>JAGDQO010000386.1:0-600000 GCA_018342035.1 Solanum appendiculatum | reverse complement strand
AGGGCCAATGAATCTTCAACATAAAATGTGCAGATTCCTCTATTAGATTTCAAGACTACCAACAAAATGTATACTCGTGTGAAGGAAGTACCAGGTAGAGATCAAGATAATCCAGTTGCAATTCATTGAGTGTCTTCATCAATGCAGGTCGAACTCTCTCCGGTGATAGATCAGAACACCTAAAACAACCAATAAAATCTCCTTAATTCGTCGTTGGATATAAAAAATCCTAGAGATTTGAAATAAGTTAAGGATAATACCATAGTTTAGATGTGACAAACAAGGCTGATCTCTCTACTCCTGCATGTATACCTGCCTTAATTCCATGACCAACCTATATATAAGAACAAAATACAAATGTATCTTATCAACGAATAACGACAAATAAGATTGTTAAACATCTGTTTAAGCTGATGAAATTTCAAAAGTCTAAAATGACATCCTTTTTACCAGGCCAATTATTTTTTGAAAATTTTAGATGTGCAACATTCGAAACGATGAACAGTGTTTACCGCCAATCGTTTCAAGAATCAAAAGAAGCATTTCTAAGCCCCATTGGTATGTGTATGCTAAACAACTTGTACAAAATAATACTACTTAGATGTAGATCAACAACTTTAAAAGGAACAATCACAAATGAAAAGAACCTCATCTTGGACACCGTACTCTGCCGCTGTGTCGACATGCCTGTAGCCAGCCTGCAGCCATAATCAAGAGCATTCTCATAAAAAAAACAGTTTTAAATAATCAAATTTGCTAAAAGGTTGGCTTCGAAAGATTAATTCACCAATCCCTTTTACATATGATACAAGACTTGTGATTAATTACTGATTATCATGGCAAGGTTGGCTTTCATGCTCCAAGGGGCAAGCCTTGGGGAATGAAGATCACAAAACATTCTAATGACTCACACGCACAAGAATGAACAAGGCGAAAAATCAAAGTCATACTTCTTTATTACATGAATATATGTAAAAATTATGATCATTATCAATTTACCGTGACACAAAATTCCAAAATGAGATTTAAAAATATCAAACCCTACCAAATAAATTTGATAGATAATAGTATAATATTTTTTTAAAAATTGAAAATACCATACCGTTAACTATACAACTAGGTTCTTTTTAAAAAAAAAAAAATACATTCAAATTCTGAATATTTATTGCAAAAAGTATGTCAAACACACGCTTCAACCTCAATTTTAAGAATTTCGAATAAAGTGATTTCTTTTGTTGGCCAATTAATCCACTATCTAATATTATTGATTTAATTTTGATTTGAGTTTTATTTGAATTACTAATATCTACGTGCTATAAAATTTATTGAACCATTTAAAATTCTAAGTTTGATCCGAACTTGAGTATGTTAAAAAGACAGCTATGAAATTTATTGGATCTGAACTTGAATATGTAAAAAAAGACAAAAATTATGAAAAAGTTCAAAAAATATTATAAATTATATTACAATAAATATTTTTATGTATAATAATTAAATATTCTTTAAAAAATGTATATACATGAAATATGGAGTTTGATTTGGTTCAGTCAACTTTTTCTTAAGTTAAAACCACATCAATTATGGTTGAGTTTTTTTTTTTCTCGATATTAAATCAAACCAAACTAATAATGAATACTTTTTCTCTAGTTGAGTCAAATTATTAATTCGGAGAAGGGCCTAAAATACCCATAAACTATTGGAATTGGTACAAAAATACCATTCGTTAACCTATTCACCACGAAATATCCTTGGGGTTAACCTTTATGACCCTTTTATACCCTTATCACAAAGGGTTCTATTAGTTAAATTAATTAGCTTTCTCATTTAATACGTGGCATGAACTGATTCGTCAAAAAAATAAATTAACTAAAACTAATTAAACCCAATCCAAACCAGAATCCACCAAAAAAAAAAAAAACACCGACCCAACTAAAAACCCAATTATTTCCCCATTTTCATCTTCATCTCTTTCATCATCTTTAGTTGGGTTGGCATTTTCCAGCTTGTTTATGTTGTTTAGGATGATTTTGATTTTATGTCGACATTTGTGCTGAGTTGATTTTCCCATTAATGACTCAATCTGAGCCTCTTCACAATATGTATGGCAATTACGAGATTTCAATGAGTTAACAGTAAATGGTTGTGTTGAGTATGAGACAATTGAGCATGTCTTACCTCGTGTCAAATTATGGCTAAGAGTGTAGGACTTTTTCCTTTTGGATTGTCAATTTGATGAAATATCTAAATGGGGTTTTCCCCTTTAAGAGAAATTGGGTTGGTGTTTTTTGGGTGGATCCGAATTTGGATTGAGTTTATTTAATTTTAGTTAATTATTTTTTTTAATGAATCAGATCGTGCCAAGTATTAAATGAGAAGATTAATTAGTTTAACTAAATGGGTCGTTTAAGATAGGCGTATAAAAGGGCCGCAAAGGTTAATCCAAGGGTATTTTTGTATCAATTTCAATAGTTCAAGGATATTTTAGCCTCTTCTTCGTTGTTAATTTGTTGTGATTTTTCAATTTTCTTGTGTACACCCCTAGTCTTAACAACACATTAGAATAAATTAATATACCATGCATTTGAAATGATATTGTTACTAAACCAGTCGATCAACATAGTCTACTCCTAACATTACTTCATCTACACAATAGTAGAATACATTACAACCAACATATAGTCAACTCATAACATTACTTCAACGTAACGTAACGTAACGATGCAATACAATACAATACGATCGATACACATTATGTATAATGAGACAAGGAAAATAACAATCCAAACAGGTAGAGTACCTCAACAATAGCAGTAAAAACAGAATCCCCAGCATTATGAGCTCTCCAAGTGCCCAAACCAATAGCAGGAATCTTGTGACCGCTCATCAACAGTACAAAAGATTCAATTTTCTCACCTTGTGCGTCTATTGTCATTTGAGCCATCTTTGTTTTCACTACTTGGGACTTTCACTTCTATCGAGAAGGATTTATATTTCTGATATTGTACTATATAAGTAATATAAGAAAAAATAAAGGACATTTATATGGCATGGGAAGTGGAGGGGCTAAAGTTTGGATACACGTAGCATTGAATATTGTGACACGTTCGAACACATTCACAAAATCTTGTAACACATTTTTGTGACACGTTCTACTTTTGGCTACGTACCACACTCTTCTTGCCTTCGTTTCCTTTGTCTTTTTTCTCTTACTCTACAACTTTGAAGAAGTTTCTGCCAAAACTTATTCTAAAGAGCTCTAGATTAACTTTGGCTTTTATATTTTTGCATTATCTAAATATTCTTATTTATAATATCATCATAGAATATATTACAAATTCTGTAATGATCATAAAATATTTTTAAAAAATTAATTTTTATTTTTTACGCTTTTTAATTAGTAGAGATTCGATATTTTATTAAAGTTTGATAAAGTAAAGCTAGGCTTCCCTTGTTGTACTTATCCATAAAGGTTTTTTTAAAAAAAAAAAACGTTGCTAAACACTAGATAACTCTATCAAGTGATATAAATTTGCAAAAAAAAAAAAAGTTCTAATCTTTAGTTGGGCAAATTTAATTAAATTAATGGATTTGTAGCTTTTAAAAAAAACAAATTTTGCTTTGGTACATCATTTAGACACTATAGACCCAATTCGCAATAATTAAAGACGAAACTAAAAATGAGCCAAAATAGCATTATGGGATCTGCATGAGGAATCCCAAAATTAGTTCCGTCAATGAGTCCAAAATCAGCTCAAGAAGATTGTGCCCCGAAAATGGGCACAATACGAGCTTTGAAGTGCCCCCAAAATAGATCATGCATAAACTTGAGAATTCACAATTAAAGAATCAAAATGAAGAGGATTCGACGAAAAACTTATGGGTATAACGCGAGAATTACAAGCCTAACAACATCCCGAAGCTTTTCCCCACAATCCCCAACAAACCCCACAAGAAGTCTAGCTCTCCAAGTCTCAAAATGTTTGAACACTTAAAGAAATGAGAGCTGAAAAACGATTTTAACTACCAGCGATAGCCGTTAAAGAGGTCACTTGGCCGCTTAGCGGAGCCATTACCACTAAAATGGTTCGGCTCTCGATGGAGGCTCCACTAAAGCAGCACCCTGGCTGCTAAAGCGATCATCGCTTAAGCGATGCAGGGATGCTAAAACATGTAGCCCTTTGCTAGCAAAGGTTCGCTAAAGTAGCTCCTTGGCCACTTAAGCGACCACCGCTTAAGCTGTGACATGACCGCTTAGGCGGCTACACCAACATCAGGCACCAGAAAATTTGGCTAAGTCCCAACGGACTCCGCTCGAGTGTTCGGAATTGGCTCGGAAACCCATGCGTACAAACAAACTATGCTACCCCACCAAATTTGGCATTCCAGACTTAACGAAGATGTCGAAACTTTCAACGGAATTCGTCTCGACAAAAAATGAATCTCACACCCATGGCTCTATTTTAGCCAAAAACCACAAGGTAGCTCGAAATAAGCCCGGAAGCATCGAGATCCGAACCAAAGATCCAACTAGACCAAATTCGACGTTCCGGAGCTAACAGAACCACCATAAATTGATTCTGAGACTGTTTAGCTGAAGTCTTCACCGAAGTCAAACATTCAAGTTTCAAAAGCTTCAAAACACGCAAATCTGCATAAAAACCAAACGAACGACCAAGTGATCAAACTGTCAGTCTCAACAAGTGATACATGGGGTCGCTATAAGAAAACACTTAAAGTCGAAAATATCGCAAAATAGAAAAAATGACCTAGAGAATCATTACAGAATGATAGCTTTTGTACTTCAAAAATGATGACATCATAAAGAGTGTAAGAAATATTAGTAGTTCGATTAGTTGAATATCTAACTTTCACTTTGTTGGTGAGGACTCAATTACCCTCCTTGTAATTCTCTCCCTCATTTTCCCTTCCCCTATCCTCAGTTTTTTTTTTAAAAATCATAAAGAGTTTTTACTCCACCAAGTTTTTAAAAATTTTGTATTTTTGTCCAATGGAATTTTGAAAATAGCCTTTTAGCCAAAAGATCCAAATATCTACTAGTGAAAGAAAAAAAAACTAGTAGGGATATTCATTTTGAAACTTAGAGTAAAAGGACTTGGGCCACTATAAGGTAAGAGATTTGCAAGAACCCCAAAAATGATACTCTCTCCGTCCCATTTTACGTGGCACCATTTGACTTGGCATGATATTTAAGAAAAAAAAGACTTTTAAAACTTGTGGTCTAAAACAATCCTTAAATATTTGTGTGGTTGAAAATTATTTCATTAAGGGTAGAAGGTGTATTTTAAAGTTAAATTATTTATAATTATAGTAAAATAACATTCTTTTTTGAACGGATTAAAAAGGAAATAGTGTCATATAAAATGGGACGAGAGGGAGTAAGAGATTCTTGAGTGCAAAATTATTACTATTAAAAGTACATGGGAATTGGGATGGCCATGATTTGATTAGAGAAAGTAAATGTATTCTGAAAAATGAAACAGGCAAAAGGTAAAGGTACAACTTCCCTGTCATTCCCAAACGTAGACGTTAAGTTAACCCAATCCACACGATTTTTTGCCCCTGCCTTTCTATCATTACTCACTACTACCCTTACCCTCAACTTGGGTTATAAGCAATTTATTTGAAAGGAAAAAAAAAATTATCATTATATATACGAAATTGTATTTATTCATTGCAGTCAAGTTATTCCTTTCAATATACGGTACACTTTTTTTTTTGGCCTATGTCAAAAAAAGTCATATTTTTATAAGAGAAAAAGCCCAAATATGTCATCAAACTTTGAGAAAAGGTTTACCTATGTCATCCATTTAAAGTTTGGCTTATATCATTTCTGTTTGAGAAAAGAGCATTCATGTTATTTGTTAACTGAAAACAATTTCGATTTTGTAAAAATATTTTTTACATGTGGTCAATTATGATTCGGTCACGTCATTAATTAAGTCATTTTTAAAGGGGAAAAATTCAAATATGTCATCAAACTTTGAGAAAAAACTCATTTATGTCATTTCAGTTAACAAAATAATGGCATGGATGGACTTTTATCAAACAAAAATGACATAGATGAGCCAAACTTTTAACGGATAACATAGATGAGCCTTTTCTTAAAATTCGATGAAAAATTTGAACATTTTCCCTTTTTATAATACAAATAATTTAATTTGAATTTTTTTTTACTATCAATAAAATAATTTATGATCATATAAATATTTAAATTTTATTTTAGATAGTATATTTCAAAAAGTCTTTTCCCTCCTTAAATTTTATATTTAATCATATAGTGCCACATAAATTGAAAGACGACTAATGTAAAAAATATATTTCACTTGCATCTACTGGTGTTTCTAAGCAAATTTCACTTGAACAGGTAGTAGTAGTTTTCACTGGCACGTCTTGCTAAGATCTAACTATTATATAGGGTGTAAAGTTGGTTAAAAATCAATCCGAATTGAAAATTGAATTAAATAAAATGAATTTTTAATGGTTTTAAATTTTTAAAAAAATAATATTTGGTTTAAATTGATTTGATTTATTAAAATAAATTGAAGAAAAAATCAAATCAAATTGATAAATTATATACACAAATTTTATATTTATGTATGTATAATATAATGATTTTTAATACTTTGCATACTTTTTTATGAAAAAATTATTTACCTCTAATAAGTTAATGTTAAGTTCATTTCTTAAAAGAAAGTCATGAATTCAAATTAATTTATTTAAAGAAATAGTTATGAGATTTACTCTCTTTTATTTTGTTCTTATACACTTTATTTTAGAGAAAATAGCCAAAAGCCTCCTCAATCTATTAGTTAATTTTCAACTACACACTTATTTTATACGGGGGGTCCTATTACCCCCTTGAACTATTAAATATGGAATAATTACCTCTCTAAAAAGTCATAACCAGTTTTATGTCAAAGTTGTGCAGCACACGCGATGAACAACTGTACATTCATTTTTTTTTCTTGTAAATTTTAAACCTAATCTAAAATAATAACTTAATATTCCCCTGTAAAATTATGTAAAGTTTTCATTTTTATCAAACCTAGAAATTAAAATTTACAAAAAATGCTTTCAAATAGAGATTGTTTTTCCAAAATCCTAATGATTTCTTTAGAGAATAATAAGAGAAATTAAGGAAAAAATCTCTACACCAAATTAAAGAAGAAAAACAACTCCATAGCTATACTATATAAACTTTCAATTTGAAATCAAACCCAAAAACAAAAATCCACAAATAAATATTCACAAATGTGGGAGTGAAAAATAAATTTGGTAAGAGTGAAATTTCAAATTCACCATTGTTGGTTCATTGTGGTTTGATTTATTTTTTTTTGCTGAAATTATAAGGGGTTCAAGAAAAAACTTGAACTCTATTCTTGAGCTTTATATATGAAAGTTTCTTGTTAGTTAGGTGATTGTTGTTGCTAAAAATGATTGGTGTATGACTAACTAAGCATAAATCAGTAGCTACAAACTGATTCGGAGCTCTAGAGACGAAATTTAGAAGACCACCATTGAAGGACTTTGAGAAAAACTAGAAGAAATCATGAAATGGGTATAATAATTTTGTGATATAAGAAAAAGGGAAAGAATTTAAAAAAAATGAATTAATTATATAATTTCCAATGAAAGACTGACACATGGACTATTTAATTCAATTTTAGTCATTTTATGTCTTTTTGTTGAACCCTTACGTTCCTATAAGAGGTGTATTCACCTTCTTGGGCATGTCAGCGTTTAAGGGTCACAAAATATCTAAAATAAAAAATTCAGGGGGGTAATAGGACCCCCGTTAGGAATAAGTGTAATTGAGAATTGACTAATAGGTTGGGGGGCATTTGGCTATTTTCTCCTTTATTTTATTTGATCAAAGTTTATAAATCTTTAGATATTTTTTCACAATTTTTAAAAAGTATAGTCACCACAATAAAAGGCTAATAACGTATTATAAGTTGAAAAAGGATGAAAAGTCATTTATTAATTATAGGAAAAAATGATATTAACATTAGGTTTCTTAAAAATCAAATCAAATCGAACTAAACCGACAACAACCAAATAAATAGATATGATTATATTTGATTTGGTTTGATTTTAATAATTAAAAAATTAGTTAAATTGGTTAATGTTTAATTTTAACCAAAGATTTTATCCAAACTGAACTATGAACAGTCCTATATATGTGTGTGGTGGGGGTACGGGGTGGGGGTTGGGGTGGGGAAACGACATATATGCTCTGATAATCGTAAGATTTAATGGAGCGGGGAAAGGGGTTCTTCTTCTTTCAAAGTTGGAGAAGGAAAAGGGATTACAAGATGAGAAATCAAACTTTCATCACTAATGGCGGACCTAGAATTTTTACCAAGCGAATTTTCAAAATACAAAAAAGATTCACAGTAGAATGTATTGTGTTGTTGACTGATTTTGAACACACGATCCTCTAATAAAAATGAACTCACTTTACCACTGGATCAAAGGCTTTCTTTGGTCTAAGTGGGATGAAAGAAATACATACATGATTCGTGTGAGACATCTGAACATAAAATACTAACAGAGTCTAAGTATCTGAGTCAACTGACATGGATTCATAAAGCATGAATGATATAGATTTGAACATGAGTCTTACTCTATCTGAAGCTATTTGACATGAAATATGAATATCTTAAGCATGAAATGAGATTAGGAGTACTATGCCTTAAGCGATATGACTGGTAGCTTTTAAGCTTAGCAACACTTCTCACTACGCTCCTTTTTGTGAACACTACACTTCATAAGCTACTATCTATAGCTCCCACAAGGATACATATGACTATTACTACCAAGGTCTAAGTCTAACTGTATCCTCTTACCATGTTCAAGCCTAACTTAAAGTTACAAGATGTTACACATAAGATCATACTAATCTAAATCACGGGATTCATGCTCTATAGCTCTGTAGGGACTATCATCCAAAGAATGCTACTTTTTCTTACAAACTCATTCAACAAACCTCGAATTCTAATTAAGGAGTGCTTAGTACTTTATCCACATGTATATCAACACCATATTCAAGCCTATTACTGTAATCACTTTATTGACTTCTAGGTAACCAACTCTTTTACGAATTTTCCACCTTCCTATTATCTCTACTAACTAAAATTCCAAAATTACTACAAAGAAACACACCAAATGTTTTCACTTAGCCAATATATATTACCAAGCCTCATTTTGATCTCTTCCTCCACACTTACTAAAAACATACATGGAATAAGCATGTTACGATCTTCACAATAAAAATCGTCTACCCTCTCATATAAATTAATATTAAGTTATTATCAACATTTCTATCAAAACTAAAATAGGATCACTTGAAGGACTTAGAGCAAAAAGATCATAAACACAAATCATTAAAAAAAAAAATTGATATCAGAACATGCTTGACGTAACATGATTTCACTAGCCATTAAGGATATATCATGAATTTATGGGATTGAGCATACTGAGAAACATGAGTGCATATATTACGAATTGTATATCGTAAGAGTGACATTCACAACTTCATAGAGTAAGATTGAGGTTGTTGAGCTGAATCTTAGCCTTTTATTCTAGGAACGGAACATAGACATGATTCTCTATGAAGTGCATGAACATGAGTCATGGGCATAACTTTGATATGTGAAACATTAGCAGGGTCTCATAACGATTGAAGTATGAGGAATACACTAAAGTAGAAATGAACTACTATTCCCTCATAACTCTTTTTGAACATATCACCCTATCATCTCCCCCTTAGGCCTACAACCGACATTCTAAGTCTATGGACCTATTTCATATTCTCTACACTTGCTTATATTCACTTCACTCTAATAATCGGACAATGCTAATCTCATGAATACTAAAATCTCTATGTATGCAGATATTATGATTCCTTCTAGGACTTCTGTTTAAGATACTTCTCTTAACTTCTTCCTACTTCTATATTTATCTTTCTATAACCTCTACTCTTATTAGTGGAAAAAGTCGCTTCATGTAGCTCTTAATAGTCTGACCTCATTTTCTTAACCTGCTAGCACCACTCTTTTAAATGTATATCTACTTAACTTGAAGGAAACTTGAACTATATTAAGAGACTCATCGTCATCTATATATAACCCCTATCAATCCAACTCTTAAGGGGAATATATAATTCTCACATTATCCTACTTTACATTGGCCACTAAAGAACATTAACTAGTCACACATAGCACATCCTACACTTAAAGTCTCAAATGACTATATGTTATCTGGTGTACACACATATATTCCTAAGTCTTAAGGCTTTCTTCTAACTAAAGATTTCGCCACAACTTACTACCTCACATAGGGGGCACATATACTTCCTAGTTATATCACCGCGCTCATTGCTAGCCTATCAACTTAAACTACTTCACAAGTTAATATCTACTTACCACCTAGACTTGATCTATACTAACACAATAGCATAATCTAAGTTACCTTAACCAATAACTCTCTTTGTAATACTAACATGAGATCTACACACTCTCATTAAGTCTTAGCCAACACAAAAGGGAACATCACCTCATTACTAACTTACTGGGTACATAATTATAACTATATACTTTACTCAATCATTATCCCCACTCTTTTTAAGGTTACTACACTTCTAACTCTGACAATTTTACTTCTAATGACTCATAATATCACAAATCATACTATTTTTCGGGTGACGACACTACCCAAGCGTTCTAGAACATGAATTTCCCTTAAAGGTATCATCTATGAAAAGGTTCAAGAAAGGGTCTGAGAGCATATCATATTTTTGCTCAACGCACGATTCATATGAATAAGGGTGCATTCTTTCAAATCAATGAACATAAACACACTATAATGAGTTTCTCTCAAGCTCTTGTGTAGTCTCTTTACTTTCTGATGGATTTATCTACGAGTACCTCATTGATAAGGATTTGAGTTTTACTATCCCTACCACTACGCATAGGCAGAGAAATTAGAGAAACACACGAATTTGCATAAGTTTTTTATGGGACCACTCTGTTGCATGGTTTAGGACATGAAAGAATATAATTTTTTCTTAAATGTCCATAGTCCCTCATTTATAGAAGTGGGACCCTCACAACTATAAATAAGATCCTACTGACACGACTTTATAGACTCCATAGGACACTTGAACTATGTACGCTGATACTAAGTTTTTCACGACACGAGTCTACACCCTGGACGTGGCCAACACTCGAAATCATTACTAGCCTGAGCGAACCCTTGGTCTGACATACTATAAGATTGAATACTAACTAATGGGGAAACTTTTAAAAGATGAGCATACAATGCAATAACTTAGAAACACAAACTCAATACTGTAATAAAACATAATAATATGAAGTCTGTATAATGTGCATATCTTTATGAAATAATAGAGAAAGCTATAACTCAACTGGCTCATCTATGGGGCCTCTAATATACTGAAGACAGGTAAAGGCAGGTTACTGGGACAAGACCTCAAGATACCTGAATACTCTACTAATTAAATAACCAAACTATTAATTCTCAAGATAAATTAGAGCCCTCTGAAAGCAAGGAGGTCTCACCAAAGTTGGATGAAAGCAATCTTAATGATGCGTCTACTGTCATGAGTACACAATGCAGGGCCAAATGACGTCAGTACATGGAATGTACGGTATGTAAAATAGCTGAGTGAAACAATTGTCCAAAACTAAACATACTTAGTTGAAATAAATAACTCTGAATATAGACTAAAACAAGGTCAACTGAAAAATAAAACATGCATGTGTGTGTTAACAACAAAACTTTAAAACTGAATATATGCAATAATAGCAAATACTGAAAATAATAAAAATTTATCTTTTATTGGGGAGTTTCTCTAATCAACAATCATCACTTTGAACATCGTGATGATACAACATCTTTCCCACTTTGCCAAGGTCATGCTATACCTTGCCTGAGTAAAGGACGAACTTAACTATTGGATCCAAATCTGAGTCCTTACTAGGGATTTTTGAGGAGTCGCCCGAATCAACGGTACAAACCTATCCTACATTGGCGGCGCAGTTATGGGGTTTGAATTATCTGAATCCTTACCCAACTCGGTGCTCAATACTACTCTCAAAACAATACAATAATGCTCAATAACTATAAAAATATCCCACTTTAGGTTAAAAATGAAAATCTGATACTTTGAGTGTATGCTCAATAATACTTCTTTAAAACTGAATTGAACTTAAATAAACTTGACTATGTTTTTCTCAAAATTTTACTATGTTTTCTCAAATCTGAAATATGCTTTCTTTAAAACTGAAAATGCTTTCTTTAAGAAATTATATGCATCTTGATGCACAAATATATTTTCTTGAAATTCTTCTAAAATGATGCACTTAAAGCAAAAATATATACTTTCTTGAACTCTTTCTTGAAAGACTTCTTTAAAATCTTGAAACTTACTTTACTCATGAAAACAATGCATATGAATTATTATGACAAGATTTCCAAGTAGCTTTTAGCTAGAGAAAGTTCATGTGGTATAATAAGTATGAACTATAAATTAAAGATCATCAATGATATGAAGTACCATAGTTTTGATAGAAAAACCAAGAATCAACAATGGAAATGTAGAGAGAATTTCAAACACAATGAACTTTGGGGTAAATATTCTAGCTTTGATCTTACTAACTAAAATTGTAGATGTAGGGTATGAGGAAGAACTTAGTTTCTCACCATGATAGTCTTATATACCTTAAAATCTCAACAAATCTTGAAGAAGAACCCTAACTTGAAGAAGAACGATCAAGAAATCCTTTCTTGAGATTTTTGAATTAGTTTTTTGAAAATCCTATGGTCAAGGGTTAAGATTTCTATTAATGATCCGTGAATAGATGAAGGAACTTGAGTTGGAAAGCTTGAAATTCTTCGAAAAGGGCTTACCTTGATGAAGAACCTTGAAAGAGAACCCTAATTTGGTGTTTCTTGAAGAATTCTTGAGCGTTGAAGTTTAGGAGTGAATGAGAGGGTTTAATTATGAAAAACTAATTTCCTACACATTTAGGGTCATTTAGATAACTACCCAAAGATTTTTAGGACAAAAATACCCTAAAAAAATAATCAAATCTAAAAGACGAAATTCTAATCAAGTGGGCAGTGAGGTCCGCTTTCTCTTCGTATCGCAGACCTACCCGCTAGGTTGGAGTGTCTCTAGTAAATCAATCATAAGTTTTTACTCTGGACTTCGATTGCTGCAAACTTGACGGCGTTGGAAAGAAGATTCATAGACCTTTAATTTGATAGGTTCTGGTCCGCCTAAATCTTCATATTCTAAGAGATATGGTTGTTTGAAGTTTACCCAAGTAAAATCTTATATCGAAACTCAATCTGTAAGGAAGCTTTCAACTCAACTTCGTGCTAGAGGATTCTTTGACCTTAATTCATCTCTAAATCTCTTCCCACACTAAATGAATAACCTTAACACCTATGCACAAATAAAAATCACCCAATACGACCCTATACGCATATGAAGAATGGTTCGGATCTTAGTTAAAAAAATTTTGGGGTATTTCATTTCATACTCGTGAACCTGTTTCACGATTGGCCTATTGTCAATCGTCTGAAACTTAATTCACTGTCCAACAACATATGTTTTCTTTTTCGCATCATCAACATCAATTTTTCTTTTCACATTGCCTCATATTTTTCTTAGGTGATTTATATATAACAAATAAATCAAACAAAGAATTAATCATAAGGTTCAACAAATGTCCTCTAACAGTTCTATTATTTTTTTAAAACTTCTTTTTCGCATCATCATCAATAACCACAAGAGTGATAGAACCAGTAATAGTGTTAGCAACATCTAAAAAATTATTAAAATCATAAGTAGAAGGTAAACAAAATATTATTAACTTTTAATTGTGACCAACATTTAGAATTGTTTTCGTCTAAATGCTCAAGTTTAAACAGATCAAGAAGCATTTTGTTCCAGTCTGTTCTTAATAAGGGTAAGCCAGTACGGTACGCAAGACGGTAATCCTTCTTTCTAAGAGTCCTCAGTCCTACAGGAAAGGTGGAAGAAATTCAATCTCTCTTTTTTTGGGGGGGAGCAGAGAAATCCATAAATAATCTAAGGAAATAATCATTTATCAATATTGTATGATAATATTGACAACAAACAAGAAAAGAAAATAAATTAGCGAACAAATATTATACCATGACAAGCCACTGCCTTGAAAACAATTTTGACTTTAATAAGGTGCAAAGAGTTTAGGCCCAAGGTTTCACAACACACCCAAACACGTGTATTTGTAGCTGAAAGTTGAAGTTCGCAAATAATGATTCCCCATAAAAACATAATAGGCACATCATTTACATTTTCATCCATCAAAAAAACGTAAAAAACTAAACGGGATTAATGTAATGAAACGTCACTCTCGCTCTAATGACAAAATTGTCATAAAGAAGAATAAATTCAAGTCTTCTCAAAAGCTAATATTTTTTTCACTAAGAAGTTACAAATTAAGAAACGGTCATTTAAATAAATGTGAACCACTTGTGAAAAAATAACTTAATTCTTTCACTCCACATATACTTTCAACTTAGAAATATTATACAGATTAATTATGCAGAGTTACAAAAAAAAATGTTATGTATTCTTTACATTACATTAAAAGGAATGATACCAAAACCATACCTATAGTATTTATTCATTCTCAACATCATCTTCAAAAATAGTAATCTAAAAGCCCACAATTCAGATCTAAAGAAGTTCACAAAAGTATGGAGCTACAAATGTACCTTAAAATCTTTAAAGGAGGATTGTGAAGAGGTGGACACATTCAATATGATGACCAATTTTGAAAGAGAATTTAATGAGTTTTCCATATTACGTATGTTTACTTTCACGTGAAACTTTTACTGTTTCACACTCACAAGACTTAATTGAAATTTAAATGATTTTCTTTTGCTCTTTTCATCTTTAGCTTATAATAGTAAAAAGTTTTAAAAAATCATGAATTACAGAAAACCTATGGCAAAAACTGACAAACCTCGAG
Source organism: Solanum appendiculatum (assembly GCA_018342035.1). Lineage (NCBI taxonomy): Eukaryota > Viridiplantae > Streptophyta > Magnoliopsida > Solanales > Solanaceae > Solanum > Solanum appendiculatum. Next base: position 584,929 of record JAGDQO010000386.1, on the reverse strand, counting down.
TCTGTAGAAAGTCACTGTAAAACCATAGAATAAGGCAAACATTAAGAGTTCATTAGATCAAAAACAGCCAAGCACACATAGCATCATATCATTGCAGTAACCCAAAAACATAAACAGAAGAGTAACAGGAACTCAGTTTTGCACAGCCTGCACCCAAAATAGTGAAATACTATACATATTGATATTCACTACAATGCTTACTTAATTCGAATAATATACTAAAAGGGTCAAAAATATCCTCAACATTTAAAAAAGAGAGAAATGTTGAAAATATTCTTAAATTGGGCCTGAATTATTAGTTTTATTTTCGAACTATTGACAGTTTGAAAAACATTTATTTACTTGACTAACTGAACTTAAATACACCCCGATCTTGCTACATGGGTGAAATACATTCCTAATTTCTTGTCAAGTTTAGGGTGTTTTCAACACTTCTCTCGACTTTTTATTAACAGTCTCATGCTCCTACAAGAGTTGAAAACCACTTGTTATGTCATATGACAAATCGGGGGTGTATCTAAGTTTAGTTAATCAAGTAAAGGAGTGTTTTTAACACCGTCAATAATTCGGGGACGAAACTAATAATTTGCGCCAAAAAGGGTCAAAAACACCCTCAACATTTACAAATTAGTTCAAGAATGCCCTCCTTTTACCTATTGGATCAAATTTATTCCTCTTTCAACCTATTGGACTAAAACTAAATTTGGATTCGCATTAGGAAGTTTCTCATTGAGGGTAAAGCGCTTCCTAAAAAAAGTAATTCTGTATCAAGAGAACTCGAACCCGAGACCTCTGATTACATATGTAGAAATACTTGCCACTCCTCTACCACCCTTGTCGGTAGATTATGCTATATTTGTCCTTAAACTACTATAATGTGAAATTCACCTAATTCTTACTAGAGCTCCAATAAAATTTAAAACAAATTTGAATTATAACAAGAATGAGACAAGAGAAGCATGGAGCACTGTCTGTCTGATTAGTATTATTGACCCCACTAGTCTACTTTAATAATTTCATCCAAAATCTTGCCATATGATATGGCCCCAGGAAAACTCCAGAGTTCAGTCCACATCCACTCTTTCCTGGCCAAAAGTTTCCTTCTTTTACACTTCCCAAAAAAGCATGCCTGACCATAAAACTGATTTTTTTTCAACAAAAAAAGAACACAACACACCAACTCAATTCCTTTTCAAAACAAGACATTTTGCTCTCTAAAGTCTTTACTCACTGACCCACTTCTGCAAAATAACACCACACCACAACAAAAAAAAATTAAAAAGCCACTAACAACACAACATTTATAAAAACTTCCACAAATCAAGTGGAAGTGGTAATCCATATATTAGCAAAGTTAATTAATGTGCTTTTCCACTTCATATTAGTTTAGTAGTAGTACTAATAAGCAATATAATACCACCATTTATACATTCATTCATACTAGGGCACTATTACTTAAAACATTACTACTAAGTTGCCCGAACATTCATCAAGAAAATGTAAAAACAAGTACTCCTAGATAAAGTGAGTCAAAAAAAACATAGATTTGCTTCATTTTAGGCTGAAATAGTTGCAAATTTGCGGACGATGTATCGATAGGCTGCAACTTTTCTCTTTCGAGAGGCAGTGTTGTCTACAGAAAGCACCATTTTTCCAGCTTCTCTTGAAGTGAATGTGTTGTGAATTGCCTCTTCATTGGCTGCAATTTTCCTTGCCTTCTCCACAGCAATGGTGTAACTGCCTTCACCATTTGGTACAAATTCTGCACTGTACTCCAAGTCCCATCCTCCTACTACTATGTCCCATGTGATTGTTGCACCAGCCTGTTTCATTATTCAAAATAACTCAATAACATCCTCAAATACCTTAAACCAAACATTTCAACTTCAATACAACATTATTTCCCTTTTAGTCCGTTGAGAACAACATATTCAGTGAAATCTCACAATGAGGTCTGGAGAGGTAGTATGTATGTAGTCATGTCCCTACCTTTCGAAAATGATATATTTCTATTTTACCCTTAATAATACCATGTCATGGCATTTTCAAGACCATAAGGGGTAGATAAATTCCCCCATAACTTAAACATGTATTAGTTATGCAGGTTTCTGAATTGCAAATCTAACACCGTATTAATTTTATACATAGTCTTAACCAACTACTAAACATGGTATTACTTATGCAGTATCTAATGCATCTTCTAACCAGTTACCACATGACCCTAAGGTTTTATTTGTACTTTTGATATGTATTAAAAAGTTTTTCTTTGTTACTTAAACACCTCTTTGATCCTTGTTTAACCACAAGCATATAGTATGAAAGCATGGTCAAAGACATTAAGACAGGCATAATGTAACATCATTTAAAATGACCCCATGTGGGATCTGCTTTAATAAGAAGGTTAAATTATTGAGTATCCTATGTACAGCTAGAGTAGTGAAGCTGTAATTTCAAAATTTGACACAAACAATAATTGAGTCTGTTATTCAAAATAAACCAAAAGTAGGAAAGAATGAGAAATGCAATAATGCACCTCAATGCCTTCAATTTGAATATTGACTTTCTCTCCTCCTTTGACAGTAAACTCAGAAGCTGGTTTTGGGGGGCCATTTTGTAAATCAGTTGGTCTACTCAATCCACCATACTGAACAGGTATATCCTCAGGCCTTATGAATCTGATCACAACAAATATTTCAAAATTTTAGAATAATCAAATCTCAAACGATTAAGAAAATCAAGAAACAAACAAAACAGAAGGATTACAAAGATCATTTAACTGAGACAGACAGCAAAGAGGACAAAAAGAAACAATTTTTAAAATACCCACTTGTATAATGTCTCAGCAACATTTCCCTCCTTGCATATCACAAACTTGCTGTTGGTTCTTTGAGTCAGAAATGGACTAAACATTGAATACAACACACTGAAGTACCATGGCACATTGATAAATATCTAAAAAAATATTTAAAAAAATTAAAATTAAAAGACAATTTATGGAGGAAAAAAAAGATTAGATTTTTACTCAAAATGAAAACAAAAGATTCACCTTACGAGCAACCATTTCAGGGTAATTGTCTTGAAAGAGAGATAGAATTTGATTTGAAGCAACCCTTAGTTCTCTCTTAGGCATATCTTTGAGATCAGTTACCTGCAAAGGTGAAGCAGCGATTTCAACTTTATGGATTTTAAATTTTATAATGACAATTTTAAGTGGAACCCGCATACGAGCTTCTAGCTCCGCCCTTGATTACCTGAATAATGGAATTAATTCCACCAGGCTTGAAATGCAGCTGTTCAATCCCTCTTTCAAGAACTTGAACTCTCCATCTCAAGAATTTCTTCAATTTTTCTTCATCTCCAAAGATTCTTTCATACATTTCTTTATCTTTAAAAACCCCATAAGCATTGTAACAAACAGGGTGTCCATCTCTATCATACTCATTCATATAAGCAACAACCCCTTCAAGTTCTTTAAATCCTGAAAAATCTTCTTCCAAAATGGTGTCAGCACCAAACTCTTTCCTCCAAGAAAGACACTTTTCTAACATAAGAAGTGAATCTGCAACCTTAAAATCCCTTGCTCTGAGGAATTTCAAGAGAATGACATCAGCCTTTTCATCTCCACCTAAAAGTGGAATACCCCACATGGAACAACAAGAAGAAGAGCCTTGAAGCTTGTCTTTCAATTCTTGTAATGCTCTCTTCTCAGAGGGTTTAAGGTGTGAAGTGAAGTAAGAGTCTTCTTTAAAAGATGGGGTGCGTAAAGTAGTTGCTTCCATTAGAGAAGAGACAAGACTTTTCTTGAAAGATTGTGGCTTTGGTGAAGATTGTGGTTGTGGAGCTGATTCTTGGGATTTTAGAGCTTTTTGAACAGTAATGGGGGAGGAAGAATCCATTTTTTTATGAAGAGAAGTGTTTTTGATGTGGGTTTAGTGAGGGACAAGAGAAGAGATATGGGGAAAGAAAGGGACTTTGTAAACAGAGACAAAGATGAAAGGGGAAGTTTGAATGGTATTGTTTCAATTTGGGGCTATAATTTATTACTTGTTCTGTAGCCGCGGTTCACTTTCAAAGTTTTCAAATGTGAATCCTGCAATTTCAAGACTTTTCTTTTACTCCTACTCTCAATTGATGTGTGTTTCCTATTTTACTTTCCAAATAGAGATTACAATCTATTGTAATCTGATTCTCTATTAAATATTTTTAAAAAATATTTTTCTTTTTCGTTAATATTATATTATTTTTTTTATTTTAATTATATTTTCTTATCTCATAAAATAATTCTTTTTTTCTATTTTCAAATAATCACCTCATATAATTGTTAATTCGGAATAAAAATAGGAGTATATTTTTTATAATAGATTTAGATAATTTTTTATTTAATTACTCATTTTACACTGTGATGAGGAGGAATAGAGATTGGGCGAGTGTCCGACTCTAAGTCTATGCAAATATCAATATCCCTATCCGAGGGCATAACGAGCATATTCATAGGAAATACCTCTAGAATCTCCAAAACTATAGGGATTGACTCAATGGAAGGGACTTTGCACTGACATCGTGAAAATAAGCCAAAGAGGCTAAGCAACCCTTCCCACTAGCCTGCTAGCCCGAATGAAGGATATGATCTTTACTGGCTTATCATTGTATGCCTATTTCCTCTCTAATCTCTCCTTACCCGGGATTTCTAGAGTAATTGTTTTAGAGTTACAATGTAGCACAACATAGTAAGGGGACAACAAAGTCTTACCCAATATCACATCAAATTCTAGCATTTTTAAATTCCAATATGACCAAATCTACCCAAGTCTGATAACCCACAAACATCACAGAGCAAGAACAATACACATGTGTTACTATCATACACATGTGTTACTATCACGGACTCTCCAATTCGGGTAGAAACATGAATAGTGACATCAAGAATATCACAAGTCAAGTCAAGACTCAAAGCAAACTTAACAGATATGTAGAAATAGGTAGACTCTGGATCTAACAAAATAGTAGTCATCCGGTCACAGACAAGAGTAGTACTCCATTTGTCCCAATTTATATGACTTACTTTCCTTTTTAGTCAGTCCCAAAAAGAATGACACATTTCTATATTAAGTAACAATTTAACTTTTAAAATCATATTTTACCCTTAATGAAGTGACTTACAGCCAAACAAATATCCATTACTTATTTTACACCATAAGTTTCAAAAGTCTTTCTTTCTTTCTTAAACTTCGTGCCAAGTCAAAGTAACTCATATAAAATGAGACGGAGGGAGGACATATTTCACTGCATCCGATGTATCACCCTCAGATCTGTCCAAAAAAGCGTAACATTAAGCTTTATCATCATTATGGGCAACCCCTCTACTTGGATGTGTCGTTCCTCTCCCTGCATTACCATTTCCCTAACCTCCACGGCTTCCATGATTGCCACCTCGCCTACCATGTGGATGTCCTCTGTCAGTGCCACCTCTATCTACTGGTACCATAACCTTTACATGTTGTTGCATCTGGTCCTTCGTCTGCTTGTGAGGGAATTCCTTTTTAAAGTGTCCATACTCCCCAGAATTGAAACATCCTCGATCAAGTGAGGGTCTGTTAACTAAAGAATAAGAAGCTCCTTGACTATCTAGGGCCAAAAACTGTTGTGGAACCCCTGAATAACTACCCATAGAATTGGGTAACGTTCACTGAATCGAACGAACTATATACACATGTTGGCTAGAATTCTTAGAATAGGAACCGCTGAAGTTGCCCACATTCTATGACCTCTTAGCCAATGACTTGGCTTGCCTAACCTATCGAACTCCTTCAATTTTCTTAACATAGTAAGTTACTTCGTTGAAGCTCCTCCCACCTGAAGTCATGTGTACCGATAAAACATGCAAGTCAATGTTCAGTACCTTCACATAGAGACGGATCCCCTCCTCATTAGTGCTTACAAACTGAGTAGCATAACAGGACAAAGCATGAAATTCAGCCTCATAGGCTGCAACTGGCATAATACCCTGTTCAAGGGTCTGAAACTCATCTTTTTTCGATCTCTCAGAGTACGAGGCACATACCTTTTTAGAAACAGGACGTGAAACTAAGTCCAAGTTAGCAGAGGAAAGACTGATGATCGACACTCTACAAAGGATCTCCACCATTGCTTAGCTTCATCCTACAGTTGAAAGGTCACAAACTCAACCCCATGTTGTTGTTGCACAATGCCCAGCTTATGAAACCTCTCATAGCAATCTAAGGTGAACTCAAAGGAATCCTCACTCTCTTTATTGTGAAACACTATATGCTTCAACTTTAGAAACTTAGTCAGCATCTAATGTTTTGTTCTAGTCATAGGGCGTAGTAACAAACGAAAGAATGCATCAATACTAAAAGCAACATCCATCTGGGGGCCGCAGTAGCAATAGGTGAGTACTTGGAGCCTGAGTAATCGGCACTGCAAGAGTGACTCCAGCTCCTGCCAGTCCACTCAATAATGCTAGTATCTATTAAATCACCTCAGAATCAATAGGGGGAAGACCTATACCCACAGTCTATGCTTCCACCTCTGGCTCATCATCCTCTTCAAACTCTATCTCAACCTCTTCCCCAATATCGTTCTGGGGTAGGGGAGGGGTCACTTGCCTTGATCTAGTACCTACCTGATCTCTACCCTTGGCTGGTGTTACTCTCCCTATGCGCCTATCCTTTCCCCTATCTCTATCTCTGCCTCTGTCGCATCCTCGAGTTGCTGGCTTTATCTCTGGAGCTACTATCTTTACACCATTGTGTCTAGTATCAACCATTTGCATATAGAAGAGTGATAGAAGTTAGATACCATTTGGATTTTCATACCAATTAGAATAAAGTTATAGCACAAAAGGAAGAAAGAAGAAATAATTTTCTAAAGTCATGTAGCCTCTCGAAGAAAGATACAGATGTTTCTGAACCATTCCATAAGAGTTTACTCGACTCATTTTGGTACAATGATATCAACAAACCTAAGACTCTGTTACCAAATTTGTCATGACCCAATTATTTTACTGAACAAGCATGGATCATACCCTTACCAATGATTTTACCTGTCATGTCAGAAGTACTTGCTACATTAGCCATATTTGCATTATAAAGTAGATAAATTTTGTTGTTCTAAGCAAATATAACAACTACTCATATTGTTTCCTTGTGAAGATACTTGTTCTTGAATGCATTTCGTCTATCATTGGCCATTGTACATCATGTTCTTGCCTCTGATATAGTCTGGTAACATTGTCTAAGATTTGATTATTTTGGCTCTGACTTATAAGAGTATTTTTTCCAGTTGAATGTTCAGCATGAACATTGTCAGCCTTTCCTGTTCCACCAACATTTTCCACCTTTTGTTTCTTAATGCTATTTGGATAGCCAATCAATTTGTAATAATTTTCTTTAAAGTTCTCTTTCATCTTGCAGAAGTCACACTAAATAGAAAAATTCTGTTTGTATTTCTGATATTAGTCTTAGTATACAATGTTCTAGGATCATAGCTTGATGGTGTAGCACCAAGAAGACATGTAGAATTAATAGACACTGTCTTTTGTCCTTTATCATTCAAGTTCATGACATATATTTGATTAACAGTAAGCAAATGCACTATAAGTAGAATTTGACTCCTAACTTGAAAGTAGGAGTTACTGAGCCTTATTAGAACTGATACATATTTTGACTTGGCAAGTAAGCCAAAAAAAATCCCTTAACTTCTCACTGTTACATACAGGAGAAGGATCCCAAGATTTAAATTCATTTCATTATTCTTTGAGTTTTGTGAAATACATAGACACAAAACTAGCTTATTGAGACATAGTGGTTATCTCCTTGTGGAGATTAATGGTTCTTGATCCATTAATATTGTCAAATCTTTCCCTCAGGTCTCCTCACACAACCCAAGCACTTGAGCCATACACAATACCACTCAATAAACTATTAGACACAGAGTTCATTAGCTATGACAACACAACTGCATTCACGTCCTCTCTCATTGTGGTCAATGTTTTTCCCTAAACCTTCTCTTTTTTCAAGAGTCATCTACAAAATTTAACTTGTTTCTTCCTAGCAAAGCTATATGCATGGACTTGATCCATAGAGAATAATTCTTTGTGCCATTTAGTTGAGAAGATACCAGAGAGATTCCACTTACAATTGAAGCATGAAGAAAAAAAGAATGATTATGATCTGGTGCTAAAGTGTCTGAATTTTGTTGTGTGAATCCCCAATTGAAGCTAGCTGGTTCATTCGTTTACACCATTAAATCTTTGGATTCTTTAAGTAGAAGAGGAGTTTGACAAGAAACAGAATGACTGCTTAGCGAAATTGCAGTCGAGTATTATAAATTATTTAGAATCGATCGAGATATATAAGTTTTGAGAGTTCAAAAATAGTTTATGTGTTGCTCTGATACCATGAAGGTGATCAGTTCACCATTGACGAACTGTTGGGGAGAGGTGAAGAATGAAGAAGATAAAAAAAGAAGAAGATGATGATTTCTGAGAGAAAATAGTAGAATTTATTATAATCTTGTATTTACAAAGAGAGAAATATGTTTGTATGTATATATAACATACTAATTAGATAGGATGAAGGGGCAGACACTCGTACATCAGAGTGAACTAACTTAAATAGTACACTACAATGACTTTCATTATAGAAATATTACTTTAGAACATACTTAAGTTGTATTGATAGAATGTTTTTGTCTCAATCAATCAATATGTTGCTAAGAACTTCACGTATCTTTTTCTTTGATGAAGAAAGTCCCAATTCCAGTGCACTCTATAAATAAAGGCTCAATAAGTATCGTCACTCCATCAAATTCAAACAAAAAAATTGAGTGCTAGTATGTATGACTATGAATACCGGAAACAGGCTGAACGGTACTTATAAATAGCTAATCCTAACAAACTAATAACTAACCAATGAAAGCTTGACTTTCTAACGTATTACTTCAATTGTTTGCATCTATGAACAGTTTGTGGTTATAGCCCCAATTACATAGATAGCCTATCTTCAATAAAAACATAGCATTTTTGGGTTTTGGGGTGTTTTCCCAAAAATATTCATATAGTAGTCATGGCAATGGTTGTCCTTGGAGGGGGTTTTACAGGGCAAATATAAAATGTAATTTATGGGTAAAATAATACTTTCTTTTTTCAATTTGTTTGACCTATTGTTTTTTAGTTTGTCTAAGAAATTAATTTTTTTTCCTCTTTTTAGCAATTTTTTTATTTCAACTTTATATATGGCATATTTAAGATCACAAAATTTTAAAAATTCTTTTTAAATTTCATACTAAATTAAAATAGAATAAATAAATCAAAGGGAAGACTCTTCCTAACTTATCCCAAGCAAGAAGAGCTTTAGAATTATTAAATAAAAAATCTAAGCATGTCCAATCATTAATGATTTTTGCAATCTTGTCTCTAGGCCTTACTTACTGTGAGACCTTTCTTTTTCAAAATTTTACAATGAACAAAAGATAGAGTATATTTATATGTGTCCGAAGTTAAAAGGGCAATAAAATTTATCAAAAATTTTAAAAAGACAAATAATTTGGGGATAAAACTAAAAGGGTAAAAATGTAGGGGTTCACGTGTTTTTCCTTTGACGTCGTGAATGGCGTTAACTGATGAAGGAAGGCATATAATGGCTTGTGCCTTGCCTTAGAAAAAAAATCAACTGACATACCTTAAAAACAAAAAAGGCAGTTGACATTTTCCTTTTTTCATCTAATTATTTTTATTCTTTAGTTATTTTAATATTTCTATTTTATTCCTTATATAGTTATTTTAACATTCTTTTTAATTATAGTTGTAGTTATTTTACCATTCTTTCCTTTTCATTCTTGTAATTTACATCTTGTTTGGATGGTCGTAGTGCATTGTTAGTTTAAATATAATGCACTATTTTATTTATTTACTTAGAAGGTTTTTGTCATAAATTTCAAATATTTTTAGTGATTTTATTTGAAATTTACATAGTTAGAACTAAAGATAAAGTTATGTTTTTGGTTTTTTTTTTATAAATTATATTTGAAATAGTGTTCATGTTTGAATATATTTAAATACAACTTCAAAAATGAAAAGTGAATTGAAAAATAAGTTCTAACTAATTTTTCAAATTTTAAATACAACTTCAAGATATATTTGAAATATTCATAGCAAAACATTAATTTTAAAATAAAATAAAAATTATATTCTGAAAAAAAATAAATACATTTTATGACCAAATTAAAGATTTAGTACTTTTCATTTGCTTTCATTACAAGATTAAATAGGGGAGCCCCCACTATCCATGTGTCAAAAAAGTACAGGATCCTCAGACTTGATTGTGCCTCTAGTAAAATTTTTCGTTCACACTCAACTATATATAACAAAAACAATATTTGAACTTGTAGTTATTACATGTGACTTGTGAGCAATATAAAATAGTGCAGACACTAGTGGAATCTTTGAGGGGTGTTAATTGATATCTTTTTATGAGAAAATTATATTGTATAGTTAGGTAAAATATTTTTTTATGTATATACAGTAAAATCTCACTAAATTAATATAGTTTAGTTCGTGAAATATTATTATTTTATAAAGGTATTACTTAATCGATAAATTAATAATTATTAAGTTATAGAGCGTTTTGAGATTTAACCTTGTGATGTTGGGATAATAAGAGCTTTCAAGATGTATTATCGGAACAGATTTTATCGTAGGATATTAGAAGGCTATGAGGTGGGACATGAAACTGATCCAGGAAAGATTAATGTTTTGGATGCTACCAATTTTGCAATCCCGGTTTGGACGACAAATGTTCAGCAAGAGACAACAACAAATTATTTTTGACACTGCAATTTTTTCTTGGAGGATGAAATCTCAGAGAATTTGAGTGAACCTACTTGTGAAAATGTCATTTATGAACTTGAGGTCATGATTAATGATCTTTGTTACAGCAATAAAATGGACGTCAATAACCTATTGGGTTATCCAGGTGAAAATGATAAATATTCAGAGGTCCAGAGTTTAGAAGAAATTATGGATACCATAAAAAAAATGTTAATGATGAAGTTGTAGATGATACAATACATTTGTAACCAATTATGCATAATGAAACACTTATCGTATCTAGAACTTTTCACGATTTTATGGTGCAGTTCGAAAAGACAAAATTGGAACTTTTAGAGACAATAAGAAAAGTTAGAGATAAACTTCAACTAGATTTAAAGTATAACAAAAAACAAAACACAATAGAATCACATTTCACTAAATTGTCTTAGATATATTTGTACTTTTAAAGAATTATTAATTTATAATATTAATGAGACCACATATTTATATAGGGGTCTTCTAAAAATATATTATCTTATTATCTTATCGAAATAAGTGATTTTTTCCATTGGCCCAAGTTGGGACCGGAGGAAAATATTATCTTAGAAAGATTATTAATTTACCGAGTATTAATTTAGTGAGGTTTTATTGTATTAACACTTCTTAATAAGTAATAACTTTTACATAATTTTACTTCTTTATATATTAATATCCCTTAATTGAAATTTTGATTCCGCTACTGGATACAGGTATAATAGAACTCTATTCTCCCATTACATTATTATTGTTCCATCCATCGTCCATCAAAGTTCATGAGATATTTTTAACAAAAAATAATAATTCTAACAAAAAATAATAATTCACATTAGATACTTCTTTCTTTTTCGTCTCAAAATTCTTAACATACTTCTTAATGTTCATCATGTCTAATGTACTTAAACGAGTCCGAAGTCAAAAAGGTAAAAAAAAAATTGAGTAAATTTTTTAAAAGGGCAACAAAAATTGAGTATGAAATCAAAAGGGCAACATTTGGATGGAGGGATAGACGGCGTTAAAATGTATGTTGTAAGGCTCATATCAGAATGAGACTTCCTTTACAAAAGTGAGCATGTCAACATGAGCCTTCCTTTACAAAAATGACATTTAAAAAAAATAAATTAATATTCCTTTTTCATTATTTATTCAATCGTTTTGTTATTGTGTTTTCATGTTTATTTCTTTTCTATTTTTACTATTTATATGTAAATAAAAATGTAAGTGATGTGGTCAAGTTTAATAGTTTTTAAATATAATTTTATAATATTGAGGACAAAATATAGGGACATGAAAAAGAATACGCAGTTTAAGCGTATCGTTCGGGTCGGTTCGATTTTGAAGTTTATCGAGTTTACTTATTGGTTATCGATTTGTAGACATGCTAACCCATGGAGAAAAAACCTCAAACCGTTAAACACCGATAATGTGATAACAAAAAAAATCAAAATCGTTATCAATTAAATATTAAACCCATTAAATTTAAATCGATCATAAATCAATCTCTCGTGGCACACACTTATTTAATTTATAGATATATGTATGCACATATATAGTCCTGTAATTTTATAAAATATACATGTTAAACTGATGACATATTTATATGTATTATTAATTGAACTTTAAAAGTCACCTAAAAGAACCTAAAATAAGGCACAAGACTTTTTAAATTCAATTAATAATATATATAACTATGTCATCAGTTTAATATGTATATTTTATAAAATTACAGGACTATATATGCGCGTGCGTATATCTACAAGTAAGTGTATGCCTCGAGAGATTGATTTATAATCGATTTAAATTTAATGGGTTCAATATTTAATTGATAACGATTTTGATTTTTTTTTTGTTATCACGTTATCAGTGCTTAATGGTTTGAGATTTTTTCTTAATGGGTTAGCATGTGTACAAATCGATAACTAAGAAGTCAAATCGATAAACTTTAAAATCGGACCAAATCGAACAATACGCCTAAACTGCGTGTGTTTTTTTCATGCCCCTATATTGTCCTCAATATTATCAAATTATATGAAAAAACTATTAAACATGATCGCATCACTTACATATAAATAGTGAAAATAGAAAAGAAATAAACACGAAAACACAACAAAAAAATGATTGAATAAATAATGAAGAAGGAATATTAATTTGTTGTCCTTTTGAAAATTTTAATCAATTTTTTTTATCCTTTAACTCCGTACTCTTACTAAAACGACCACTTCATTTTTGAAAAAACAAGATTTGTACTCACAATTTATATTAAAACAACCGATACGTATTTTCCAATAAAACCGACATAAGTACATATAACATTAAAAACATGGATGGAGTATCATTCGTTTTATTATTTTTCTTTCGTACTATTAATACGATCTTAATCCGAGCCAAAAAACAACAAGTATTTCTTAATTAACAAAAACACAAGAATTTATCATAATGCAAACTTTCAAGAGAGAGACGAGGACAAATTTAATTTTAAGATATTTTATAGATACGTAATACTTAACTTTTAGATATTTTATAGATACGTAAAAACTTATTCACACTCAATATTTATATCAAGTAACTAATTTTATAGTTAAAAATAAAATAATAATACATATTTTTATGTCTCGAGATTTCACTAGTTACAAAAAAAAAAAAAAGTATACAAGAGATATCCTTGATGTAAAAATAATTGAGTATAAACAAGAGGAGGCCCTAGCCTTTTTCAAATTCTTTATACCAAAAAGTCAAAAGAAGTTGCATGTTACACCTTTTATATTTTGTTACCGTTATATCTTAACCTGGATTAGCTAGGCCAACAACTTTTGACTCCTTGATTTCACTTTAGGGTCCACTAATTATTAGAAGATTACTTTGATATAAACATGAAGTCCCCATTTGCATGTTAATTAGCACATATATCTTAGTCTATATGGATCCTAATATTTAAACATTAATAATTAAACCCTTAGGCATTGTAAAAATGCCATATTAGTATTTAGATTAGGAGGCTATATTGTTTCTGCTCTTATCCAGAAGTATATTGAATTATTGATCATAGAGAAACATTGCCTTGGCATTCAGGGAGATGTCACATGATAGTCATTCTTCTTTCCTACCGAGATATTTAGTGGCAATTTATTTTTCTTTTAGCGGTACAATTTATAGTCATAAAACTCTCTAGTGGTAATTAGACTAATGTAATTATATCTAAAGTTACTATAGTCTTTAGTAACATTTATATAAAATATTGATTATAAACACTAATTTGGGACCCGTTTGGCCCCAAAAAGCTTGGGAAAAACTTGGGAAGTGGTGTTTGGTCATATAACTTGGCAAATATATCCCAAGTTCCCAAATACTAGAAAAAACTAGTACTTGGGCCAAGTTCTAATATTTTTGAATTTTAAAAAATTCAAAAATTACCCTAAACTTTTATATTTTATAAAAAACACCCATCATTTATTAATTCCAACTAATATTTGTTACTACCTCATCCGGAAAAGTTCGAGTTCTAATTTGAGTGATAAAATTGATAAAAAAGAACAATTTGTGTTTAATGAGTTATAATTATAACTGAATCAATGACAAATTTGAGTATGCGATTAATGTATTGCTCTTGCCTATATTGTTATTTTGTTGTTGTTGATTATTATCAATTATGTTATAATGTTATTTTTTAACGGAACATATTCATTATAAAATGATAATATAAATTTACGGGTATTTTTAATAATTTTTAGAACTTATGGGTATAAATTATATTTTTTGAAATAGTCAAATATTTTTGGGAAATTTGGGGTCAAACACATGGTGAAACTTCAGCCAAATATGATTTGCCAAGAATATTTGAAAATTTGGGATCAAACGCTAGCTTAGTATCACCGTTATATATTATATAACAACCATCATATTATTATTATTAAATAATTAGGAAAAAACTTCTTAGTTGTTATAGTGTTCACTTATTAAAATATTAATAAAGGCTATTAGATATATTTAAAATAATGTTCGGCTAAGAATTACACGAAAATTTTATTGCATGTGGCTTGTCAACAATAATTTGTTCTGATTATGAGTAATGGTTCACTATTATAAGTACACCTTTCAACATTATTTTATTGAATATATTTGGAGAGACCTCAAAAACTTCATTGTGGAAAGGGTTATTTGCATTGGGATAGGAAGAGGACTTACTTAACCAGTTATTTTGTATTTCTTTTAATATAAAAAGGTATTATATAGATGGATAATTGAAAATGTTAATAATGACATAATATAGAATTTTTCAGCATGAATTTGAATTTAATGGAGCTCCAATTAATCAGATGAGAAAAACAATTTAAAATATTATGTTTTTTTTGAATTTAAATGTTCAGTGAACAAAAATCATGAGTAAAAATTTTCAATTGATAATCCGAATCAAAAGAGCATCTCAAGTCATTCGATCGAATTAAATAGACTCAAGATTTTAGGTGCCCTTTGAAAGAACATCTTAGGAATAGTGGGTTAACTAAAGCTTAATCATTTTACCCACCAAAATCACACCAACTAATTACTGGCGCTAGCTGAATTTAAATTTCTCAAAATCTAAAAAGTAAAAGGCTTTTTCCTACTCCCTCCGTCCCTAATTATTTGTCCACTTTTCTATTTTTAATTGTCCAATTTTACTTGTTCATTTTAACAAATCAAGAAAGGACAATTTTTTTTTTACCTATTATACCCTCAATTAATTAATGAACTTCTTGAAAATCTTAATTTTTTAATTCACCTACTTCATAATTAATAGGGGTAAAATGATAAACTCATTATGTCATTCATTGCTTTCTTAATAGATGTGTCAATTTAAAAGTGGACAAGTAATTAGGGACGGAGGGAGTACTTAAAAAATAATAATATAGTCCCAGGGGAACATTTTGTGTTTCAAGACTACATAATTTGAATTAGAGCACTAAGGGTCTGTTTGGAAAGGCATCAGCTAATTGAGAATGGTGTAATTACTAGGGTAGTAATTACCAGCCTAGTAATTACGATGTCATGTTTGTTTGACACAACGTAATTACAAGTGTACTGTTTGGTTGTGCAAGTGTAATCATAAGGTTATATTGAATTTTAAAATAAAAATTAAAAATTTATATTAGACAAATAAGGGCCTTTATAAATGATATTAAATTAAATATTTAAGAAATATATTGTCTTTTAAAAATATATTAATTAATAAACATATGTTCTTAACTAGTATTATAAAAAATAATTGATTTATATATTTCAATTTATTATATTTTAATTAAATTAATCATCAAAACTAAAAGTAAAAAATTTCTATGAAGTATGAACATCATGAAATGCATGTTTAACAAAAAGATTAATATTTTAAATATAATGTCATAAAATTATAAAACATTTGACAAAAAAGATAATCTATCACGTTTAACTTTAAAAAAATAGCTTGCAATGTAACATATCGAGTCAATACTCCTAAAACAAGTAAAATTGAAAATATAACATAAGTTCTAAATTCAAAACAAAAAATTTAACATAATACTCTTTTGTCAAATTTCAACATAACATACATAAATATTATTTAAAAGAAAAGGAAAACATAAGTCCATAACTTTATTCAACAATGAATTATACTTTAATTTAAAAATTAGAATACTAACAAAATTATACTAATGAATTTTTTTTTAGATTATATGAAAAATTGAATGGAATCACATGAAGTAAAGGTTGAAAATGGGAAAAAAATGTAATATAAATAATATAAAATAAGAAATTTTTTAGAAAACATTAGAATAATAAAAATAAAAAAATTTAAAATAATAAAAATAAAAAATACATTACAACGAAAAAAATAAAAATAGAAAAAAGGGAAGAAATTAAAAAGTAATCCGCTTGTAATTACACCATGTAATTACCAGCAATATACAGCCTCCCCCTGTGAATTGAAGAGTGTAATTACCCCATGTCAATTACACTCAATTACCTGCTGACCAGGTAATTACATGGCCAACCAAACATGACAGACAATGTAATTACATCCAATTACACCAAATCCAACTATCAGGGTGACTTTCCAAACAGGCCCTAGAAGAAAATGGCCTTTACTCTAAAAAAAAAAAACTTGCACGTTGTAAATATAAATCTAAACAAGGTTATTTAGAGTTGCAATTTAAAGTGATAATAGGTATCATTGAAGGATATACACGATGCATGTGTTGTACTTGGGAGTAAATATCTCAAAAGGTTACTCAAGTATGTGAAATTATTTAAGAAAGTCACTCAATTTGATTTTGTATCAATAAAGTCACTCAACTTATGGATTTTCTTCTATAAAGTCACTCAACTTGTACTATTTTTCTAGAAAATCATTATAACCAAAAGATAAAAAAGATAATTGCACTAAATTTTCTTAACCTAATTATTATTAACATAAAAATTTATGATTTAACTTAATTGCCCTTTATCATTTATTATTTAATTTAATTAATTTTATAACATCTTTTTATTCAATTTATCAATAATATCTAACTTCGAAAAATAAGCTAATTTTTTATTCCATATAAACATGCACACCACACTAAATACTATCATATTAAAACACTAGTATCAAATATTGGATCCACGAGTTAAAATGAAATTTCAATTAAGAGCCAAGGAAGCAGAACTACCGTAGGGATATTAAAACACTAGTATCAAATATTCAACCCACAAGTTTGAAATAATTTTTTTGAAAAACTGATGCAAAGTGGGGTGGATTATAGATTTCTTGTCTTCTTTTATTTATTTTCAACATTTTCATAATAACGCTTCCACTCTAATAATTATTAAGTAGTATTGTGTGTTTTCCGTGTTAAAACTCTGATTTTTCTATTTTGTTTGTTTGACATTCTTTCCTTAATAGGGTAAATACTTGATAGTTATTATATGAATATTTTGAAAATTCAGTTCATGAATTTTTTTTGTTTGATCATTTTTACGGGTACATGTCACTAAATCGGATTATGAGCTTTGCACCATGCCGTTGAAGTTCCTAAAGTCTATTAGGTTGTAGCTAATTAATTAATAATTCTTGGAATTTTTCTTCTTAATATCTATGCTTCAATTCAATTTGGTAAAATTGTGTCGTCATTGTGTAGTTTGAATGATTACTTAATTAGGGACTTAGTGTAGTTGTTATCAGTAATAAATAATGATGTCAAATATTTCTCCATTTCTTTTCAGTTGTCATGATAATGTTTTACATAATCTACAAGAAAAAATTAAATAGGGAGTGTAGTTTGACCAATATACCCCTTATCAATTCGTTAATCTTTATCTATTTATGTGCCTCTTAATTTTAGAATAATTAATGATAAAAACAAAGTAGGAAAAATAATTAATTCTCTCTTAATTGTTTAAACTGTCACTAAATCGGATTATGAGCTTTGCACCATGCAGTTGAAGTTCCTAAAGTCTATTAGGTTGTAGCTAACTAATTAATAATTCTTGGAATTTTTCTTCTTAATATCTCATGCTTCAATTCAATTTGGTAAAATTGTGTCGTCATTGTGTAGTTTGAATGATTACTTAATTAGGGACTTAGTGTAGTTGTTATCAGTAATAAATAATGATGTCAAATATTTCTCCATTTCTTTTTAGTTGTCATGATAATGTTTTGCATAATCTACAAGAAAAAATTAAATAGGGAGTGTAGTTTGACCAATATACCCCTTATCAATTCGTTAATCTTTATCTATTTATGTGCCTCTTAATTTTAGAATAATTAATGATAAAAACAAAGTAGGAAAAATAATTAATTCTCTCTTAATTGTTTAAACTGATAATTATTTTAAAACAAGTGTTTTTAATATACCTAACAATACAAATCGAATTGAAGTGAATCAAAAAGTTGGAATGAAAAAGTTCTTTTATTTTTCTAAAAGAAACTATACAAATCGAATTGAAGTGAATTTTTCCCGCAAAACTGCACCAATATGCTATAAGACCTAACTGAAATATTACTTGAAGAGACCAAACCTGAGCCAAGTTGCATTAATGCTTAATGCTTGGACAGTTGAGTTAATAATAATTAAGTTAAAGACAATTATTATTAAAAAAATAAAATAAGAGAGCTAAACATAATATTATAAATTACAACGGAAGTAAGTATTAAGAAACTAAACTTGAAGGGTGGTTTGTGCAATTATTTCTTTTATCTTTTGGTTATAATAATTTTGTAGAAAAATTAATTTAACTTAAGTGACTTTATAAAAGAAAATCCATAAGTTGAATGACTTTATTGATACAAAACTAAGTTGAGTAACTTTCTCAAATAATTTTAAATACTTGAGTGACCTTTTGAGATATTTACTCTTGTACTTGGTTTGATATGATAAACACCGAATATAAATAAATTTGTTCCCTAATAAACAATTGAAAACTATTAATAATGTCAAGAGACAAGCTTATTTGATGCTTCAAATTATTGTGAAGTAGTGTGGCAGGAAATGATGAATGAGATTCCTTCGGAGCAAATATTTCGAGTTTGAGCTTAAAAAATGGAGAAATCTTTCGTAGAAAACATTTTCTCTTTTAATAGGCTATACATAACATGAAGTGAATTCTTAATACCTAACACTTAAACAAAAACAAAATCAAATAAAGAAGGAATTTTTTGGTTACATTTGAAGCAAAGAAAGGGACCAACATAGCATTCAGAAAAGCATGGGGACCTTAAGAAGAATAACATTGACCATGAACCATCATCAACGTTATTAGACACCCCACAATATCGATATATTTCTATATTTGCTTTCAATAATCTTACGCTTAGAATGAAATTCAACTTAAATCACTTTTACGCTTCAAGCTTCCACCAAGCTCTAGTGAAGACAACAATAACAACGAGACATAAAAAATAAAGAGCAAAATCAAACAATTTTTTTAATGAAAATTATATATGGAGCCTATTCGCTTTATAATTATTTTTTAAAAAAGGTTTGCTTATTAATTTTAAATTTTAATTAAAAGAAGTCAAAGTCAAATCAAATAAAAATCGCCTACTTTTCTAAAAAGTAGGGAAAAAAATCTTAAAGCTGTTGCCGAGATTTAAACACGTGAGGCGAGGTAGAGCTTTCAAAGCGCTTGAAACCACTACACTATAACACCTTGTTGTGTTAAGGGTATCTAAAATATGTTATTTAATCACGGTAAAACAATTGTAAATAACGAAAAACAATCAATCCATATGACGTATATAATTGGAAGTAATCGATTCAACCATCTAGACCTCACATATATAGCAACATAAACTCGAATATAACAAAGCTGGCGCAACTTAAATACTAAGAATTTGCATACAAATGATGATTTTAATTTATCGCATATATATTATACTTCTAGTTAAGTAATCTTCTGAGAATTTAACCTCTTAAAGTGGTATATATGATGTACAATTTAGTAATTGATCTTGTTCAATTCTTGAATTCATATTAATTAGTTCTTATTTTTTTCTTTCTTTCTTTCGACTCACTTAATTTACAAAGTTTGGACTTTGACAGAATAAGTAAGGAAGATTGTCATTAGTTTTAATATTATAAATATAAAATATCAAATTGTGTCTGAATATACTTTCTTCTTTATGTCGTTATTTTATTCATGAGCATAGATAAATAGCCAATTCTATCTATTTATATCAAATTTAAGTTTCTTTTAAAATAAAATAACGCATTTAAAAACTTTTCTTAAAAAGCATATGATAAATTTAAATATAACTTTTCTTAGAAAGTATTTATAAAAATTATACGATAGAACACTTTGATTCCCTAATAAAGGTTTCCTACTGGTTAGGAAATAAGGAGTACGATTGTTTACGTGCAACATCTGACAAAGAGTTATCACTCGAAAGAGACTATTGACCAATTTTATATGTATTTCTATCGATCAAATTTTTTGATATTTAAAATTTATTAATTTAAATTTATATTGAATAAGTCATTAAAAAAGTAAAAATTCTTTTAATTTTTTTTTTTTAATAAAGATAAAATAATTACAATCATCTCATCACTAAACCCTACATAATTAATACTTATATAACTAATATCCGCATAGCTCTATCCAGCTATCAGACCCCTTCTAACATATTATTTCTTTCCTTGTGCTTGATAATTGTATCAATTTAAACATAAATACAGTAACCAATTTAAAACTAGAGAAGAGCTGGAATTTTGTATTTAAAGCCTATAGGTTCTAGGTAGGTGCAATGAGTTAAACAAAGTTGAATGTCATGAATGAAAAATATTTAGTGCAGGCTTTTTTCTTCATTGTGTGAAGTAGTGATGAAATTACCTTTGACATTACCTTGTTTATTTCTATTTAAAATGTATGCCAAAACCTGTATTGATTTGATTGATATGACGGATGATCAATGCTAGTATCCCTCTACAACTTCCTAAATTTTCAAATGGTCAGTCACATTTTCCCATAAACTTACTATTTCCTTCATTTCATTTTATTTGATGTAATCTAATTTGATACAAGTTTTTTGAAAAAAAAATATTTTGTTAAAAATAAAATAAATATTTTAAAGTTATTTATTATTAAATGTAAAAATATACTAGCATTTGTTTTAGATTTACTAAAAATGAAAGTAAGTTATATAAATTAGAATATAGAAAATATAACTTTGGCCCAGATTGAAGACTGGTCCAAGCTCCAATTTATTACTATAGACAAATATCGAGCTTGAAGGATGGAATATGATCTATACTTACATAAATCACATAGTATAAATATGAAATTACTATCTATTCTTACTTTTTTTTCTAATTACATTAATCCCTTAAAATTAACTCAATCCTGATACATTAGTGAAAGTGTGGATACATTAATACATTATTAAAATAAGGGATTTCCCAATCTGGATACATTAGTGAAATGACGGATATATTAATACATTAATATAGCAATCCGAATACATTAGTGAAAGTGCAGATACATTAATACATTAATACAGCAATCCAGATACATTAGTGAAAGCGCTGATACATTAATACAGATACATTATTAAAATAAGGAATTTTTCAATCCAGATACATTGGTGAAAGCGTGGATACATTAATACATTAATATCGATACATTATTAAAATAAGCAATTTTAGAGATTTTAAAAAGATATAGGGAAATATGGAAAATAGTTTACTTAAAACTGTGTAATTTAATAATTTTTCCTTATATTTTCCTTTTCTGGTAGGAAGTAGATATTGCAAGTTTTGAAATGAGAATGCTTACTTAAGAGTCACTTCATAAAGTATTGGAAAACTATATGCTCAACTGGAGCATATCAGAATCATACTGCTTATATAAATAATAGATAACACACGTTTATACTAGAACATGTACAATTATGCTAGAACACATAAACTTGCTGAAATTTAATTCAAGAATTACCCCTTGAAGCGTGAGCAGATACCTTCTAGCAAATCCATAAGCCCGATTTCGGTTTTGCGGTCTTCTACAGTGATCCCAAGTTCACATCCGAAATCTTTCAATATTTGGGTGGGCAAGTATCGTATAGAAAACTTCTTCTTTTCAAGGGTTAGAAGAATCTCTATTTTTAGAGATTTCTTCCTAGTCCAAGGAGGAAAGGAAGCACTCGGTCTTTCCTTAGAATAGAAAAAAACATCTATTTCTCCCTTTTCTTAGAATATAAAAAGACATGTACTTCTCCCTTTCCTTAGAATAGAGAAAGACACGCTACTTCTCCTTTTTCCACTTAGAATAGAATTCTGAGTTCTACTTAAATATGAGCACTATAGGGACCACAAAATTAATTACTGAGGCTTCTTATTATGGAAATAAATCCAGATAATTAATTTAAATTATTCTTACCATAATAAATTACAAATCATTCCTCTAGAAATTCGTAAATGCACTCCTCTATTTATATTTCGAAATTCCCCATTAAACAGTTATGTAATTCCCCATGTTAAGATTACAAATACTAATCAATAAATTAAATTACTGACGAATTTAATTCAAAGATTAATTTCTTTTAGACCACTGCTTAACTTATTTCCTGTATTGAATTCATAAATCCACTTGCAAGGTTTGACACGATGAAAACTTTTAAGCTTCCTCAAAAGGCATATCATCAATCTCTATATCAAGACATGGATTCCATCAGCTAACTTATTATTTCACCAATATATATTAGGGAAAAAGGATAAATATACCCCCGAACTATCGTAAATGGTATGCAGATACCCTCCGTCATACTTTTGGGATATTGGTGCCCCCGCCATCCAAATAATAGAGCATATATGCCCTTCACTCTAACAGAAGACTAAATAGGGACACGTGGCACAATTTTATCTGTCGATCCGATATAGAATAAATTTATACCCAAAGAGTTGGAATTTTTACATAAATAATATATTTTATTTGAATAATTACGCTTTTAAGTGTAACTTATTTTTATTACCATATATAACATAATTTTAGCTTTAATAACCATTTGATATAAATCTGTATTAAAGTTGTATTAAAATTGTATATCATGTGAAGTTCTGAAAAATTGTATTAAAGTTGTATCAAAACTGTATTAAATATAAACAATCAGTGGTTTGGTGGTGGTGATTGCTAAAAAGAAGAGGTGAAACTCTGAAAATCTGTATTAAAGTTGTATTAAATTCGATAGTTATTATTAAAGTTGTATTAAATTCGATAGTTATTATTAAAGTTGTGTTAAAGTCGAATTCGATGCTATACATTACTATAAATTCGATAGTTATTATTTCAGAACAAATATAATACATTTCTAACTATGTAAACTAATTTAAATAGTACCAAAATGTTTGAAATTCACATATAATACTTCTAATATATTTGTATTAAAAATGTTTTAGTTATATATTAGGTGAAGTTCTGAAAAATTCTATCAAAGTTGTATCAAAACTATATTAAATATAAACAATCGATGGTCTGGTGGTGGTGATTTACCAAAAAAGAAGAGGTGAAGCTCTACAAAATCTGTATTAAAGTTGTATTAAAATTATATAAATATAAACGATAGTTATAATACAATTCAAATTTAATATTATACATTGTTATAAATTCGATTGTTGTTATTCCAACAAATATAATACATTTTTAACAACATAAAATTAATTTAAATTGTAACGAAATATTTGAAATTCATACATAATACTTATAATACATTTGTATTAAAAATGTTTTAATTATATATTCACCACGTGCATTGAAACATGCTTATAATATGTATTATATATTGAATTCAAAATGTATTATAATTATTTTTATTTTTTCTCTTATTAAAAATATTAAATATATTAGTATTGTATTAAAAATATATTAATTATATATTCACCATGTGCATTGAAAAATGACTATAATATGTATAATATATTGAATTCAAAATGTATTATAATTGTAATTTATATTTATTTCTTTTATTAATGATATCAATTTTTTTTCTTCATATTTTAGTATCTTCAAAATAAATAGATTTAAGTCCCAATTATTTTTAAAAAATATTTGTAATAATACCAATTCAAAATCAAGTCATAAATTAAAATAATTGAAATTATTTTTTAAAAAAGAAGGTGAAAGAGAAAGAGAAAGAGAAATAGAAGGAGGCAGAAGAAGAAGAAAAGAGAAAAGGAGACGGTCAGAAACAAAAAGAGAGAGAGAGAGAGTAGGAAATATGTATTTTGCTATATCTTATAAGAAAAATAAGGCTAATCTATGTAAAAGTAAAAGATGTGTTATAACTCGTAAATAAAGACATAATATATTGTCTATGTGAATTGACCAAATAAAAGCCCCACCCGATTAATTAAAAAACCCACCCAAATACAAAATACCCACACAACCAAATTATAACCCAAAATCCCAAAAAACTTCACTTTCATTCAGCCATCCCCGTCGAAAACCACCTCTCACCGACGACGACCACCACTACCACCACCATGAACTCCCCCTTAACTATCAATTCATCATCATTTTTCCACCACTCCATTTACAATCACCAAAATTACTCCTAAGACTTATAGCATAAGATTCGTCCTCCAAGCATCGCCAATGGAAATTCCAAGTCAAACCCATTAATCTCTATCGTCCAATCCGTCGGTGTCGCCCTTATTTTCGCCGCCGTGGCTTAAGGGAATTTTCCAATCGAAACTCCATTGATAAGGGCTGAAACCCCTCTAGCTTTTGTAATTGAAAAATAACACCAAAAGGTAGAAGAATAAGATTCACCATAGACGCAGTTCTTCGAATCTAGTCCTCAACCATTGAAGCCCTAAAAGATCTCCTCTAGAAAAAAATTAGAATTAGGGGAAGACGAGTCTGCTCAACTAGAGAATACGAAATATAAATTCTTGACGACAAGGTTGTTGAATGAAATGTGCGAGGCTTCAAGATCCAAGGGAGATTTTGAGAATGCATTTTTGATGGATAGATGTGGTGAGGGGGTGAAGGTGATTTAGATGTTAGAGGAGGTATGGATAGCTAAGGAAGAGAACAAAGTGAAGGAATTTGGGTGGGTTTTTCAATTAATCGGGTGGGGCTTTTATTTTTGGATAGAAATTTATTAAATGTCGGGTCGGTGGATAAGATTATGACACGTGTATGTCCGTTAGTATAAAGGGCATATATGCTCTAGTTTTTGAACGGCAGGGGCATCAATGTCCCAAAAGTATGACGGAGGATATCTGCGTGCCATTTACGATAGTTTGGGGGTATATTTGTCCTTTTTCCGTATATATTATTATCATCCAATCTACTATGCATATTGGCCCATCTCATAATCTCACCTTTTATTAAATTAAAAAGATAATTAACATATACAGATCATAAAAAATACAGATCATAATAGGTATATAAGGATTAAGAATATAAGTACATTTAAAAAATACAGATCATAATAGGTATATCATGATTCAGAATATAAGTACATTTAACAATTTAGAGAATATGCTTTTGTCGGTCGGTCTGAAGCAACTATCTCTACTCGGTCCCATTCAATACATACAAAATACACTAGCACAAGAAGTTGGAACTATACCGTTCCCATAATCAAGATAAATTGTCAAGTCCCGAGCCTACACCCTAAATGTGGCCGACACTCGAGAACCATTGCTGGTCCCCAAGAGAACTCTTGGCCTGGCTGATTACGTACTTAGCGGAAGACTTACTCAAGTAATGATAGGCTCAAAAAAGAATTAAATTAGTTAAACTCAAATACTCATCTCCTAAAGTATTGAAAATACTCTATAGCAATACTTATAGTTTGTATAAAAATTCAAAATAAGGTAAATACTGAGAGACACCTCAACTCTGTCTATCTATGAAGCCTCTACTATTAAAGAAGGATGTCGGGCCAAAACCCACGGCATCTCAAAACTACTAACTAGAAAGTAAATGTGAAGTCCTCTGAAATGCAAGGAGGCTTACCAAAACCTAGCTGAAGTACAGAGTGATCTCAACGAAGCGTCTGATGATGATCTTGAATACCTGTATCTGTATCATAAAAAGATGCAGGTCGAATGACATCAGTACATTGAATGTACGAGTATGTAATATAGCCGAAGCAAAATAACTGAATGAAAGGACTGCAATACATAAAATATACTCAAGCCGAATGTAAAGAAATAAAGAAGTTAAATCATTTAAAACTTTACAAAAATACTTACTCATCTCTAAACTCAATATAATAAGTGATATATTAAAATACACTTTCTCTAATTGGGAGATTCTCTAACCAACAACCATCACTGTGAGCTAAGTGATGATACAACGTCTTGTCCACACTGCCAGAACTGTCCTATATTGTGTCGGGATATAGAACCTCTCAACTAAGTGGATCCACTAAGCTCTGCCCGAAAGCCCTAAGGATTCATCTAAAAAGTCTGATCATGTACCCATGTTGGCAAGATATGGTTTATAGGGGCTGTGAGTTGTTTGAACTCTCCCCTATATCGGTGCTCAATACTACTCCCAATAATATATACTCTTGCTCAAATGTATAAAAACATACTTTTTCTCTGGTTTGAGGTAATTGCTCAAATTAACCTATTAAAAGAGGTAACTACTCTGAAATATCTCTAAAATTCATTGCTCATTTAGGAAAAAAGATTTCTCTTTGCTCAATGTAAAAATACATTCTGAATTGAGATAATTACTCAAAAGGGACCTCTTTAAGAGGTAACTGCTCTGTACTCAATCTTTCTAAAAACTCTTTTAACTTTTCTAAAAAAAAAGATTCTCTTTCTTCATTTAAAAATGAAACATTTGGAAAATACTTAGTTCCTTTATACTCTTGCTTAAATCTTGGTTAAGCTCCTTCTCAAACCCCTCATTACTTTCTCAAAACTCAGTTTAAACAATTAAGTTTTGTTTAAAAGATTCTCAAGAAGTACTCAAGAATAGGGTTCATGCTGAAAAATAGACATGAACAATCAACTCAATAAATCTTAATGCACAATATATAACAATTCAGTGATTAGGAATAGAAATTCAATAATCAGGAACTCAAGAACTCAGAACTCAACATCATAACTCATCTCAAGAATATTCAAATCTAAGGATAGAATCCTAGATTACTCTTTTACTGATTTGAAAGTAGATGTAGGATGTGAGGACGAGCTAGTCTAATACTATGATAGCCTTACATATCTGGAAGAACAAAGTTCTCAAAGAAGTTTGAAAGAGAACTTGATTGAAAGATTTGAAATCCTAGCTTTTGTTTTCCTTGCGATTTTCTTGGAGATGAAGAGTGGAAAAGAATCTTGGATTGAAAACCTTAGGATTCTTGAAGAGGATATTGAACTTGGAGCCTTTAGATCTTGGGAAATTGGAGAAATCCCTTTCTTGGAGTTCTTGATATTTGGAAGGATGTGAATTGGGAATTCTAAGAATTGTTATATGCATAATGATGGTATTAGGTTGTAAGATGGACTTAAGGAAGTTGATTTAGGCTAAAAGGTCAAGAATACCCTTCTAGGAACGTAAGAAAACCATAAAAATCAAAGAAAATGACCTTTTAATGAATCTCGTCGGTCAAATCGATCATCTGGAGGTCTTTTCGTCAAAAATACTCGGTGGATCGCCCTTTGATACTTTATATCACAAAAATGGACAGAAACTTAAGGTTTTTGGGACAATTCGGCAAGCTAATTTGGCAATTCGCCAACCTAGTTGGCGGATCGCCAATTGGGCAGGTGAGTTCGCCTAATTTCTTAGCCCGCATATATGTTCAAGTAAAACGGCCATAACTTTTTACTCTGAACTCGAAATAAGGCAAACTTGGTGGTGGTGGAAAGAAGATTCATAGGCCTTTAATTTGATAGGTCAAAGGTCACCTAAATATTTGTGTACTAAGATATATGGTTATTTGAAGTTGACCCTTATATGAACTCATGTGAGAAGTTAGCTAATAGGAATGCTTTTAACTTGGCTTGGTGTTTCAGGTCCCTTATGACCCTAGATCACTTTAGATACTATTGATACACTTGGTAAAGGACTTTATAACACATGAGCAAGTAAGGCATCACTCCGGTTCAAGCTCATATACTTACGACGAACTATTCAGATTTTTAAGAGTAGAGTTGCGAGGTGTTATAGAATGATTCAGGTCTTAACTTAGAAATTTTCGAAGTATTACATAAATTATATATAATCTTGTGCAACAATCGGACCGATGGCATGCCCAATTCTCATCTTAGATTGTGAACAAAAAACTTTAAAATTATAAGAACCGATGATTTAATCATCTGTATATAAGCTAAAACTCTATACAAAAAATCACCTACTGTATAATTAAGTAAACAGACACCATAAATGAATATATGATCTATTAAAAATGAATAAATAATTATTCTATAATAAATACTATATCTAAACACATGGTTAATAACATATATCCCAACAATCTCCCACTTAGACTTTTAACCATCACAATTGTTATAATGTACTATATCTAAATGCATGGTTAATAGTATATACCTTAACATAGAGTGCATCAGAGAAAACAAAGAAGGGCCTAAAATGCCCCTTAACTATTTGAATTGGTATAAAATTATCCTTTATTTATCTTTCAGCCTCTAAATATCCTTGTCGTTAACCTTTTAATTCAAAAATACCCGTATTTTTAACGGTGTACACTTATAAATGGATGGAGGGTATATTTACACTAAATCTCACAGTTTAAGGACATTTTAGGCCTTCTCCATTAAATTAATTTGAAATTACTTAATATGCGGACTCATTTAATTGGCCTGATTTTGGGTTCCATCGCATAAACATGATTCAGTGCATATATGTTTCAAATTGTTTGAAGCGAGGGGATGACGGTCATTCATCATCAGATTATACTTACTCTATTCTCGAGGAAAAGTTGTGTCGGTCTTCTTATTTTATTTATCTCCTTTCCATATTCTGTTTAGAAGCTCCTGTACATATTTAAGCTAGGTCTTTGGAAAGTGTTTAAGACTTTTGTAAATAAGAATGTATTTTCTTACATTTATTTTACCTTGTTAATAGTTGTTAACTTAGAAGTAATTTCTTTAAAGGTTTTCTATTAAATGAAAATTGGTAAATTCAATTGTTTGGGCTGTGACTAGGGCTGCGTATCGGTCGGTTCGGTTCGGTTTTAAAGTTTATCGATTTGATTTATTGGTTATCGATTTGTAGAGATGCTAAACCGTTAAAGAACCATTAAGATATTGACTTATCAGTTATTAGTTTATCGGTTATTGATCGTTATCGGTTCGGTTATCGATTTAACCGTTAAGATTTGACACAAAAAAAGTCATTAAAAATCACTTAGAAACAAGGTGACAAACCAAATGAACCATGCACATGAGTTCACAAATTACATCTTGCTAAAAAGCAAATACTTTTACATTGTAGAATACCCAAGAGTTTGAGACAGCCAAAAATAAAAGTAGGAAACTAAACTCTAAGTCAAGGACTTTATATACAAAATGATAAAAATATAATTATTTAATTTACTATCGGGTTATCGATTAACCCGTTAAGAAAAAATCTCAAACCGTTAAGAACCGGTAACCCGATAACAAAAAAATCAAAACCGTTATCAAAACCGCTAAACCAATAACCCATTACTGATAAACCAATAATTTTTTTTCGATTCGGGTTATCGGTTTCGGTTCGATTTTGAACAGCCCTAGCTGTGACAACCGAACACACCCGAAGTTTCGTGAAAACCATAAGATTTATCGTTTTTGTTGATCGGCTGAACCAACAGATTAAGATTTATTAACTTGAGTTGTACTTAGTGAACGCTAAATAGATTTAGAGCCCGTTTGGATTGACTTAAAAAAAAAGTAGCCTTTAAGTCAAAAATACAATGTCAAACTGAAATGACTTTTAAGTCAAAAAATAAAAGTAGGGGGAGACCTACTTTTGATTTTTGACATATTTTAAGTCATTTTTGATCTTGCTAAACACTTTCTAATTTATTTTAAGTCATTTTTGACTTATTTTAAGTTATTTTTTATATTTGCCAAACACTTCCAGAAGTCAAAAATTATCTTAAAAGTAGGTTTGACTAACTTTTAAGTCAATCCAAACACCCTCTTAATGAATCTTCAACAAGTATGCATCATACATTTGTAGTCAATGTAAAATCACTGTAAAAACAAGATTTAGCTACAAACTTTATATGTAATTTTTTGATAATTCATCACTAAAAAGGATTAGCTATGAATTTTACTATTCAGCTATAGATTGTCCGTTGGTAAATTGCATTTTTTTAAGTGGTGAATTGTCTCAAAAAGTTAAATAAATCTAATGAACAAAATCTTCATTGTTACAATACTCTAATGGAATTCGATATAGTTTGTTCCTTCGCTCATTGTTTCTGCCGAACTAATTAATCAAATTCTAAATACCAAATTAACAGTATAAAACCATATATATAATAGCTAGTGCAATAAATCAATCGACTAACAGTTCAATTCGAGATAAAATTAAAATCAACTATATAATATAAAACTATCTCTAACCCTATTTGAGCATGCATATATATATTTACTCGTACTACGCAGTATTAATAGTATAGAATTAGGAAATTTTAACTTGTTCATTAATAAAGAAAAGGTTCAATTAATCATCAAAAACCAAATAATTTTGTGTTATTTGTAGTTTCCTTTCCTAGTAAAAAACATTATTCTCACTAGATGTTTATACCAAAATTTATCACAATTAAGTGATATATGAAGTGAAAATGTAGAGTAATTTCCCTCAACAGTCACCCATGTTTGGAAAATTGTCTAGAAATATCACTTTTGTTTCTTTTAGTACTACAATATCACCCAACTTTTTCTATTTTCCTCAAAATATACTTGACACAATAAAACATCTTTCTCCCTCCTAATGGGATGATTATTTCCTTTTTTTTACAATAAATTTTTGTAACTCTTTTAAACCATTCATATTTTATATCCAATAAAATTATTACTTTTTCATATTGTTAAAAGAAAGATTTTTTATTATTATTTAAAATGTGATGTAATAAATTTAATTTTATTTGTTTATTATATTAAAAATAAAGTTACATTTATATTTATTTATTTTATCATATCAAGAGAAAGATAAAAAAGAATTTTATTTTTACTTTTAGTATTTGCTATTCACTCTAAAATATTTTCCATTTTTATTTGTTCACTTTAGCATATCAAGAGAAAGACAATTTATTTTTCTATAATTGCGTTTAACATTAATTATTAATTCTAAATCATTTTTCAAATAATTCATTCTTTAAAAGAATGTGCGAAGTGTACATTAAAAACAAATAAAAGTGAATGAAAAAAGAAAAAAAAAAGTGATGATGCGGTTAGAGAACAGTTTTTACGTGCTCATCAAAAATCAAGAGTATTGTATCAACTAACTCATTTTATGTATTTTTTTCGTAGCAACTATTCCCTTCGTCTATTTTTATTTATTCATTATATTATAAATAATTATTTGTTTTTACTTGTTTACTTTAGAATATCATGAGATAATTTATCACTTAATTCCTAATTCACTCTGATTATTAATTATAGTCATTTATCAACACATTTTTCAACACATTAAATTTATTATATTTAGAGAGTGCTATAGTAAAATTATCATTCTATTTACGGAAAAGGGCCTAAAATACCCTTGAACTATTAAATTTGGTACAAAAATACCCTTCGTTAACCTTTTGGCTCCAAAATGCCCCTGACGTCAACGTATTGGCTCTAAACTACCCTTATTTTTAACGGTCCACCTCAAAAATAAAATTAAGAAATTCATTCGTGGCACATTCCTATTGGCTATTATCAAAATTAACCTAATCAATTAATCTCAAATCAGAATTCAGATCCACCCAATAACCCATATCCGCCCCGCCTAAGAAAAACGCCATTAAATCAAGAAAATTAGCTTTTATAATTTGATTACCTACAATTGAAAATTTCAAAATTGAATATTATTGAAGAAAAATCTTCTCAAGAATTTGAAGATAATCAAAACATGTGGGTATTTGAAGCAAGAAAGAGATGGGTATATTCATAATTCTTCACCACCAAAATCAATTTCTCAATTTCACACTCACATTTCATGTAACTCCAATCCAAGTCCATGAAGATCACAAGAAGAATGTTCAGAGCACAAGATTAAGAAGCTGACATTATTGATATTTCTTAGCTAATGAACGGCCTTGAAGTTTAAGAATGGAGATCGAAGACAAAATCGAATGATAGACAGAACATAAGACTTGTTACAAAGATAAACTATATGAACTTTGAGAGAAAAAGTTCAAACATTTCAGCCAAAGAATAAAACGTTTGATGAAAATTTTACCCATATATTTGTCAAAATTTAGATGTTAGATTTGGATTCGATTAGTTATCCCTTTTGA
Source organism: Solanum appendiculatum (assembly GCA_018342035.1). Classification (NCBI taxonomy): domain Eukaryota; kingdom Viridiplantae; phylum Streptophyta; class Magnoliopsida; order Solanales; family Solanaceae; genus Solanum; species Solanum appendiculatum. Next base: position 552,164 of record JAGDQO010000386.1, on the reverse strand, counting down.
CCCAGATCTTATTATTGCATTTCTAGAAGCAGACTTCATTGTTAAAGTCAAGTACAGAGAAAAGTCAAGATTGAAAAAGGGATTTTTAAACCACTAAGAAAAATGAAGAAGATGAAGATAGGGAACCACCTTTAGGCGAAGGCGGATATTGGTTATTGGGTAGATTCGGATTTTGAATTGAGATTAATTAATTAGGTTAATTTTAATAATATCCAATAGGAACGCGCCATGTAATAAATGAATTTCTTTAATTTTATTTTTGAAGTGGACCGTTAAAAATAAGAGTAGTTTAGAGCCAATACGTTGACGTCAGGGGTATTTTGGAGCCAAAAGGTTAACGAAAGGTATTTTTGTACCAAATTCAATAGTTCAAGGGCATTTTAGGCCTTTTTCCGTTCTATTTATTATTTCTTAAGTGATGTGTTAAAATTAATACTGAACAAGTAAAGATGTAAAGATGGATGAAGTGAGTAGAAACTAAATTTTCCCTATAGCAAAATGGTAAAACTAAAGTAATTATAATAAGTGCAGTTGAAAATAAATCAAAAAACAAATAAAATATTGTTAAAAAAAATAAATAATGTGACATGATATCCCATCAAGAATGTGTACTTTGCACATTCCTTAAGAACTTAAAGGATGAATGATTTGAGAAATGATTTAGAATACATAATTAATGTTAAACTTAATAAAAGAAAAATAAATTGTCTAATCTCTTAATATGCTAAAGTAAACAACTATAACTGGAAAATAATTTAGAATGAATAGTTAATACTAAAAATAAAAATAAAATTCCTTTTATCATTCTTTTGATATGATAAATAGATAAATTCAAATGCAACTTTATTTTTAATATAATAAATAAATAAATGTAAATTTATTTAAAAGTAAATGGAGTTAAAAATATGACATGATAGTTTAGCAACAATAAAAATTCCTTTTATTTTAACAATATGGAAAAGTTATAAATTTTGTTGGTATTAAATATGGATGGTTTAAAAGAGTTAAAAACAATTTGTTTAAAAAAGAAGAAGAAGAAATAATGTGACATGTCATCCCATTGTTGGGTTTTAAAATGTATAAATGGAAAATGAAGAGTTGCGACTTTTATGAAGAGTTATGACTTTTATGAAAGGTTGTGACCTGTCCGAAGAGTTGTAGCTTTTCAAAGGGTTGTGACCTTTCCGATAAGGCACAATAAACATATGTTCACACTACCCTTGGTTGTCTATAAATAGAGGATTTCCTATTATTTTTCAACAATGAAAGAACGAATTTTTCTAAGACTTCTTCTTCTACTACTAAATCTAGTATTCTAAGTGTACTTTACTGCCGTTGAATGGTTCGCTGACACTGTGGTTTTAGGTACCGATACACCGGTGAGTAAGATAATTCTATTCTGAGAGGATATATTCCATTTGTCACACCCCTATTTTTTAGAGTTTTTTTCCAATTAAAGTGACATTTTGAAAAAGGATTATTTATTTCAGAGTCGCCACTTAGAATTGAGTTTTGGTGTTCCAAGTCACCTTATTTAAATCCCTAATCAAAAGGAAATTGACTCTTTATTATGGTCTGTGAAAACAAAAGACCGAGTAAGGAATTCTGTTGACCGAGGGGAAGGTATTAGGTGTCCCTCGAGTCCCGTGGTTTTAGCACGGTCGCTTTATTGATTCATATATTGCTTAAGATGATTTTGGATATATTATATTTATTAATTTAATAAAAGTGTTATTTATCTTCCTTGTTTTTGATTTATTATAAGCATGATTAAAACTACCTTATTATATTTTTTATGTTATTATGGGTAGGAGTATATATAAACATCTAATTTCTAAGAATTAGGATTTATGTGGTAATTAGAGTTTGAATGATTTTAGGATTGTTTTTTTTAATTGAGTTAACAATAAGAGATAAAATTTTATGGGATTTGGAATTAATTTAAGAAGAGAGTTCTAAAGAAATTAGGACAAATTTTATTTAAAGGAAAAAAAAAATTCCTCCTTCTTAGCTATACTTTTTTTATCATTATTTTAAAACCCCCTTTATATATATATATATATATATATATATATATATATATTTATTTATTTTTAAACAATTTGTTTTTTTTTTGTTATTTTTTTCTTACTTTTTATGTTCTGATCCCTCTTATATATATATATATATATATATATATATTATATATATATTATATATATATATATATATATATATTATATATATTCATTATTTTTTTTAACATTCTGTACGTTTTATGTTTTTTTTAAAAAAACTTTTTTGTTAATATATTTTTTTTATACGTTTTTTTTTATCATTCTATTATTTTTATTATTATTATTATTTTTTATCTGTTTCAATTTATTATTATTATTATTTTTTACTTGTTTTTTTTTAATGTTCTGTTCTTTATTTTTTTTACTTTTTACTATTTTCATATATATATATATTTTACACGTTTTCTTTCTTTCTTTTTTTTTTGTTTCTCTTTCGTTACTTTTTATTATTATTATTATTTTAAAATAAAAAAAACGTTTTGTTCTTTTCTTTTTATCTTCTTTTTTAAATTGTTTCTTTTTCCTTTTATTGTTCCTTTTTTATTTTTATTTTATTATTATATATATATATATATATATATATTTTGGTTTGTTTTTATTTTTATTTTTATGTTTTCTGCTTTGTTTTTTTTTCTTCTCTTCTTCTTCTTCTTCAAAGTTTTCTTTCTTCCAATCTTATTAATTTTCCTCTTTATTAATTTTTTTTTTTACTATGAATCCTCAAATAAAATTCATATCTTCTTTTAGTTATATGCTTAACAATCCCAATTAAAGTGATAATCATCTTACACTTATTCTAAAGCATATTCCTCATAAACTTTAATTTGTATCCTAATCTAACAAATCTACAATAAATTTAATAGGATTCTCTTAAATGAGAACTAGGCTACAAAAAAAATATTAACGGTTCAAATGTAACAATTAGGGATCACGGTACCAATTTCAATATAAATTATATCTAGAAAGCATAATATAACAATAATGATGACAAATATATGATGCATCTTTTATTTATTTAATTTTTAGCAAGAAATGTCTCCACCTACGTTTAATAATTTATTAAGCATTCGTAAATTTTCAAAATAAACTCTCAGCATACACCAGAAAGTGATATTATATAACACTAACATGCAATTCGGAGAACTTCATAGTATTGGAATCAAATTTTGTATAATCGTTTCATTTAAATCATACAAGAATTTAGAATTACCTCTTCGTGAAAATTGATTCACCAAAAAGAAACAACTGCTACGATCTACTGATTTCCAAAGTTAATTATAAATTAACTTTAATGAGCCACAAATCCGAAACCATGAACAAAACCTCAAACGCTGACCTAATTCTCAAAAGTAAAACTCAACTCTTCTTATCTATTTCTCTCTGTCTTTTTTTTTCTCTTGAAATAAAATTTGTCCTAATTTCTTTAGAACTCTCTTCTTAAATTAATTCCAAATCCCATAAAATTTTATCTCTTATTGTTAACCCAATTAAAAAAAACAATCCTAAAATTATGCAAACTCTAATTACCACATAAATCCTAATTCTTAGCAATTAGATGTTTATATAAACTCTACCCATAATAACATAACAAATATAATAAGGCAGTTTTAATTATGCTTATAATAAATAAAAAACAAAGAAGATAAATAACATTTTTATTAAATTAATAAATATAATATATCCAAAATCATCTCAAGCCATATATGAATCAATAAAGCGACCGTGCTAAAACCACGGGACTCGAGAGTTGCCTAATACCTTCCCCTCGGTCAACAGAATTCCTTACCCGGTCTTTTGTTTTCGCAGACCACAATAAAGAGTCAATTTCCTTTTGATTAGAGATTTAAATAAGGTGACTTGGAACACCAAAACTCAATTTCAAGTGGTGACTCTGAAATAAATAATCCCTTTTCAAAATGTCACTTTAATTGGAAAAAACTCTAAAAAATAGCGGTGTGACAGATGGCGACTCCATAAAATAAATAATCCCTTTTCAAAACATCACTTTAATTGGAAAAACTTTTTTTATTCAAAACATCGATTTGGAAAAACAGGGGTGTGACAGATGGCGACTCCGCTGGGGACAACCAGAATTCGCGCTTATAAATATTGACTTATGTATGACTTTTTGCTTATTTATATTTTTGGATATTATATTTGTTGGCTTAATGTGCTAATTGTCTACTTATTTACTGGTTTAATATTATTTGAACTGCGTATAAATTGTCTTCTCTCGCGCACCCCTCTGAGTCTTCAATAATATCATTATGGGAATTCCGACTGCGCACCCCACTTCTGTCAAGATAGCCAGTGGATCTTCGATCCATGGTGAAGGATTTTAGTCACACATATTTAGGATGGGGAGCACCCACGCACAAAGCCAGAAAGCACTGCTACCGGTACGTTGCTACTCTTGAGTTTTCCGCTCGTTTTACAGCCAGTCTAAACACCTACTCCACTAAATTGTTAAAATTAATAAAACAAGCTTCAACAATGAATATCCCTAATAGGATCTGCTTTATCTGTATCATGCTCATTTTGTTTGAATTAATGGGGCTCAACATATGGGTCAAGTCCGTCTAGGACGAATGCTTTTTCTTGAGACCAACATGTTCATAACAATGTGCTACTTGCTACATTAATTAGAAAAATTTATGCTAAATATACTAATTTTGCTAAAATCTGAAATAGTTTAGTCTTATATTTTTCCAATAAGATGTCCGAAATAAAAAGATGGTTTTCAAAAGTCAAACATACTTACAAAAGCTTCAAGAACTACGCACACTTGATTCTCACATTGTTGAGATACGTAGGCATCCCTTAATGGTTTCGGTGAAATAAGTTTAAAATTCTAAAAATAAATAAATTAATCATCTTTCAAAATTCCAAAAAAAATAATAAATTAATGAAAAGACTATTCACACTTGTTAAAAAAAACAAAAGCTTTCATCTTTTTTTTTAAAAAAAAAGAATTTTCTTACTTTATGTTTCAATTTTCAAGAACTACGCACACCTGATTCTCATATCGTTGAGATACGCAGGCATCCCTTCATGGGTTCGGTGAAATAAGTTTAAAATTCTAAAAAAAATAAATTAATCATCTTTCAAAATTCCAAAAAAAAAAAAAAAATTAATGAAAAGATTATTCACACTTGTTAAAAAAAAACAAAAGCTTTCATCTTTTTTTTAAAAAAAAAGAATTTTCTTACTTTATGTTTCAATTTTCACGAACTGCGCACACCTGATTCTCACCTTGATTAGATACGTAGGCAACCCTTCCCGGGTTCGGTGATCCTTATTTAAAATTTTTAAAAAAGAAGTTCTCAATCCTTATTCAGATTTTTTAAAAAAAAAATGAAAAAAGTTTGTTTATCCTTTCTAAAAAATAAGGTTTTTACCCTTCTTCAAAAAATAAGAAAAAAACAAAACTTTTTATTTCATATATCAAAACTTCCTGAACTACGTCTGAACTGATTCTTGCTTTGACAAGATACGTAGGCAACCTTATTTCGAGGTTCGATCCAATAAAAAAATAAATAAATTAGAAAGTCCTCATCACAAAACTGGGGCAAATTTTTTTTTTTTATATTTATACAAAGTTCAAAGAAAAATGTTTCTTTTCCTTATTTTAAAATCTAAAAAAAAAATGGAGATAAAATTTTTTTTATTTAGGCTACAATATTTTAAAAAAAAAAGGATGTTTATGTATTTTTTTTAAAAAAAAAATAAAAAAATATTCTTGACTTGGTTGGTACCAACATATTTAGGAGTTTGCATGAGAAAAAAACAAAAGGGTTAAATTATTTTGCAAGTGGATCAACTTTGTTGTGACCTGTAGATTCTTTTGGTACCTCTTGATTATATTTATGTGACACTTGAGAAATTCACTTGCTCCAAGTTGGGATTTAAAATAAATTCGACCTCATTGTTTTATGTGCATTGTGTGGTGAGCTTTAGATATAAATTTCAATGGCATGACTTTGTTGATCTAGAACTTGGCCTGAATATTGGTTAAGACGAAATTTTGAGCAACATTTAACTTGAGAAAGGATTATAGGCTTTCTTTGATCCGATTGTGCCTTTCAAGCCTACCGAATGACATGTTATCCATAGAACTCCTATTGTTTCAAGCTTGAAACCTTTTTATTTGAATAACCACATGTTAACATATATCATTTTGAGTGCATAAATACACTATCCCTTGGTCCCATCTCCTAGAGCGTACTATCAATTATCTACAGAGTGTCAAAGATCCAAGTTGGGTAACAAAGTGAAAAGGTCAAATATGTGAAAGTCCAAAATAAATACATGGACAGAGAAGAGCTAGAAAAAAAAAGAGTGAAAAAATCTTCAACGAAAAGAAAGGAAATTGAGAAGAAGAAAAAGAAGAAAATAAATGAGGAGAAGCTCCCAAGTAAACAATGGTCAAATGTGAAAATGAAAAAACATGCGAGAGCATAGTGCAATTCTTAAGGAGGAAATAGTCATTTTATCCCAAATGAATATCCTACCTTTCCCTGAGCCTACATTATAAGCCAATGAAAAGTCCTATTTGATCTCATTTTTGGTGTTCTCATATTAGTGGATACTTACATGAGGGCCAAACATATGGTATCTCAATCTCATGCATTGAACCTCTTACTGAGTGTGAGTGACTTTGAAAATATCCTACGACCTAAATTATTATATTGTGTGTGAAGTAGGACTTATTTGTTGTAAGGCCGGGCACTTGAAACATGAGGATGTGAATAATTTTTATCCCTTAATTGGTGCAAGATGAACAAATCTTGTCAATACTTAAATATGTTTGAGGTGCCATTTGAAAATATAGGGATTACTTCAAAGTTAACCCCAAATTTATCTGAAAATAGTTTAAGGTGATTCATATGCATAATACTAATTGTTGGTACCAACTAAAGTTAAGACATTCATAACAATTAATTTATTTCCCTCTCTTTATCCTCAAACATTTTTTAAAATTTATTTTTATGAATAAAATAAAAACACACTTTCACAAGGAAGAAAAGAGTGAGAGAGAGAAGAATCTTTGATCTCATGAACTACGTTTAACCTCATTCTTGTTATGACAAGATACGTAGGAAGTCCTACAAAGAGCTCGGTCTCGCTGAATAAAATTTTGTATCCACAAAAGATCAAAATTAGAGTTATCTTTAGAAATTTCACCACAAAAAAAAAACAATAATAAAAAATATATAATCCAAAAAGAGTTTTAAAGTTCCTCAGTTTATAAAAATTAATTATGTCGTTTTTTCCTAGAAATTCATTTTGGAATAAAAACACAAAAAGAAAGAGAATTTCAAAATTCCTAATTTTCAAAGACTGGGGCATTTTTTTATTTTATAAAAAAACAGAAAGAAAAAAAATACGTACAAAAGGAGGAGAAAGGGAAAAAGAAAAAAAACCAAAAACAGAGACATACCAAAAAAAACCCATCTGCACCATAGATAACAAAAAGAAAACCCACATACCCAGACGTCCAAAAAACCAAAAAAAAGAAAAAATCCAACACTACAAAAAACATTTACACTATCAGAAAAAAAAACACACCAACACGCACATAAATAAAAAATTACGTACAACAACAAAAGAAAAAAAAAGGCGGAGTCTTCATTTCGTGGTTCCAAGTTCGTGGTTCTTGATTATTTTTTATGGATTAATCTTCACAAGAGGTAACACTTAATCTTCTTTGTATGATTTAAAGTTATTATTATACAAACCTTGATTGCAATATGTAGGAAATAAACCAAGAATCAGATTCCTAAGTAGTTTAGGATTCCTTACTAGTTTAGGATTTGTTATTTATGGTATTTCCTTATTTATGTTTAATTAGGATTTGTTAATTTTATAGTTTACTAGTCCTAGTTTACTTTGATTGTTAGTCCTATAAATAGGGGTGCCTTATTACATATTTTCAAAGTAGTGAGAGATACATTCATTGTACAAAAATACAAGAGTCATTGAGTTATTGAATAAAAGCCTCTTACAAAATCATTGTGTTGGGTCTTTCACTTGTGCATATATTTTTACCTTGGGTAATTTTATTTCCTTCAAATTGGTATCAGAGCTTGTGTGAGATCTTTATAAAAGCTTGTGTGGGATCTTTATAAAAGCTTGTGTGAGATCCTTATAATAGTCGTGTGTGAGATCCAACATATACAAAAGAATATGGATATTCCATATTTACCCGAATGTCTTGTTTTTGTGTTTGATGGCAAAAATAATTTTGAGAGTTGGCATCAACAGATGAAGAATTTTTTCAAAACTGTTGGACTATGATCCATTATTGATATTGGATTCGTGGATACCCCAGAGGGCACAACATTGACTGGTGAAGCTCCAAAACAATTGGAGAAAAATAGAAAATTGAATTATAAGACATAGTTTTACCTTGATAGAACGGTTGGATTGTGTATATATAATAAAATTTTATATGTCAGCAAAGGAGGCTTGAACAATTTTAACAAAAACATATCGACGTGTTTCAGACGTGAAGAGAGAAAAACTTCAAGAACTTTGGGAACAGTTTGAGTTGGCTCAGATGAAACCAATAGAAACAATCAAAGATTTTTTTACAAGAATTAAAGAAATTGTCAATGGTATAAGGATCAATGGAGAAATATTAGAAGAAGTTAAAGTTGTTGAAAAGATATTAAATTCTCTACGTTTAGAGTTTCTAATCAAGAAGAAAGATATTGAGTCTACTCGAAATCTGAATACCTTGAAGCTTGATGATCTAGAAGGTGAATTGGTGACATATGAGATGTCCCTGAATCAACAGATGACAGAAACATTTAATGAAGCGTTGCCAGAAAAGGTGAGTCAACTTAATCCAAGAGAAGAGATATCAAACTGGGTTAAGACAAATCAAAGATGTCAAAATTTCATAGGTAGAGGACGAGAAAATAGAGATGTGATAGTGGAGGATGAAGACCAAAGAAAGGATGATAAAGAAGAGATATTGAGTTTGATAGAAATAAATGAAGAAGACCAAAGAAAGGATGATAAAGAAGAGATATTGAGTTTGATAGAAATAAATGAAGAAGACCAAAGAAAGGATGATCAATTAAAAGAAGAAGAAGAATCATCAAATCTGATAGAAATATATGAAGAAGATCAAAGTTTAAAAATTATGGAAAAAGGAAAGGAAGATAGAGGTAATTATCATTGCGGTATAGATGCTTTTAATTGCAAAGAAGACTTCAATAGTGGTCAATCTAATAAATCAATAATTTCTGAAACAACTAAACAGAAAAATTTGGTGGAAACTGATGTTGCTTCGATAGAGGTTAGTAATTTAACCCATGAGACATGTAGTAGACATGATTGGTCTATACAAAGTGAAGCTATTGAAAAAGAAATTGAAATACTCACTATTGTCTCACAAGAAAAATTAGTTGAAGCTTTTGAAAATGAAGCTGGTAATAAAAGAAGCAAAAGTGTTCACCAAGAGCAAGTTTTTGATGATCTACCCAAAATTGAAGCAAAAACAATTGAAGTTCTAGATCCGCAATTAAAGTGCATGACTATGAATAGTGAAGATAGAATCAACTCTGAATCATTATTTAAAATTATAAGTTTTGAAGAGGATGAAAAATTATTTGTTGAGGATCCTACTCTACCATATACACAATCAACTGGTGTTGAATGGACATGCAAGATCAAGTACAAATCAATTGGAGAAGCAGACGAGTTTAAGGCAAGAATGGTTATTCAAGAATACAAGAAAAGAAAAAAATATGATGATGATATTGTTAAAATATTAAATATGAAGAAAGTCAAATTGATCTTGAATTCTGCTGAAGAGAAATTGAAGTTGACTAAAGATGGAACTGGTGATTTTGTTGATGCTACATATTTTAGGAAATTGGTAGCGAGTCTAAGATACTTGACTTCTACAAGGCCTGATATTACTTATGGAGTTGGATTAATTAGCAGAGTTATGGAGTTTCCGCGTCAATCTCACTTGCAAGCTGCCAAGAGAATTTTGAGATATATTCAAGGTACACACTCTGATGGTATATTTTATTCAAAGACTAATGATAGTAATCTTGTTGGATTTACTGATAGTGATTGGGCTGGTGATATGATGCAAAGAAAAAGTACTTCAGGCTATGCATTTTATTTGGGATCTGGTGTATTTTCTTGGTCTTCAAAGAAACAACAAGTTGTTGCTTTATCAACTGTTGAAGCAGAGTACATGGCCGCAACAAGTAGTGCTACACAAGCATTATGGTTGAGAAGGATGCTTGGATTTCTTCAACACAAGCAAGATAGTCCTACAAAAATATTTTGTGATAGCAAGTCTACAATTGCGTTAACAAAGAATCATGTTTTTCATGTCTGTAGCAAACACATCTACATCAAATGGCACTTCATTCGTGATTTGGTCCAAGATAAAGAGATAGTGGTTGAATATTGCAAGACTGAAGAACAAGTTGTTGATATTTTCACAAAGCCATTAAAAATAGAGGTATTCATAAAGTTGAAGAACATGCTGGGCATGGTCACATTTGAAGATCTTGGTTTAAGGGAGGCTATGTAGGAAATAAACCAAGAATCAGATTCCTAAGTAGTTTAGGATTCCTTACTAGTTTAGGATTTGTTATTTATGGTATTTCCTTATTTATGTTTAATTAGGATTTGTTAATTTTATAGTTTCCTAGTCCTAGTTTACTTTGATTGTTAGTCCTATAAATAGGGGTGCCTTATTACATATTTTCAAAGTAGTGAGAGATACATTCATTGTACAAAAATACAAGAGTCATTGAGTTATTGAATAAAAGCCTCTTACAAAATCATTGTGTTGGGTCTTTCACTTGTGCATATATTTTTACCTTGGGTAATTTTATTTCCTTCACAATATATTGAAGTTGTCCAATTTCGTATGTGTTTAACCCATTACTATTCATTGATGATATAATATGAAGTATGTTCAAATCTTTCATATCCACTTCATGTTCAGATCTTTTATACTGTTAGATCTAATGTAAATTTATCATAACAGCCCGTAGTTTATTTCATGTTTAAACAACCAATAGTTTATTTCACATTTAAGTAATACTATTGTTCAAGTTTATTCTTATTTTCATATTTTAATTTGTTTTAATGATGATATGTGTATATATGGCATAAAAAATTGAAATGATAATTAATGACAAAGATTCATTATGTAAAGTGTTGATTTCAGTTAGTAGGCTTTTCTTTTCATTCCAATAACTAAAATAAAGAAAGAAAAGATTTTAGATACCCATAATTCCTAACATGTTTATACTAATGCAACAAGTACCGAAAATAATAGTTAAAAATAGAAAAAATTGCGATCTAAAAAAAATATATTACACAAATTTTAGACACAAAATATAAATAAATAAATAATTTGTGGCAAGGTTGGAAAGCGCTGCTACCAATACACCACACACTAATAAAGATAAGATAGTTATTAAGCAGTTTATAATAAATCAAAGAAGACGAATAATAAGCACATTTATAAAGTTCATAAGTATAATACTACAAAATTCAATTCAAGCCATAAATAAATCAATAAAGCGACCGTGCTAGAACCACGGGACTCGACGGGTGCCTGACACCTTCCCATCGGTCAACAGAATATCTTACCTAGACTACTAGTTCGCAGACTAATAAAATAAAGAGTCAAACTTCCTTTTGATTGGGGATCTAAATAAGGTGACTTGGAACACCAAAACTCAATTCCAAGTGGCGACTCTATAAAATAAATTATCCCTTTTCAAAATGTCACTTTAATTGGAAAAACTTTTTTTTTCAAAACATCGATTTGGAAAAACAGGGGTGTGACACCATTAACCTCGGGTACTTGAGGGGAATAATTTCCTTAAGGGGACACTGTGCATTCAGTGGGCTCGATTTTCTTCTTTGAGAAAAATATTTTGTATATTGTTTTTAATCTGTTTCTGATTCAATTTTCTCTACAAGTTTTAATTTTCTAGTTTTGAAAGTACTCTTTAAACTTTGTTGTTTCTTACCAAGTTCTTCAAAGTTTTTGTTCTTAGTATCTTAGGAATACATGATCAACAACAATCTTAAGGAAATTATTATTATACTGTTGGTATTTCTTGTATTCTATTGATTGAGGGAAACAGATCATGGAAGTAGAAGATTAATGCACTACTTCTCCAGAATTTGGTGCCTTGTTTAGCATGGTCAAAGTGAGAATGTACCAGAAGAATTGGTGGTATTTCGGTTAAAGATTACACCAGGTAACCTTCTTATTGTTTATCTAAGGAGGAAAATAGTTTCTAAAAGTTAACTCTTTTGACATTTATCATGTGTGTCTTTGGAAAAAAAATCTACAAATCATATATTTTTTGAATGAATTTTCCTTGGCAGAAAGTGTTGCCTTTAAAATTCTTTAGTTTGCAGAATGAGATAGTTTGATAAGATATTATGTCAAAATGTTTTAGTTGGAAGGCTATTTGAAAAGAAAAGCATATCTATGTGATAACCTAAGAATATGTTTATTTTGTTGGGAGACTAAAAAACTTTTGTAGTTTTGTACTCCATGTGAAATTTGATTGTGTCTGATTGTTGTAGACTAAAAACTTTTGTAGTTTCTACTCTGGATAAATTAGACTGTGCAATTAGTTTGAAAACTTCACCTAATAAGTCAGTGTTGTACTTTTGATTTTCTACTCCGATTGAATTTGAAACTTATTTAAAGTGATAAAAACTTCATCCACATTCAAAGTTCATTCAGTTGACGATTTGAAGAATATAAACCTTCATTGTTAAATAGAAATAAATTGTACAAAAGTTTGGTCTTTATTGTTAGTATTCTAAATACTAATTGGTATGTCTAATTGTGATAGCAAAAAAAAGACCAGTGACTTAAAGTTTGTGATTTTGTGCCTGCAATAGGTGCCTCTATGGAATAAACTTTGATATTGTGTAAAGATTGTCAAAGGGATTTGAAGCACTATAATTCTTTTGTAGAATAATATTTCCAAAAGAGGTTTCATGCTGCCAATGACATTTTGATAGTATGTGGAAAATTTATTTTCAAATACTTGAAAAATATTTTTGAGATCATATTTAAAATGTGGGGGTTCTTTGCTTATGATAAAAATAAAATTAGACTTGGAGTTTAATTTAAATTTGGGGCACAAGATATGAAATTCAATGATACTTTTGTATTATGTTAGACCCACAAAATTCTTGGAGTATATTTGATATTGTGATTGTTGAGTTTCTCTTTTACTAGTATATGGTATGACTAGTATGAAATTACCAAATTATATATATACTTGTTCAAAATAGTTGTGTTCTTTTATGAAAGAGTGTCACTTAAAATGTTGTGATTTTTTCATGGAAATATTTGTCTATTAAAATATAAATATTTGTATAGACATGAATATTTGTGAAAAGTTATATGTCATGTGTTGTAAAATAAGCATTTGGTTCATATACTCTTGTTGGAACTGATGAAACTATGTTAATGGGTAAATTCTATAACAACAAAATTGAAGATTATGGAAAGGTCCTTCTGAAAAGGACATCTAGCAAGGTGCTGACTCTAAACAATGTTTGTATCTGACAAAATTGTAATAAGTAAGAACAAAATATTTGTGAGAAAAAGTTACCTCACATAGGGTCTCTTCAAACTCAATATTTCTAGTTGATCTTACTTGCTTGAGTCAAACTGTTTGTGACATGATCACTTGGGACGTGTCAATTACAAAATCTTGTAAAGAAAAACTGATCAACTTATAAGTTTTGTCTAACTTTGAGTGCAATAAATAGGAATGTCAAGTTTATGTTGAATCTAAGTATGCTAAGCATTCAGACATTTGTGATATGAAGTCAACACCATCTCGTGGTGGGAACAAGTATCTCATAACTTTTATTGACAATTGCATTAGATACGGAGTGATAGGGATGTAGAGTATAAATCTCCTTTTGCAGAAATATGTTTGAAAAGTGGAATTATCCATCAAACTATTGCCCTACTCACCTCAATCTAATGGAATTACAGAATGAAAAGAAAAACCGAACTTTGAAGAAAATGATGGATGCATTATTTATAAGTTCAGGTTTACCACAAAACGTGTGTGAAGAAGCTATCCTTAAAGCAAAAAGGAACAACAAAAGTTTTGTCTGTTTAGAAAGAAAGCAACAAAATTTTCTGTTTGTTCAGGACACAATCTATTCCATATGAGAAATGGAAAGGAAGGAAATCTAACTTGAAATATTTCAAAGTGTAGGGGTGTCTAGCAGAAGTCCAAGTTCCTATCCCTAAAAGGATCAAATTAGGACCTAAGACTGTGGACTGTAAAATTAGACTTGAGTAGTCTAGTGAAGGGTCTCAAAGACCTTGAGAAGAACTAAAGGAGAATGTACTTAATAAAGAGATTTAGAGGCGTAGGAAATGTCAAAGGACATCTACTTCCTTCGGATATAATTTTGTAACATTTCCTATGTCTTCTGTAGACTCATCCTTTTGGAAAGAGGGCGTCAATAGTGAGATTGATTCAATATTGAGCAATCATATTGGAAATTGATTGATCTTCCTCCATGAAATAAACCTTTGGGTTCAAAGTGAATCTTCAAAAGGAAAATGAAAGTCGATGGGACTATTGACAAATATAAGGTTAGACTTGTAGTCAAAGGATACAGACAAAAAGAAGGTCTCGATTACTTTGATACATACTCTCCAGTAACAAAGATAACATCTATTAGGGTGTTAATAGCACTAGCGGTCGTGCATGATCTTGAAATCCATCAAATGGATGTTAAGACAACGTTCTTAAATGGTGAGTTGGAGGAAGAAATTTACATGGAACAATCCGAGGGTTTTGTGGTTCCTGGTAAAGGAAAGAAAGAGTGCGAACTTGTTAAGTCACTTTATGGACTAAAACAACCACCCAAACAATGACATGTGAAATTTGACTAAATTATGTTGGCAAATGGATTTAAGAATGATGGAAGTGATAAATGTGTTTACATTAAAGACACTCCAAATCACAAGGTCATTGTTTGCTTGTATGATGACGACATGTTTATCATCAGTAGAGACACTTATGACATAAATGCTACTAAGCATATGCTAGAAAGAAACTTTGATATGAAAGTTCTTGGGGTTGCTAATGTGATCTTAGATATAAGAATCCTTAGAACTCCGCAATGTTTAGCATTGTAAAAGTCTCATTACATTGAAAAGGTATTTGAGAAGTTCAACTATTTGAATTTCAATATTGTCAAGACATCAGTAAATGTGAGCTTTGTACTTCAAAAGAATGAAGGTGAAAGTGACTCACAATTGGATTATGATAGAGTATTGGGATGTATGATGTATATCAGAAGGTGTACACGATCAGATATAGCATGTACTATTAGTAAACTGAGTCGGTTCACGAGCAATCCCAATCAAACTCATTGGATGGCAATGAGAAGAGTTTTGGGGTATTTAAAACATACTTAAACTATGCCTTGCATTATAACAAATATCCAGCAGTATTGAAAGGATATAGTGATGCAAATTGGATCACCGGGTCAAATGAAGTAAAATCCACGAGTGGATATGTATTTACTCTTGGTAGAGGAGCAGTCTCTTGAAAATCTTCCAAGCAGACATGTATCGCTCGCTCTACAATGATCTTTGAGCTTGTCGCTCTAAATAAAGCCGGTGAATAAGTTGAATGGCTCTGGAATTTCTTGAAAGATATTCTTTTTTGGCTCAAACCTTTGGCATTAGTATGCATACACTTTGATAGTCAAGATGCAATAGGTAGGGCATGGAGCATGATGTATAACGGAAAATCTCGTCATATAATGAAAAGTTGTGACTTTTATGAAGAGTTGTGACTTTTATGAAAGGTTGTGATCTTTCCGAAGAGTTGTAGCTTTTCAAAGGGTTGTGGCCTTTCCGATAAGGCACAATAAACATATGTTCACACTACCCTTGGTTGTCTATAAATAGTGGATTTCCTATTATTTTTCAACAATGAAAGAACGAATTTTCCTAAGACTTCTTCTTCTACTACTAAATCTAGTATTCTTAAGTGTACTTTACTGCCGTTGAGTGGTTCGCTGACACCGTGGTTTTAGGTACCGATGCACCGGTGAGTAAGATCGTTCTATCCTGGGAGGATATATTCCATTAACCTCGGGTATTTGAGGGGAATAATTTCCTTAAGGGAACACTATGCATTCAGTGGGCTCGATTTTCTTCTTTGAGAAAAATATTTTGTATATTGTTTCTAATCTGTTTCTGATTCAATTTTCTCTACAAGTTTTAATTTTCTAGTTTTGAAAGTACTCTTTAAACTTTGTTGTTTCTTACCAAGTTCTTCAAAGTTTTTGTTCTAAGTATCTTAGGAATACAGGATCAACAACACCCATTAGGAGAGAGAAATGTTTTTATTATGTCAAGTATATTTTAGGAAAAATAGGGATAGCTAGGTGATATTGTAATCCTAAAAGAAACAAAAATAATATTTCTAGGCAATTTTCCAAACATGAATGACTGTTTAGGAAAATTACTCAAAAATGTATAGTACTAATTAGTCAAGATTACGTGATAGTTATGTATATTCAAATACATATCATACATCTATAGGTTTTGGACTTAGGTATAAACACGCAGGGGTGTCAATGGTACGATTTGGTGGGAGTGCAAGATGTTGCAGGTACGATCTTACCGACAAATTATAACCATTTATGGAAATAGCCACAAGGCTCCTATCAACTTTAAGAAATACCTAATATTTTCTTATTTATAGCACAAACTCTTTTAGATGTATTGATTACAATATACATAACTTAAAAACTCTGATTAGATTTGAAAATCAATATATTGTCAGTATATAAAGATCTTAAACATATTCAAATCACTAGGTATTAGAGACAAGAAGAATAAAAAGTCAGTTGTAACTTCATTTTTGGTGTTAAATAAAGAAGCGTACAAGGTAGGAATTTGGTAAATCCAACATTACATAAAGTAAATATATGAAGAAAATTAACATAGTTTATGCAGATAATAATTAAAACCCAAGTTGCATTATTAGACTTGAGAGAATACTAAAAACAACTAGTTCATGATTACAACTTAATCCTTTCATTAATCTCTTTTCAATCCCAATCTGAGCTCCAAATCTAGGCCATTCGGATCTTTGCATTAGAAAACTGGAAGAAATAAAGATAAACACAAAGAGTTTGGGAGGTAGTAAAACTTCTCTCATAAAACTGAAACAATGACCAGCCTTTATAAGGGCAATACACATCCTACATTATCTCAACCACTAAGTCATAAAAGAAATTAAAACTGACCTACTAAGTCACATGTTTCCAGTAGCTTGGAAATAACAACCATGTACCCTTAAAACTAGGAAACAAGAAACAAACCTAATTAATTAAAATATCTAACAAACCTTCCCTTAAACTGATAAGTCTACGACTTCAGCTTAATAACATCATTCATTGTAGCTCTCCCTTAAAGTGCAAACTCCAAGTAGCTTCCTTAACTTTTTGAATGTTGCCAGCTTGAGGGACTTAGGGAAGATATCAGCAGCTTGGTCTTCACTTCTAAAGTAGACAACATCAATAACTTTCTCCTTCGTGAGATCTCTCAGGAAGTGAAACTTAACATCTATGTGTTTGCTCCGTCCATGCAACACTGGATTCTTTGAAAGCTTAATTGCTGAGCCATTATCACAGTAAATCAGAATTGGTTCTTGTTGTCGAACATGAAGCTCAACCAATATCTTCTTCAACCAAATTGCTTGAGTAGCGCACACAGTTGCAGCTACAAACTCTGCTTCTGTAGTGGACAACGTAACAATTGGTTGCTTCTTGGAGCACCAAGAAACAGCTCCAGATCCAAGCATAAACACATAACCTGAAGTGCTTTTCCTGTCTTCTTTATCTCCAGCAAAATCACTATCTGTAAAGCCAATTAACTCTGACTTGCCTTCTTTCTTGTATAGAATACCATAATCAGTGGTACCTTGTAAATACCTAAGAATTATTTTAGCAGCCAACAAATGAATCTCTTTTGGGTGCTCCATGTACCTGCTAACAAGAATAACATAATACATTATGTCAGGCCTGATGACGGTTAGATACATCAGACATCCCACGAGTTGCTTGAAAAGAGTGTTGTCAATCTTCTTTCCTATAGAATTCTTTTCCAACTTCAGTCCCAACTCTGTTGGTGTTGTGACAGAATTGCAACTCTGCATTCCAAACCTCTGTAATGTTTTCTGGACATATTTCTGCTCTTGTAACTCTCCGTGCAGAAAGGCTGATTTTACATCAATTAGATAGATCGGCCAATTGTTTTGAGCTGCCAATGCCAACACCAATCGGATGGTATCAAGTCTGATTACCGGAGCAAAGACCTCCTTGTAATCCACACCATACTCTTGCCTGTATCCTTTCACCACCAAGCGTGCCTTGTACTTATCAACTTCCCCAGATTCATTGAGTTTGGTTTTATAAATCCATTTAACTCCAATCGATCTTTGCCCTTTTGGAAGATCAGTAAGCTTCCAAGTATTATTTTTTTCAATTGCGGCAATCTCAACATCCATTGCTTTCTGCCACTTTAAATCTTTATAGGCATCCTCAAATCTTATGGGATCACAACCAGAAAATAAAGCTAAATATGTAGATGAATCTTCATTACCAGATTGATAATTTCCACTCACCTCATAATCTGCCATCCATGTTGAACGTCTTCTTCGATTTCTTTGAGGTCGGAAGCTGGTGCCTTCTTGATGTACCAAGGTAGAAGCACCTTCATCGGTCACTGGTTGCTCTTGCTTCTTGTCTCCATCGTCAAGATCCAAAGGAAGCTGTTGGTTGTTTGGCTTTTCTTCCCACAAATAAAAATTTTCTTCATCAAACACCACATCACGATTGATAATCACCATCTTACTGATAGGATTATACAGCTTGTAAGCTTTCGACTCCCTGCTAACACCCATGAAAACACACTTATTGGCTTTGTCATCGAGCTTTGTCCTTTTCTGATCCGGAACATGAGAAAATGCAAGTCACCCAAACACTCTTAAGTGTTGTACATCTGGTTTTTGTCCACTCCAAGCTTCTTCTGGTGTCATGTTCTGAATAGCACGAGAAGGACTTCTATTCAAAACATAAACGCTCCAGCAAACTGCTTCAGGCCAAAAAAACTTTTGGAACATGGCTCTTGTGTAAAAGGCTCCGCACAACGTTCATGATTGTCCGATTCTTCCTCTCACATACTCCATTTTGTTGAGGAATATAAGCTGTTGTAAGTTGCCGATGTATCCCATGAAACTCACAAAAACGTATAAATTCTTGTGAAAGATACTCCCCTCCACGATCAGTACGAAAAATCTTTATGGAACATCCTGTCTCCTTCTCAACAAGAGCTTTGAAGCTTTTGAAACTGCTAAAAGCTTCAGATTTTTCTTGCAAAAAATAAACCCATGTCTTTCGGCTAAAATCATCAATAAACGTTATAAAATAAAGTTTTCCTCCGTTTGATATTGGATTTATTGGTCCACAAATATCCGAGTGAACCAACTCTAGCTGCCTTTTAGCTCTCCATGCTTTTCCTTTTGGAATGACACAATCTTCACAAATATCTACAGGAATATCAAAATTAGGAAGACCCGTAACCATCTTCTTTTGCTGCAATATTTTCAGTCCTCCAAAATTCAAATGCGCATATCTGTAGTGCCAAAGCCATGCTTGACTATTCAACTTTGTTGAAAAACAAAAATTGGTAGAGCCATAATTTTGCATATCAAGCGGGAAAAACTTATTTGCAGTCATCTTAGTTTCAGCAATCAATCCAAGATTAGAATATCGAATTCTGCAAATTCCATGCTTTATAGACACCTCGTAGCCGTTCTCTTGAAGTTGACCCACACTGATAAGATTTGTTTTCAGGTCTGGTGCAAAGAAAACATCAGAGATAATCTGCATAGATGAAGACTTTGTTTGGAGTTTCACCTTCCCTTTCCCTTTGACAGCAATGCGGGAATTATCCCCAAACTTGACTGTTGTGCGAAAATTTTCATCCAGTTCAGAAAATGCAGATTTTTCTCCAGACAAATGGTTGCTATAGCCCGTGTCTAAATACCATAAACTTTTTTGGTATTCTTCCGAGGATTGGCTCACCATTAACAAAGAAACCTCCTCCTCCTCAGTTACTTCTACAAAATTAGAGTTCTCTCCACGTACATTTTTTAGATTTGTACAACATTCAGAACGGTAATGACCATACCTGTGACATCTATAACACTCGAACTCACCTCACCTCGTAGAGTTTGAAGTTGTGCTCGCTTTGCCCTTGCATTTCCATGGTACTTCTTCTTCATAGTGTCCCAAATTTTCTTCGACGTATCCTTGCAAAGAATTGTTTCCAATATTGAACGATCAATGACTTGGAAAAGATAATTCTTCGCCTTCAAATCTTTCAACTTCAGTGCTTGATGCTCTGCCTGTTGAGCATTTGATGGGACAACTTCAGCCGCAAGTTCTTGGAATCCACCATCAACGACTGCCCAAAACTCTTTGGACCTCAAAACGTTTTCTATCAACATGCTCCAATGGTCATAATGACCATCAAAGCGTGGAATAGTAGGTTGAACAAAACTCTCTGAAACCATCGCTCACTCACAATTGAAGCACGCTCACCCTTACTGGCTCTGATACCACTATTAGAAAACTGGGAAGAAATAAAGATAAACACAAAGAGTTTGGGAGGTAGAAAAACTTCTCTCATAAAACTGAAACAATGACCAGCCTTTATAATGGCAATACACATCCAACATTATTTCAACCACTAAGTCATAAAAGAAATTAAAACTGACCTACTAAGTCACATGTTTCCAGTAGCTTGGAAATAGCAACCATGTACCCTTAAAACTAGGAAAGAAGAAATAAACCTAATTAATTAAAATATCTAACACTTTGTAGTTATGAAAACAATTTGGTTCTGATTCGAATTCGGATACTAACATGTGATATCCTTTGAGGTCTTCAATGAAGCGATCAATTATCTTCGATATCATCGTAACCTGTCATGGAGGACGGGTGAGAAAAGACGTGAGTGATAAAATATAGAAAATATAACAATTATTAACTATGTTACTCAAAGTTTTTAAAAATATTACTGAGTATGTGTTGAATCCTCCAAAAATAGTTCATTTATGAAGGTTTCACTACGAATACAGAAATCTTTTTAAAGTATCTGAGTAGAATGTTGTCAATTAATAAAAATGAAAACTGACATCTTCTCCTATTTTAGCATATTCATTTAGTAAGTTTCGTAGGATAGCTCGTTGTTTCTCGGGATTGTTGAAAGCAGCACAAAATTGTTCCTTCAAATCCAAACACATTTGAAAATTCTCTGAATACATTATTTTATTTTTCAAACGAATAATCTCACTTTCTTCCATAACCTGTTGGGCCTGAAATTAGTATAATTCAATATCACAATTTACAATATATATGTTAATAGTGAGAGATATAATTTCAAAAAAATAAAATGTGATTAGATCATTATTATTGTGATAACAGTGACAGGGGAGTAGTTTAGCAATAGAATTTCATCAATGTCTCTTTTTGGGACAACTATATATTTAGTAGATGACCATCTTTTTATTGTGCTTGTAACTTGAAGGTTTTTTTAGATCATGGTCTAAAGATTTTGTTTGAGCGCTAGCAAACTTAAAGTCTTTTGAGAAAACATTAGACTCATTTTAAAATTTTGTAAGTTATTCTAAACATTAGATATAACCTTATATTTTGTGACTTTGTCTATAATATTAAGCATAAATAAGCAATATATGAACAAATTTTATATCCAAATATAACATTGTCCGAAAGGATAATTTCCAAAAGCTATATTGTTATACAAATTTTAAAAAATAATGATAAAATCTAAATGGTAGCCAAAAGAGAATATTTGTGTCAAACAATAGTATTTTAGAAACTAATTATACTATAGGGCAAATAACATTTTTGATCCCTGAATTATTGTTTTATTATGATTTTGGTTCTTGTGTTATTTGGCTAAGCACATTAGACCTTCAATTAAGTTAAATGTGATTTTTAACGTGGATTATGTTAACTATTTAACATCCATCAGCTTAAAGGAGCAACATGAAATATTTAACTTAATTGAAGATCTAATGTGCTTAGCCAAATAACATAAGGATCAAAAACATAATATGACAATAAACTGAGTCTGTAGCATTCTTGGGACACGTAGTGTCAAAGGAGGGTATTAGGGTTGATCCAGCCAAGATTGAGGCAGTTAAGGGTTGGACGAGACCTACTTCTCCTACTGAGATTAGGAGTTTTGTGGGGTTAGTAGTCTGCTATCGGCGGTTTGTGCAAGGTTTCTCCACCATTGCCGTGCCATTGACTTGATTGACTCAGAAGACTGTGGATTTTCATTGGTCCGATGAGTGTGAGGCGAGCTTCCAAAAGCTCAAGACTTTGTAGATTTCAGCTCCTGTGTTGACCTTGCCTGATAAGGGTGTGGGTTTTACCGTGTATTGTGATGCCTCCGGAGTTGGTTTGGGAGGTGTGTTGATGCAGAAGGGGAAGGTTATTGCCTATGCTTCTAGACAGTTGAAGACTCATGGGAAGAATTATCCTACTCACGATCTAGAGCTTGCAGCGGTGGTGTTTGTGCTTAAGCTATGGCGGCATTATTTGTATGGGGTTCGTTGTGAGGTCTTCACCGATCATCGGAGTCTTCAGTACATCTTTAGTCAGAGGAATCTGAATTTGAGACAGCGTAGATGACTTTAGTTACTGAAGGACTACGATATGACTATCTTGTATCATCCTGGGAAGGCCAATGTGGTGGTCGATTCTTTGAGTAGAAATGCTCCAAGTATGGGGAGTCTCGCCGCGATCAGTGTTGATATGAGGCCCTTGACTAGGGATGTTCATAGGTTAGCCAAAAGCTTTGTCAGGTTGCAGGTTTCTGAGAAGAGCGGTGGTTTGATTGCATTCATTGAGGCCCGTTCTTCCCTAGTTAAGCAGAATCGTGAGCTCTAGTTCGAGGATGAGAAGTTGTGTCTCATTTAAGATAAGGTGATGAGAGGTGAAGCCAAGGAGGCTGCACTTGACTCTGATGGAGTTTTGAGGATTGGAGGTCGGATTTGTGTGCCCAAGGTGGGCGAGCTTATTAGACTGATTCTAGAGGAGGCCCATTGTTCTAGATATTCTATCCATCTGAGGACAGCGAAGATATATCATGATTTGAGTCAGCATTACTGGTGGTGTGGTATGAAGAGAGATATTGCAGAATTCGTATCTAGATGTTTGACCTGTCAACAGGTCAAGTGTGAGCACCAGCACTTGGAAGTGGGAGCAAATCACTATGGACTTTGTTGTGGGTTTACGTACAATCGTGGTTGGTTATAATTCTATTTGGGTGGTAGTTGATAGGCTGAATAAATTGGCTCATTTCATCCCAGTTCGGGTGAAGTATACGGCGGAGAAGTTAGCCCAACTCTATATCAGTCAGATTGTTAGACTTCATGGGGTGCCGATATCTATAGTCTCGGATCGGGGTTCTTTGTTCACCTCGCATTTCTGGGGAGCTTGAAAGCATGCTTTTGGTACTCAGCTTGATATGAGCACAACCTTTCACCCTCAGACAGATGGTCAGTCCGACCAGATGATTCAGGTACTCGGGGATATGCTTCGTGCTTGTGTGATTGACTTTGGTGCTAGGTGGGGTAAGCATTTGCCCCTAGTGGAGTTTGCCTACAACAACAACTATCATTCCAGCATTCAGATGGCCCCTTTTGAGGCGTTGTATGGCAGACGGTGTAGATCATCGATTTGATGGTTTGATTAGACACTGACTTGCTTAGAGATGCCATGGATCAGGTTTGTTTGATTTAGGGTAGGCTGTTGACTGCTCAGAGTCGGCAGAAGAATTATGTCGATCGGAGGGTCCGAAACTTAGTGTTCATGGAGGGAGATCATGTTTGGCTCCGAGTATCACCCATGAAGGGTGTTATGCGGTTCGGAAAGAAGGGCAAGCTTAGCCCTAGATTCATTGGTCCTTTTGAGATTTTGGACTAAGTGGGAGAGGTGGCGTATAAGTTGGCCTTACCACCTAGCTTGTCAGCTGTGCATCCTGTTTCTATGCTTCGGAAGTATATCCCAGATGAGTCTCATGTGATTACACTCGATTATATGGAGTTGGGTCCTGATTTGACTTATGAGGATGAGCCTACAGCTATTCTAGATATGTAGGTCCGTAAGCTTAGGACCAAGGAGATTGCTTCAGTGAAGGTGCAGTGGGGTCACCGTTCAGTTGGAGAGGCTACTTGGGAGTCTGAGTCTAAAATGCGTGCCAGATATCCTTAGCACTTCGAGGCTTCAGGTACTTTCTTTTACTTTATGTTCGGGGACGAACATGGTTTTTAATGGTGGATGATGTAATGACCCTGAAGGTCATTTTTTGTTATTGTTGTAAAATGACAATTTTACCCCTCCCGAGAGTTGCCCCGAGTCATGTTTGGATGATATCCGATGTTAGTTTTGTGAAAATTCTTGTTAAGATATGGTTTTGGAAAGTTTTGAATTCTAAAGGCTTAAGTTGTCAAAATGTGAATTTTGAGATCATTCGGAGTTTTGGGACTCGGATGGGAATTCTGTCGATTCCATCAGTTCCAAAATGTGGAAATTGGTCTAGGAGAGTTGACGGAATAAGTTTTGGGGCTGTATCGTAGATTTGAGGTCTTAAGCTGAAAAATTGTGAAATTTTAATCATAAGGTTGACTTTGGTCAACATTCGGAGATCAGATGCTCGAAATTTGATTTCGACAACTCCATTGGATTCGGGGGATGATTTTTAGGCCTAGGGGTGGCCTTGGTTGAATATTTAGAGGTTCCGAGCTTGTTTTGAGTTTTTGAAGCTTAAGTTAGTTTTGTTGTGCTTTATAGGGTTCCGGGTCAAGGAAATCTCAAATCCGAATTCCGACGGTTCCATTGAGTTCGAAACATCGAATTTAGTCGGGTTGCATATCTAGTTTGTGTGCTCGGGGTTCTGAACGAATCCCAGGGTCCATTTGGAGACTTGTTGAAATTGTTGTTTTTGCTGTATCTGGTTCCAGTCGTTTTGGCCTCCGCGTTCACGGAGAGTTGATGCCCTCGTTCGCGGAGGGTAAGGCTGGTGGCCTCCATGTTTGCAGACGGTTGAGTGTTGATCCTCCGCGTTCACGGAGCTTCTGGCGCGTTCGCAGAGGGTTAAGATTTTGGTCTCCGCGTTCGCGGGCTATATGAGCCGCATTCACGGAGAATATAATATGCCTGAGCAGTTTTACGTAGGGACTTTGCCCATTTCATCAATTTTTAACATTTGGAGCTCTCTTGGGCCATTTTTGAAGAGGATTTTCTTGAGAATTAGTGTGGGTACGTGATTTTAACCCTTGGCTTTGCTTACCCATTGTTTTAAACATGATTTTTACTTGGAAATTGGGTTTTTAAAGTGAGATTTTGGGGGTTTTGATAGAACTCTGAATTTTTGATAAAATGGAAATGGTGGACTGATTTGAACTTCGTTTTTCAAATGGTTTTCTCTAATGAATTTCTAATGCCTTGAGAGACCTTTTCATGTAAGAAATTTCAGATTCAAATTCTGTTTTCGAAATCGAAGTTTTGGGTTGTTTTACCTGTTCTTTCCCAATTTCGTGTTCTTGGCATGGTTAGACTCGAATTTTGATTGAGTTTTTTAAATTTGTATAGATTGTGTTGCTTTGGATTGCTTTCGGAAAGGAAAAACTCCGGTTGTTGATTGATTGCGAATTTGATTAAGGCAAGTGAACTCTTAAAACCTTGTGAATCTTTTAGAATTCCGACTCCCTTTCTTGATTGCGTTGGGGAGTAATGTGATTGAGTTATGGGTGAATTCTTGTATGAATCAATCTAAAATTGACCGGCGGGGTAATAAAATGGCTTTGTGTGCTAAAGTGATAGGCCAAAGTGTGATGGGCCATGAACTTGATATTGTTGTGTAATTGAAGAGTTGCTATGATAGCCTCAATGTGATTATGAATATGTCTTTTGCTCATCGTGAACTATGGGACTAGACTTGAAAGCTCTTGCTTAGTGATTGATCCTACTTGTGATGAAAGAAGTAGTGAAATGGACACTAGGCAACTGATCTTGCTTTGGTTGTTGTATTTGATGATGTTGATATATTGTTGATAGTGTGACGTGATTTGCATTGATATGAATTGCGTTGTGACTGTGAGCACTATCATTCTTCTCATTATTTGTGTGAACATGCTTGTGTGCATTGGTTCTGGAAACACTATGATGAGACACTTTGATGATTATGCCGAAGGGAAATGGTTCCGATGATTGATGATTATGCCGATGGGAAATGGTTCCGGCGAGTGATGATTTATGCCGATGGGAAATGGTTCCGGCGATGCCGATGGGAAATGGTTCCAGCGGATGCATGGTCCATGTGTGGCCCCCATGGGTTCTGGTCTGAGATTCAGCGGATGTGTATCGTAGGACAGACATGCATTCCTCTACTTGTCATTGCATTGCATTATATTGTCTGATCCTTGTAATTTTGGTGTTATGTTTATACCTTGTGACTCTAGGATTGATATATTGATACTCATATGAGTTCTTTCGTTGATGTTGTTGAGCTGTTGTGACATTTGTATTATTTGAACTGTGGATTGGAATCTGTTAGGTTGGGCTGATTTTCTGTGCAGGTTGTAGTTATCGAATGTTCGGTTGGAAGTCAGGGTTTCGTGATTCTATTAGATTTGCCTCATTTTATTAGTTGATTTGCTGGGTACCGTGTTGTTTGGTACTTACCCTTGCTTCTACACTTGTGTAGGTGCCGAGCCCAGACTGTGATCTAGCCTTTTTTCTTCTTCTCCGAGGTTTTTTGAGGACTTTTGAGAGGTAGTCGTTCGATGTTGGCGATCTCTCTCGACCTTTTTACTTTTCGCTTTGTTTCTATTTGAGATACAAGGATTTGACACCTGTACTTTCTTTTAACTTCTGTAATAGTGGCTTGTACATGTGACAACCAGTCTTGGGTTGGTTTTGTTTAAGTTGAAAGACTTCCGCTTGATTCTTCTCTTCTTTATTTATGCTGTTATTTCCGCTTGTTGGGTTTTAGGCTGACTTGTCCTGGTGGGGTAGGACAAGTGCCATCATACCCGGATTTAAGTCATGAAAAAAATCATCCATTGATTTCATAAAGTGGACAAGTATTGTTGGACGAAGGGAGTAATGTTTATAAAAGTACTTAGTTTAAGTAAAATAAAGATGAAGAACTTAATTTGTTTAGTGCAATTTTAGGTGCTGTGGTAAGATTCGACAAAAGATTTCTAATAATCAGGTTAAATCTTTTGTTAGGCTCCAAACTAGAAGGGGAGTAACTGACACCTAATTCAAAACTCCGAGCTGACCATGTTGAATCATTTACCGACAATGCATAGCAGCTATACTTAATCAAGGAAATAGATAAGTGTATTTCGGCATTACAATAAGCCCTCGACCGAAAAGATCCTTGTCAACAACTTTATAAAGAAAACAATTACTCCCAATAATTTATATAAAACAATAAATAGGTGGAAAGTCTTGTTTGGGCCGTCGAGGACACCATGATCTCTATACAATAATTGAAAATATGTAAATACAATATAAACTAAACCAACATGTCATTGAACTATCAATGACAATAAAAAGTCTCATCTGGCCATCATCTAGTTGTACAACCTAATAGACTAGTCTACAAGCCTCTATGGATACAATAGTTGGCTGGATGAGGCCCCAACCTATCCAATAACTATGAATAGTAAAATAGACAAACCTCTAAAACTTTAGCGACCCATGGAAGAAAAGGAGTCAACCACTCTGGTGAAGACTCGACTATGCTACCCAACAGGTTTTTCTGGTTGTTGCTTGGGATCTACAGACATGAATCCAGCGCCCCCAGGCAATGGAGTGTTCGTACGAAATAATGTACCGAGTATGTAAGGTAACTGAAAGCTGACACTGAAGCTAATGCCATAAATACTGAAAGTAGTTTCATATATATGAGGATCAAAGATATTCTGTGCATACTTATTAGCTTTTGAATTTATAAATAATGAGACTGATAATATAACTACTGTAAATATTCAAGTGGGGAGTCAGATACTAGCCAGAACGTATCTTGAGTTAGGCTTACAAACCATAACAAACTGAGCAGTTCACTTATCTGATTGAGCTAGCTAATTATGTTACCAAATAAAGAAGTACACAGGAAAGTAGGTCAACATTCTTCATAATAATACCTAACTATTCTTGGCACAAATCATACAATAATAGTCGAATAATAAGCTAACCAGACCCCATAAGCATGACATGTATTAACATCAAACAAAACCATCTACCAAGGTCTCCATAAGCCCGCAAGATGCCAATTCAATCTATATACCTCTATTGGTAATATTCTATCCCCTTAGACAACCATAAGTCTCAATAGCTCAAACATTGTATATATAGCTTGTTAGGCAATATATATATATATATATATATATATATATGTATAGGCAATCAGTGTATAGCCCCATAGGCAATCTGTATATAGCCCCGAAGACAATCTGTATATATAAAACCCCTTAGGCAATATAGCCCTTCATGTCGTCTGTATATAGCCTCTTAGGCAATTTATATATAATTTCGAAAACAATCTATGTTCGAAGGAACAACGCCTGAGTTACACCAAACCCCAATATGATATATGAGTAGTTTTTCTATAGCAAGTTGAATTCGAAAATTTAAGGAATCATGTTAAAAAGACAAAGGATAGCCTTTACATATCTTGAATTCGGGCTTGAATAACTTGAGGTAGCTAATCAATTTTCTATCGATAAACGAATAAAGCATCCGAATATTTTCCTACTAAATTCTAATTTCACAATATGCATCTTGAATTCGGGTTCTAATAACTTGAAGTAGATAATTAATTTTCTATCGATATGAACCAATAAAGTATCCAAATATTTTCCTAATATATTCTACTTTCACAATATGCAGCATGTCACCAAGAAAATAATCAACATGTTGAATTCACCGTAAATGAAAATGAAACCCCAAAACAATAGAACCTGCTTAAAAAGTAGGAATTTGGTAAATCCAACATTACATAAAGTAAATATATGAAGAAAATTAACATAGTTTATGCAGATAATAATTAAAACCTAAGTTGCATGATTAGACTTGAGAGAATACTAAAAACAACTAGTTCATTATTACAATTTAATCTTTTCATTAAGCACTTTTCAATCCCAATCTGAGCTCCAAATCTAGGCCATTCGGATCTTTGTAGTTATGAAGACAATTTAGTTCGGATACGAACTTGTGATATCCTTCGAGGTCTTCAATGAAGCGATCAATTATCTTCGATATCATCGTAACCTGTCATGGGACGGGCGAGAAAACACGTGAGTCATAAAATATAGAAAATATAACAATTATTAACTATGTTACTCAAAGTTTTTAAAAATATTACTGAGTGTGTATTGAATCCTCCAAAAATAGTTCATTTCTGAAGGTTCCAATACGAATAAAGAAATATTTTAAAAGTATCCGAGTAGAATGTAGTCAATTAATAGGAAATGAAAACTGACATCTTCTCCTATTTTAGCATATTCATTTAGTAAGTCTCGTAGGATAGCTCGTTGTTTCTCGGGATTGTTGAAAGCAGCACAAAATTGTTCCTTCAAATCCAAACACATTTGAAAATTCTCTGAATACATTATTTTGTTTTTCAAACGTATAATCTCACTTTCTTCCATAACCTGTTGGGCCTGAAATATCACAATTTATTACGATATATATGTTAATAGTGAAAGATATAATTTTAAAAAATAAAAATGTGACTAGATCATTATTATTGTGATAACAGTGACGAGGGAGTAGTTTAGCAAAAGAATTCATCAATCGTCTCTTTTTCTTTTTATTTTGCTAATAACTTATAGATTTTTTTTAGACTATGGTGTAAAGATTTTGTTTGAGCGCTCACAAGCCTAAAATCTTTTGAGAAAACATTAGGTCCTATCTAACATTTCACAAGTTATTCTAAACATTAGACATAACCTAATTTTGTGACTTTGTCTATATAATATTAAGCACTTTATGAACAAATTTTATACCCAAATATAATATTGTCCGAAAGGATAATTTCCAAAAGCTACATTGTTATTCAAATTTTAAAAAGTAATGATAAAATCTACTTGCGTTAAACACTCGTATTTTAGAAACTAATTTTATTACATGGCAAATAATATTTTTGATCCTTGAATTATTGTTTTATTATGATTTTGGTTCTTGTGTTATTTGGCTAAACACATTAAACCTTCAATTAAGTTAAATGTGTTTTTAACGTGGATTATGTAAACTATTTAACATCCATCAACTTAAAGGAGCAAAATCAAACATTTAACTTAATTGAAGGTCTAATATGCTTAGCCAAATAACATAAGGATCAAAATCGGGATAAGACAATAACTCAGGGACCACTAACTAAAGACATGGATTTCACCCAAAAAAAATTAAAAAACTTGAAGTGTCATGCACATAAGTCAAACCCATAATCAGTTAGCATTTTAAAACCCTTTGTTGTTTTCTAAAAGCTTCTTCTTTTTTTTCCTAAAAACTTCCATTTGTCAAGAGAATTCAATAATTTAAGCATATTGTCAAAGAAACATTTAACATTTATATGTACACAATATATATTTCAAGTGACCATCAAAATTTTATAATAAAAACCTTGATGTAGTATGCTTTGTTATAAAACCAAATCTTGACTTGTGTTGTATCAAGCCCTAGATCCTCACTCAGTTGCTCTATCACATGATTTTCTGGATTTGGCATCTGGCTAAATACCCTAATCAAAAACAAAATATATGTTACAATGAAGAAAATCAATTACATAAAAAAAAAATTAACAACATGAGTTAAGACACATATCTCAAATCCATAGATTTCACTATCAAAAATAATAATTGTGACATACGCTCAAAAATATTTTCGACAAGTCAATTCTTATTTTTAGTAGTGAGATGCACAAAAACCTATGATAGACATCATAAAGAACATCATCAATGACTAAAAATTCAGAAAATATAAAATGATAAAAAAGAGAGCCAAAAAATTATTTATTCAACAAACTCACTCTTCAAGTTTCTCAATTATTTGTTCATACGAATGTTGAAAAATCGATTTTTCAATCTCTTGACCAGAATTTGACCCAAGGCTTACATCATTTTGAGAAGCCATGAATGAGAGAAAAATGAAACAAGAGATAAAATAAAAATGTGATGGACAAATAGAGTTCATTCTCAACGAAGAAATATATGTAGAAGAAAGCTTGTCCAATCTTGAATTTATAAGGTCTTCAAAATGAAATCATGAATTTTTGTGGACGAACATTTAATGAAATAAGATTAAGTAGTTTAACTACTCATAAATATGACAGGGAAAAGTCAAAACTTCTTTTAATGCTTATAAAAGTACTTAGTTTAAGTAAAATAAAGATGAAGAACTTAATTTGTTCGTGTCACGACCCAACTATCGGACCGTGTGGGCACCTACTCTAACACCTAGATAGGAGAGGATCCTTACCATCCAATTTAAAACTGATAACGCGGAAGTAGACAGAAACATGATATTTCACCTTAATAAAATAAAATAAAAGAATCAATCTCAACCTTAATTACAACAAAAAGCTTTTTTGCACATACAACGAAAAACCCTCCCTAGGAACTAGTCTAAACAAATAAAAGAGCATCTAAGAGAACACAAATATTCAATAAGACACAACTCTCACCATAAGGAAGAGAGGATCACCATAAAGAAGCTGATGTGGATCACCACTGTCTTCATCTAGGAAACATCACTGATTCTGCAACCTGACTATACCAAGTAACATAACAAGAGTAGTGTCAATGCAAACAACACGTACTGGTAGACATCATCGGTTGATCCGAATCCACCACATAATATCATGTAAATAATAAGAAGAAATATAAAACTTGAAGCTATACAACCTCGGTCTTTCAACAACATCCCTTACTACAAGGTATACTACCTCTGAACTCATACACTCTATCCCAAGCCTCTCTACCTCATTCCACTGCAAACTCCACCATTAGGAGTCATTCCACCCTCCTATCATGTCCTAACCTATCCCCCCTCACATGTATGCTTCCCGAGACACATCATACCAAACACTAGAATTCCCTTAACCGATCTGTCACCTCACTTAAGCTCCCATGCAAAAAACCCTGACCCTTGGTTCTTAGCCAATTAAGTAGGCCTCCTGCAAAACTCTTACATATCCACTTTGAATCAACCCATACATGACTCAACACACTCTTTAAGTAATTTGAACCACCCAAGGATCTCTAAGACATCATCTACGATGCTTAACATGCAATCCCGAAGTATACAAGAACCACTCCGGCAAATTAACACAATAATTCGGTCACTCATGGACCAACACACAGAAGCACATCCAAACATGTATCAGGCATGGTAACCAAGTCATCCATGATAGAACTTGAACAAAGTATGGTACCCAAGCAAGTCATAATAGAATCTGTACTAGGTATGAAACTCGAGCCAACTGATAGACATTATGTACAAGGTGTGGTACCCGAGCCAATTGAAAGTCACAAACATCACAACAATCACAACCACAAATGAAACAACTCACAACTATAAAATTAACAAGTATTTAAAACAATTTATTATATAAGAATAACAATAGATATCCCTAACATTCATTCCATTATCTCCTAGAACATGAAATGTTCATGCAATACTAGTGAAACAATTAACATAAACACATAGCATGAATTGGAAAACAATTCAACCATCACCTACACCAACTATGGTCCATAGATTCCCGACTCATTTAGTTAGCACATTAATACATAAAGCTCAATGGTGGACCTATTTAAAAGTACACATCCTTCTCCAAAATTCCCTTCCTATCATTTATAACCCCGCAATCCCTTCACTTAATCATTATATGTGCCATGAACCCACCTCAAACTTGATTTCCCTAAGATTAACAACCACACGATAAACATTCACCATCGGTCATGGGGTCAACATCACCTACCCAGTACTTTTCCACCCCAAATAGAAATAACCAACACGTTTTAGCCATCCACACTCCATCTCTAGAGGCCTAAGCTTGAAATTTTCTAACAATCTACAACATATTATCTATTAAGAAATAAGTCTAACTAAGTTAAGCCTAGCCTATCTGGGTGACAAGCAGCTACTTCGGGAGTCTGAACACGAACTTTTGGCTCAGTAAAGGCGAATCTAGAGGGAAAATAGGCCTGGAATTCATGGGTTTTACCCCATCTGAGTGGAAATCCTTCATCTCCATTGCTCCCAAGCTTTGGAGCAGCCTAGGAGGGTTTTTGGAACAACCGGTGTCCTTTTAGCAACTAAAGTGGAGAAGTTCAATTATAATATCTGCATTTTCTGGTTTCTGATCCCGTTAGCCCATTATAGCGACCTATTGGGTGCTACAATGGCGGTGCTATAGCGAAAAAAGTTCCACTAAAGCGGGATAACATTAGCCTGAGTCAAATTTCAAATTTCAAAATTTTTCGTCGTGTCACCCCAAATTAATTCGATAGTGTAATTCAATAATTCCAGAAATTCCTTAACGAGGTGATGACATCACATTTTGGTCTGATAAATTTTAAAGTTAATATTTTATTCATTAAATAGTTCAAAATACATATTTTGTAATTTTAATGTAATTTATTGATAATTATTCTTATTTTTTAATATTAGAATTTTTATCGATTAATTTTGATTACATTATTTTTTGTCAAAACCGATTGAATATGTTCAAATATTTGTTCAGTTTGATGTAATCATTATTTTTGTTAAATTGCATTTTTTTACATCCCATTGGTTACATTTTTAAATATTCATTTTATTCGTTACATTTCTTAATATTCATTTTGATATTTTTGCACAGTATAAAAATACATCCAAATGTGGATAAGATTTACATACACAGATATTTTATTAACCGGTGGTTTTGGCCCACGATTTTAAGGTAATGGTATTGTACTACTGATGGATTTCAATTTTCTATTTAAGCAATTGCTTGGTTATTAAGTTAGAGGGTAGTGGATAAAATTTTAGATAAATGGTGTAATTTTTAGATTTTTTAGTGTTTAAGAAATTCTTTTAATGTTCATAATTTTTCGGTGACTAGCTCACCAGAGTTTCACTGGAATCCAGCGAGTCCACCACATAAACCCTCTTC
This sequence comes from Solanum appendiculatum, assembly GCA_018342035.1. Lineage (NCBI taxonomy): Eukaryota > Viridiplantae > Streptophyta > Magnoliopsida > Solanales > Solanaceae > Solanum > Solanum appendiculatum. The sequence goes on along the minus strand of JAGDQO010000386.1, from coordinate 517,763 downwards.
GTTTTTCATTCTTTTTTCAGCCAAACAAGCCGACCAAAACACCCTTTCTCCGATAAACAACAACAACCCAGCGCATTTCCTTCACTTCCCCGCCAATCAACCACCGGAGCGACCAACAACAACTTGCAAATAACATAGCAACGCCAACTCCGCAAATGGTATTCCTTTGTGTTTTTATATTTTGCTATTTTTACTTTGTTAATTATTTGTGTTTCGGATCTGGCTGGAGGGGTTCCAACTCCTGCCATTGTTGTTTTCCGGCGATGCTTTGTCTTCTCCGGCGAAGGCTACTGATTTGGCTTATTGCTTTGAAATAAATTTTCATTTGTTTTACTTCATTTTTGGTGGGTTTGATTGTTATTATTGATATTTTGTTCTCTTTGCTGGTTATTATTTATTTATTTATTATAATTGTTGAAATTAATTTGAATTATTTTCCAACTATTATTATCGTTCCAGTAAAATGGTTTGCATATTGTTTCTTTATGTTAATTTCTTTTGTCATTATTATGCACATCTCTCTTTTGTTGTTGACTATTCTCTTTTTGTTGTTGAATATTGCTAATTTTTTCATAGCATTTAGTTTTCTGCCCATAATTGTTATTTATATAGATGGATTTTTATATTGCTTTAAATATGATTAATTTTGATTGTTTGTCTATTTCTCTTTTTGTTAAGTTTTTCGCTTGATGTTGATATATTGTTTGTTTGCTCATTGTTCAAATAGTGTCATATTGTTTTACCTTTTTATTTTGTTTTATCATTAGTGTTAAACGAAGTGGCCAATGAAAAAATCTCTTCATCGATTTTGGGGGCCTTCCCATTGTAAAAGACAGAAATTTAGTTTAAGTAAATTGTATGTTAAAATTGGCTGATGAAGAAATTACCGTCGATTTCCAAGGCCTCCCATGTTTATAAGATGGATTTTATTTTAGTTATTATTTCTTTCATTTTATTTGATTCATATTAATTCATTACTAACACTTTTACTAAGTGTGTTTACAAGTACTCAGAAGTGCTTTTCAAAGGAAGTCATTCGAATGAAGTTCGAATATTATATTCATTATTTTGTATATATTGACGTTAGGCAAACACTAGGTCGTTTCTTATATTATTCTTTACTTTATTATTTGTATATATTTCATGCTTATTAAACTTGTATATTATTTTTATCTTCTCTTCAATTTGTAAAAAATAAATTCAGTCGGGACCCACAGTTGTGGATTCTGAAGGATGCCTAATACCTCCTTTCGGAATAAGTTGAACCCATAACTTGAATCTATTGATTTTGTAGATTATTTTTAGTAAATTAATTTGTTTCCTAGTTTTTCTAAAATTAGGTGGCGACTCTCTTTAAAAAATATTTTATTCTTAAAAATGGAATTATTTTTTGAGTCACCACGACGTTACGCCTTTAAGGAATTTCAACAAAATGACGACTCCGCTGGAGACATAGAGGTTCTAACCATTATGAGTTTATTTTTTCAAATTGAAGAGATTATTCTTTTATTATATTATTCGTTGTACCTTGTATATTTTGTTGATTATTTGTATGTTGTACTTATTATTCATTCATTATTTGTTTAATTATATGTATACTCTCATTGTATCAAGACATATTTTTCGCCTCTTGGCATTTTTTATTTCTTACTTAAAGGACGATTATGCGGGCCGCAGTTGTTCGTTATTCAAATTGTTTATCAGGGTAACTGGCGAATATAGTTGGCCACTAGATGGTCATTGGTCGCTAACTTTCCCAGCCCAAGTTGTCCACTTTGGGTCACCGATCCATTACAAATAAAGTCTTCTCTTGATCACCTAGTTTTAGAACATTCATAATCTCAGTCCAATATTCATTCAAGTTACAATCTGTCGGAACTACGTTTGACCTGATTCCTGCTTCGACGGGATACGTAGGCGCCACAATGGCTCAATCATGTTCCCCCGTAACCTTTCCATTATTAAAATGGAAATTGGAATATTTTTTTTGAGGAGGTCTCCAAAAATTTCGCAAAGGAGACAGTTACTAATAGATTGAATACCGGAGATTGCTAAAGTTGAAATAGGGGTAAAATTTTTAAGGAAAGCCCTCAAAAATTTACCAAGGTTGTACTCAGACTCCAGATTTATGAGGCATCGCTCCGAGTTGGTTGATACATTTGTATTAATTTTTGTACATAATGTTATATTCAATGTATATCTCAAATTTTTATTTGTCTTACATTCCATTGAAAAGAAAAAGATTTTTTGTTAAGTTTGGGTGGTCCGGCCTTCAATGTGACTCGTTGATTTTTTATTTTTGTTACTTGTTCTTTAAATAATAAAAAAATTTTTTGTTAAATTTGGTTTGTTCGCCCTTCAATGTGACTCATTAGCTTTTCATTTCAGTTATTTTTTCTTTCAAAATGTTCATTTGTTGTTCAAAAAATATTTTTATGCCATATCTGAACGAACTACGCAAACCTCATTCTCATCTCAATAAGATACGTAGGCAGCCCTTCTAGGATTCGATATTCTTTATTCAAAAGACTTTTTATTTTTCATTCTTTTTAAAATGTTTATATTTTTTAAATCATTTTTTGACTTTGTTGGTGCCAACACCGTTAAAGTGCATATGAAAAAATAATTGATAAATGGAGAAGATTGACTTCATGGTATACCGTAGATTCTTTGAGTACCTCTCATTCGTACTTTTGTTACACTTGAAAATATTATATTGCATACATTCAAGATTAGAACAAAACCAGATTCATTGTTTCGTGTGCATTGTGTGGTGAGTTTTGAATTAAATCTAATTGTGTTGTGTTGTTGATCTAGAACTTGGCCTAAATGTTTGTTGACGCGAAATCCTGAGTAATGTTTGATTTTAAAAATGATTGTAGGCCTTCGTTGACCTGTTTGAGCCTTTCAAAGCTTACCAAATGACATTAATCCTTAGAATGTTCCCACTTTGAGCCTTAAGCCTTTTCTTTGGATAACCACATTTAGCATATACCCTTTTTGAGTGCTCACACGCACTATCCCTCTTTTGGCCTAACTTTCTTGAGCGCACTGAAGATGTGCAAGTCACAAAAGAAGATTCAAAGTTCAAATTTGTCAAAGACAAAAGTTGCAAAGTCCCTGAAATTCAAGAAAAAAAATGACTTCAAAAGAAAGAAGAAAGAGTTGAGAATTCCCCACAAGTTCAAGCAAGCAAAATTAAAAAAAAAAGAAAAGGAACACTCCAAACAAACAGGAGAAATTTCAAAAGATGATGAGAAGGGGAAAAAGCTTAGACAAGCAAAGCTTCAAAAGAAGTCATAAAGTGCAAAAAAAAAAGGGACAACAAAGAGGATCAAACGCTAAAAGCGTAACAAATGTTGAAAGAACAAATTTAGTGCAATGCTCAAGAAAGGATTAAGTCACTTTTATCCCAAATAATTATCCTACCCGTCCCTAAGCCTACATTGCAAGCCAATAACAAGCACTACATGATTTCATTTCAAATGTTCTCACATTAGTGGAGATTTACATGAAGGCCAAGCCTATTATATCACAATTGCATGCGTTGAATATTTTTCTGAGTGTGAGTGTATTTCAATAAATGTCCTCAAATCAAAACACTTTAAATGTGTGCACATTGAGACTTTCTTTGTGGAGTGGGCACTTGAAACATGATGTTAGGTCTAGTTCAAACCCTTTGTTTGAAGTAAGATGAACGAATCTTATCGTTACTTAAGTACATTTGAGGTACCACTTGAACCCATAGGATTACCTCGAAGCCAATCTCAATTGAAAGAGAAAGAATTGTGAGAAATTTTGTACAACACTAATTGTTGACACTAATTAAGCTAAAACATGTTTCATTGTTCAAAAAATAAAATTTGCTTGACACCCACTTTTTAATACTTGTCCAGATCAACTTTGTGAACCGTTTCATTGTTGAAATTATATTTTTGGGTCGTCATACCCTTCAAAATGACATCTTTTATAAATTAATTTGTTATGTCAAATAAAATGATACTTTTTCAAATTGGGTCGTCATACCCTTCAAAATGATATTTTTAAAATTTTGGTCGGCATACCTTTCAAAATGACATCATTTTAAATTTAGGTCGTCATACCTTTCAAAATGACATCTTTTATAAATTAATTTGTAATCTCAAATAAAATAATGCTTTTTCAAATTGGTTTGTCATGCCATTCAAAATGACACTTTTTTGATTTGTTATTCCATTTAGATTGACATTTTTTTTAAATTCAGGATGTTATTATGTTCGAGATGTTGCATTGGTTCTTCACTTTATTCACTGTTTATATAAGTTCAAGTTTGCATAGCTTATGTTTCATTTACGTTGCATTTGTTACTAACATTGTTATTGCAGATTTGGTGGTATACCATTCATGTTAAGTTCAACTTGGTCGTCTGCCTTTCAATAGACACGTTGAGTTGTCACATCCCTTTAAGTGACATGTTAAGTTCACGTTGGGATGTCACCTCGTTCAAAGTGACATATTATATTCAAGTTGGGTCGTCCGCCTTTAAATAGACATATTGGGTTGTCACCTCCCTCTAAGTGGCACGTTAAAGTTCAAATTGGGTCGTCCGCCTTTAAAGAGACACGTTGGGTTGTCACCTCCCTCTAAGTGGCACGTTAAAGTTCAAATAGGGTCGTCCGCCTTTAAAGAAACACGTTGGATTGTCACCTCCCTCTAAGTGACATGTTAAGTTCAAGATTGGGTCGTCCGCCTTTAAAGAGACACGTTGGGTTGTCACCTAGTTCAAAGTGACATGTTATCTTCAAGTTGGGCTGTCCGCCTTTAAAGAGACACATTGGGTTGTCACCTCCCTCTAAGTGGCACGTTAAATTTCAAATTGGGTCGCCCGCCTTTAAAGAGACACGTTGGGTTGTCACCTCGTTCAAAGTGACATGTTATCTTCAAGTTGGGTCGTCCGCCTTTAAAAAGACATGTTGGGTTGTCACCTCCCTCTAAGTGGCACGTTATGTTCAAATTGGTTCATCTGCCTTTCAAGAGACACGTTGGGTTGTCACCTCGTTCAAAGTGACATGTTACACTCAAATTGGGTCGTCTCTCTTTCAAAAGATATGTTGGGTTGTCACAACCTCTCAAGTGACATTTCAAATTCAAAATTGGGTCGTCTGCCTTTCAAAGAGACATGTTGGGCTTTCACCTCGTTCAAAGTGATATGTTATATTCAAAATTAGGTCGTTTTCCTTTCAAGAGATACGTTGGGTTGTCACCTCGTTCAAAGTGACACGTTGAGTTCAAATTGGATCGTCTGCCTTGAAAGAGACACGTTAGGTTGTCACCTCCCTTTAAGTAACGTGTTAAGTTTAAGTTGGGTCATCTGCCTTTCAAGAGACAAGTTAAGTCGTCACCTCGTTCAAAGTGACATGTTATTCACATTGTCCTCCTTTCAAAGAGGTACATTACCTTCATTGTGCAATTTTAGAAATAACATTGAAGGTATGTGAATGTTTTTCAGTTTACCATCAATCCTTGCCTTTTGTTTATTATTTTCAGCCCCGTTAACAGACGTAGAGTATTGTTCAAAATCTCTACTAACATCTCATATTGTTTTGTTCAAAGTTTATCAAATCAAATTTGGGTTTGTCAACTTTGTTTGACCAGGATCTCTTTCATCGATCCTAATCAAACAAAGGGGCAAGTTGTTGATACCAAATTTTGGTCTGATATTTTTTAAAGTTAATATTTTATTCATTAAATAGTTCAAAATACATGTTTTGCAATTTTAATGTAATTTATTGAGAATTATCCTTATTTTTAAATATTGGAATTTTTATCGGTTAATTTCGATTATATTATTTTTGTTCACAACCGGTTGAATATGTTCAAATATTTATTCAGTTTGATTAAATCATTATTTTTGTTAAATTACATTTTTTAAATGCCATTGGTTACATTTTTTACTATCACAGTATCGTCCTAGTCTATCGTCGATCTGCATCAGTATTATTTGATCCAGGGTCTACTTTCTCCTGTGTGTCTACCTACTTTGCATCTGGATTTGATTTGGTATGTGATAGTATGCCTGTGCATATTTCTACACCCGTGGGTGAGCTCTTAGTGATGGATCGAGTGTATCGATCATGTCCTGTTTCTTTGGCTGGGTACGACACTTAGGTAGACTTGATTATTCAGGGGATGGTAGATTTCGATGTGATATTGAGTATGGATTGGCTTTCTCCCTACCATGCGATCCTTGATTGTCATGCTAAGATAGTCACTTTAGCGATGCCTGGTGTTCCGAGGGTAGAGTGGAAGGGTACTAGTGGTTCTTATCCTAGTAAGACTATCTCCTACATCTGAGCCTAGAGGTTGATTGATAGAGGGTGTTTGTCGTATTTGGCTTTTATTCGGGATACTAGTAGTGAGTCGCCTTTCGTGGAGTCCATTCCCGTAGTTCAGGAGTTTGCTGATGTGTTCCCTACTGATCTTCGTGGTGTTTCTCTAGATAAGGACATTGATTTTGCTATTCACTTGGAGCCAGACACTAAGCCTATCTCTATTGCCCCGTATCGTATGGCTCCGGCTGAGTTGAAGAAGTTGAAGGACGAGTTGCAAAACTTGTTGAGCAAAGGGTTTATTCACCCTAGTGTGTCACCTTGGGGAGCACCGGTTCATTTTGTTAAGTAGAAAGATGGCTCTATGAGGATGTGTATTGATTATAGGCAGTTGAACAAGGTAAATGTTAAGAACAAGTATCCTCTTCCTCACATTGATGATTTGCTTGATCAGCTTCAGGGTGCGGCATTATTTTCTAAGATTGACTTGAGATCCGGGTATCAGCAGTTGAAGATTATGCCATCGGATATTCCTAGGACAACTTTTCGAACTCGTTATGGCCACTACGAGTTCATGGTGATGTCTTTTGGGCTGACTAACGCCCCTGTAGCATTTATGGAGTTGATGAACAGAGTGTTCCGTCCGTACTTGAATTCCTTCGTGATCGTGTTCATCGATGACATTTTGATATATTTCATGATCGAGGAGGATCATGTCTGTCACTTGAGGTTGGTTCTTCAGAGATTGAGAGAGCACAAATTGTATGCCAAGTTCTCCAAGTGTGAGTTTTGGCTTGATTATGTGGCATTCTTGGGATATGTGGTGTCTATGGAGGGTATTAGGGTTGATCAGGCCAAGATTGAGGCAGTTAAAGGCTGGACGAGACCTACTTCTCCTACCGAGATTCGGAGTTTTGTGGGGTTGGCAGGCTACTATAGACGGTTTGTGCAGAGCTTCTCTACTATCGCAGTGCCTTCGACTAGATTGACTTAGAAGACTGTGGATTTTTATTGGTCTGATGAGTGTGAGGCGAGCTTTCAAAAGCTCAAGACTTTGTTGACTTCTGCTCCTGTGTTGACTTTGCCCGAGGAGGGTGTGGGTTTTACCGTATATTGTGATGCCTCCGGAATTGGTTTGGGAGGTGTGTTGATGCAAAAAGGGAAGGTTATTGCCTATGCTTCTAGACAGTTGAAGGCTAATGAGAAGAACTATCATACCCATGACTTAGAGCTTGCGGTAGTGGTATTTGTACTTAAGTTATGGCGGCACTACTTGTATGGGGTTCATTGTGAGGATTTCACCGATCATTCGAGTCTTCAATATATTTTTAGTCAGAGGGATCAGAACTTGAGACAACGCAGATGGCTTAAGTTGCTGAAGGACTATGATATGACCCTTTTCTACCATCCTAGGAAGGCCAATGTGGTGGCAGATGCTTTGAGTAGGAAGGCTCCTAGTATAGGGAGTCTCGCCGCGATTAGTGTTGATATGAGGCCCTTGGCTAGGGATGTTCAGATGTTAGCCAACATTTTTGTCAAGTTACAGGTTTCTGAGGAGAGCGGTGGTTTGATTGCGTTCATTGAGGCCCGTTCTTCCTTAGTTGAGCAGATTCATGAGCGCTAGTTTGAGGATGAGAAGTTGTGTCTCATTCGAGACAAAGTGATGAGAGGTGAAACCAAGGAGGCTGCACTTGATTCTGATGGAGTTTTGAGGATTGGAAGTCGGATTTGTGTGCCCAAGGTGGACGAGCTTATTAGACTGATTCTAGAGAAGGCCTATTGTTCTAGATATTCTATCTATCCAGGGACATCGAAGATGTATCATGATCTGAGTCAACATTGCTGGTGGTGTGGTATGAAGAGGGATATTGCAGACTTCGTATCTAGATGTTTGACTTGTCAACAGGTCAAGTGTGAGCACCAGCGGCCCGGAGGTGTGTCTTAGAAGATGCCCATTCCTACTTGGAAGTGGGAGCGGATTTCTATGGACTTTTTTGTGGGTTTTCCTACCACTGTCGGTGGTTATGATTCTAAATGGGTAGTTGTTGATAGGCTGACTAAGTCCGCTCATTTCATTCCAGTTCGGGTGAAGTATATAGCGGAGAAGTTAGCCCAGCTCTACATCAGTCAGATTGTTAGACTTCATGATGTGTCGATATCCACAGTCTCGGATCGAGGTTCATTGTTCACTTCGCACTTCTGGAGAGAATTGCAGCATGGGTTGGGTACTCGTTTAGATATGAGTACAACATTTCACCCTCAGACAGATGGTCAGTCCGAGCGGACGATTCAGGTGCTTGAGGATATGTTTCGTGCTTATGTGATTGATTTTGGTGCTAGGTGGGATCAGTATTTTCCCCTAGTGGAGTTTGCCTACAACAACAACTATTATTCCAACATTCAGATGGCCCCATTTGAGGCGTTGTATGGCAGACGATGTAAATCGCTGATTGGATGGTTTGATTTGGCAGAGATAGATTCCTTAGACACTGACTTGCTTAGAGATGCCATGGATCAGGTTTGTTTGATTCAGAGTAGGCTGTTGACTACTCAGAGTCGGCAGAAGAGTTATTCCGATCGGAGAGTCTGAGACCTAGTATTCATAGAGGGAGATCATGTTTGGTTCCGAGTGTCACCCATGAAAGGTGTTATGCGGTTCGAAAAGAAGGGCAAGCTTAGTCCTAAATTCATTGGTCCTTTTGGGATTTTGGACCGAGTGGGAGAGGTGCCCTATAAGTTGGCCTACCACCTAGCTTGTCAGTTGTGCATTCTGTGTTTCATGTTTCTATGCTTCGGAAATACATCCCGGATGAGTCTCATGTGATTACACTCGATTATGTGGAGTTGGGTCTTGATTTGATTTATGAGGAGGAGCCTACAACTATTCTAGATAGGCAGGTCCGTAAACTTAGGACCAAGGAGATTGCTTCAGTGAAGGTGTAGTGGGGTCACCGTTCAGTTGGAGAAGCTACTTGGGAGTCCGAGTCTAATATGCATGCTAGATATCCTCATCTTTTCGAGGCTCCTAGTACTTTCTTTTACTTTATGATCGACGACGAACATGGTTTTTAGTGGTGGATAATGTAATGACTCTGAATGTCATTTTTGGTAATTTTTATAAAATGACCGTTTTATACCCTCCCGAGAGTTGCCCCGAGTCGTGTTTGGCTGATATCCGAAGTTAGTTTTGTGAAATTCTTGTTAAGTTATGGTTTTTGGAAAGTTTTGAATTCTAAAGGCTTAAGTTGTAAAAATGTGATTTTTGAGGTCATTCAGAGTTTCGGGTTTCGGATGGGGATTCCGTAGATTCCATCAGCTCCGAATTGTGGATTTTTATCAGGGAGAATTGACAAAATCAAATTTGGGGCTCTATCGTGGATTTGAGGCCTTGAGTTGGGAAATTATGAAAATTTGATCATAGAGTTGACTTTGGTCAACATTCGAAGATCGGATGCTCGAAATTTATTTCTGAAAACTCCGTTAGATTTGGGGAATGATTTTAGGCCTTGGAGTGGCCTTGGTTGAAATTTTTGAGGTCCTGAGCTTGATTTGAGTTTTTGAGGCTTTAGTTTTGTTGTGCTTTATCAGGTTTTGGGTCAAGGAGACTTCGAATTTGAATTTTGACGGTTCCATTGAGTCCGAAACATCGAATTTAGTAGGGTAACATACATAGTTTGTGTGCACGGGGTTCCGAGCAAATCTCGGGGGTCCTTTCGGAGACTTGTTGGATTGCTGATTTCTGGTTTCTCTATTCGGTGCATTTTAGCCTCCACTTTCGCGGAGGAGTGTTAAGTGCTTTCGCGGAGCTATGGTGGGTTGGCCTCCGTGTCTGCGGAGTGTCTGCGCGTTCGCGGAGAATGGCGCAAGTTGGTCTCCGCATTCACGGAGTGTTGCCCGCATTCATGGAGTGTTGCCCGCATTCACGGAGTGTTGCATCGTTGGTCTCCGCGTTCGCGGGCTTAGTGAGCCGCATCCGCGGAGGTCATTTTTGACCTGAACAGTGTATATTCGGGAAGTGTCCCATTTTCATCATTTTGAAGCTTGGGAAGACGATTTGAATGAGAGAATTTCGTGGAAACCTAGTGGGTAATTGATTTTAACTCTAGACCTTGATTACCCATTGAATCTATCATGATTTCAATTTTGAATTTGGGTTTTTAAAGTGAGATTTTTAGGGGTTTTGCATGAACTCTGAATTTTTAATCAAATGGTGATTGTGGACTGGTTTGGATTTCGTTTTCAAAATGGTTTTCACTAATGATTTCCTAAGGCTTTGAAGATCATTTCCATGTGAGAATTTTCGGATTCTAACTTTGTTTTCAAAATCGGAATTTTTGAGCCATTTAGACCCCTTTGCCGAATTTCGTGTTCTTAGTGTTGGTTGTTCCGAAATTTGATTGTGATTCATAATTTGATTAGATTGTGTTTCTTTGGACTGCTTTCGGAAGGGAAAAGCTCCGGTTGTTGATTGATTGCAATTTCAGTTAAGGCAAGTGAACTTCTAAAACTTTGCGAATCTTGTAATATTCCAGATTTCTCTTTCTTGATTGTGTTGGGGAGTAATGGGATTGAGGTATGGGTTGAATTCTTGTATGAATCAATCTAATTTGATCGGCGGGGTTAATGAAATGGCTATGTGTGCTAAAGTGTTAGGCCAAAGTGTGATGGGTCGTGATCTTGATATTGATGTGTAATTCATGAAATGCTATGATAGCCTCATGTGATTGTGAAATTGATGAATATGTCTTTTACTCATTGTGGATTATGGGACTAGACTTGAAACTCTTTCTTAGTGATTAATCGTACTTGTGATGAAATGAGTAGTGAATCGGAGACTAGGCAATTGATCTTGTTGTAAATGATGTGATAAAATGAGTAGTGAATCGGAGACTAGGCAATTGATCTTGTTGTAAATGATGTAATTGTTGATGTTGATATATTGTTGATATTGTGACATGATTTGCATTGATATGAATTGCGTTGTGATGGTGAACACTATCATTCGTCTCATTATTTGTGTGAACATGCTTATGTGCATTGGTTCTGGAAACACTATGATGATTATGCCGATGGGAAATGGTTTCGGCAAGTGATGAATATGACGATGGGAAATGGTTCCGACGAGTAATGATTATGCCGATGAGAAATGGTTTCGGCAATGCCGATGGAAAATGGTTCTGGCGATTGACGATTATGCCGATGGAAAATGGTTTCGGCGGATACATGGTCCGTGTGTGGCCCCTATGAGTTCCACTCTGAGATTCAGCGGATGTGTATCGTAGGACATACATGCATCACTCTACTTGACATTGCATTGCATTACATTATCTCATTCTTGTCATTGTGGAGTGGTGTTTATGCTTTGTGACTCTGGAATTGACATACTTGATACTGATGTGAGTTATTTCGGTGATGTTGTTGAGCTGTTGTTGACCTATGTGTTATATGAACTATGTAGTTTAGGTTGGGCTGATTTCTGTGTAGGTTGTAGTTACGGAGGTTCGGTTGGAAGTGAGGGAGTTTGTGGATTTTATTAGATTTGCCTTGTTTTATTAGTTGATTTGTTGGGTATTGTTTGGTACTCACCTTTGCTTCTACACTTGTGTAGGTTTCGAGCCCGGACCGTGATTTAGTTCTCTCTTCTTCTTACTTCGAGACTTTTGAGGAAACTTGAGAGGTAGTTGTTCGATGTTGGTGATCTCTCTTAACCCTTTTTATTTTATGCTTTGTTTCTATTTGAGATACAAAGACATTGAGACTTGTAATTTCATTTCAATACTGTATTAGTGGCTTGTGCATGTGACAACTAGTCTTGGGCTATTGCTTAAGTTTGGTTAGACTTCTGCTTATATTGTTTTCTTTATGTTGCTTATTTTCCGCTTGTTTGAGTTTAGGCTGACTTGTCCTGGTGGGATAGGACAAGTGTCATTACATCCGGTTTTTGGGTCGTGACACACATCTAAACTTAATTAGGGTCCTATTACCCCCTGAACTCATTTTTTCATATTTTGTGCACCTTTTATGCTGACGTGACACCTTCAACCACCCAAGTTGATTGTGTTCGTACACACTTGCACTGCCACGTGTGTACATATTAATTTTTTATTTTTGTTAAAAAAAATTTAAAAAAAATGTCCTTATTTTCTTTATCTTGTATATAAATTAAGTTAATACACATTTTTTTAACCTTGTATCGGAACTTTTTTTTACCTTCATTCATTGCTTTTTCTCTTTTATTTTTCTATTGATTTTATTTTCTTTGTCTTTCCTTTTTATTTAATTTCAAATTTAATTCCAAATATCTTGTATTTAAAATAAGTTAATTTTGAATGGATATCAAAATAAGGGGGGAAAATCAAATAAAACATAAAAAAATTAAAATGTTAAAATTAAAGGACACTTTTAAATTATTTTTAAAAAAATACATATAATTTTTAAAAAAGAATTAAAAGTGAAAAGATAATAAATTAATTAAAAAAAGTTTAAAGTGAGAAAAAAATTAAAATAAATATTTTAAAAAGAAAGAAATAAAAATAATTAAATATATTTAAGTTTTATTATCAATAAATATATGTACTAACTAATTATAAAGTCATCAATCAAAAAATGGCATGTGTCCAATTTGTGCACTTATCACTTGCCTTCAAGAGAGTGTGCACACTCTCTATGCCATATCAGCGTTTGTGGAGTATTTATTCCATTTTAAATTAGTTCGGGGGTAATAGAATCCTAGTTAAGTTTAGGTGTGTCTCTGTGATTTAAGTCATAGTCTAGAGAGGTACTTGTGCCTTATCCCGTAGAACTTTTAATTCTCTTAGCACTGAACTCGTCTTACTTCTAAACTTACTAGTTCATAGTTTTTTATTTATTCACTTTTCAATTTCAATGGTGTGCAAATTTTCTTCTCACTTATGTTAAGAGTGTGCAAAATTAAATATACACATATAATAATTTTTCAGCAAATATTGTACACCAAACCACCCTTCACATTCCACCCATATTTAATTTGTAGTCTACCATGTAGGGTCAAGAACAAAATGGATGAGCACCATAATTGTTACACACAATCTTTCAGTATAATATACTTGGCAACCTTAAGCCAAGAACCAAGATTCTTGTGTTGGTGTATGCATCCATAGAGTCCTGTATTTCCACATTTTTCTTTAAGATATTACAAAATCTCAGAACTTATTAAATACTTTTTAGAGATTAAAAGTGCTTACCTTTGTCAAACTTAAATGATCAAAGATGCTCAGGAGTATAATTAGCAGCGAAATCAAAATTTTAACTTATGAGTTCGATTGGCCTTTAAGGTTCTGAGATTGAACTCATCATACTTTTAAGATTATACGTTAAAACTTGATTGTTATTGAAATTGTTGTCAATTCTCTTGTAAAAAATCATATCGTATTGAAAATGGTGATTTTTCAACTTTTTTTGCAAATACTTACATTCCCAGATTTTGCAAGGTGCATAGAACCAAAAATGGATTTTTTTTTAATTTTACCATTGGACATAATAATTGATGATAAATTTCTAATTCATAATCCATTTTTCTAAGTAGTAAAATTAGTAACAATATATATAGAGAGAGGGGGGGGGGGTGTTTATTTAATAGATTTCAATAAAGGTAAGATACGAGAAACAAAATAACAATTAAATTTGAAAATAAGTATAGAAATAGCACTAGAATTTCAAAATAATTATTAGGTAACTCATAGGTAAAGTTGCTCCTCCCAAGAGATCTAGAGAGAGCTATAACTATTTTCTTTTTAGTTTTACATCATTTGGATATGAATTAAGGTCACAAGAACCCCCTAGCACAAAGTCGAGTTGAAAGCTTCCTTACCGATTAGATTTTGACATAAAATTCTACTTAGGTCAACTTCAAACGATCATATCTCTTAGTACATAATGAATTAGGTGGCCCATGGCATACCAAATTAAAGGCCTTTGAGTCGTCTTTGCAACTCCACCAAGTTTGCCTCATTTCGAATTCGGAGTAAAACGTTATGGCCGGTTTACCAGAGACTGTCACAACAGAGTTTCCTGAGTCAATTCCTACGACTCCTTTCTACAGGCCGTCGAAATTTCGATGACCCGTAGTGTCAACTCGTCAAAAACTCTAGAGAGTCTGAATTTTGGGTTCCAATTCCTATGAATCCATTCTACGGGTCGTAGATTGGACCCGTAGAATGAAGTTTTGAGTAAGAAAATTTAATATAAATTCCACGGATGGGATCTACAATCCATAGAACAAACCGTGAACCATAGATGGACCCGTAGAAGGTTTTCGTCAACTTTTAAGAGGTTTATTTTAGTCCTTTTCCACCCCTTCTAAGCCAAAACCACGACATTTTGCACCTAGTTAAGGGTTTAAACCATGTTAATCAATCCTTTTATGTTCATTAACACTTCAAGTCATTAGAGCAAGGTTCAAAGAGGAGAAATCTAGGATTTCGATCGTTCTTCGAGTTTTCACTAATTTTGCCTAGAACTTTGTTCTTCCAGGTATGTAAGGCTATTCATTGTGTTGGACTAGTTCATCTTCACACTCTACATCTAAATTCAGTTAGTAGTAAGTTGAATCTAAGGTTCTGCCCTCAGTTTTATGAAATTCCTACCATATGAGATTTCGATACTTTGTGCATGGAACTTCTTGAATTATTATTCATGCTTGTCATTCCACATGAACCCTATATATTGAATCTTGCTAAAAGCATTTTGAATTAGTAAGTTCCTTACATTGATTTTGAAAACTAGAGATAGTTTAAGAGAAAAGTGTTAAGCATGGTTTTAAAGAGAATTTAAGGGGACTTGAGTGGTTCCGAAAGTGTCATTTTTACCTTGAAAAGAGAACACTATTTCCAAAAAAGTACAGAGAGTTTTCAGATTAATTCAGAAGTACTTAGTACAACTTTAGTCACATCTTAAAACACTACTAAAAAACTGGATTTAGTGACGGACAAATTTTGTAGTTAAACAGCAAAATCCGTTTCTAATTCTGCTTAGCAACGAATTAGCAACAAATTTTCATTAGCAACAAACAAAATAGCGACAGACCAGCGAAGAAGTTCATTGCTAAGTACACTGTTTTTTAGTAGTGAAAAAGTTTTTGAGAAATTATCTCAACTCAGAGAATATTATACATGAGAATTTTAGTTTTATATATATTTATATATATATGGGAGTATTATTGAGCACTATGGGGTATGAGTTCAGACAACTCGAATCTCATAAACTACGTAGCCAGCATAGGATAGGATCGTACCTATCCTCTCTCTCTCTCTCTCTCTCTATATATATATATATATATATATATATATATATATGAGTATTATTGAGCACCAATATGGGATATGAGTTCAGACAACTCGAATCTCATAAACTACGTAGCCACCGTAGGATAGGATCGTACCTACATTCGAACGACTCCTCATTGCCTCAAGAAGGCCTTTTTAGTGGATCCATCAGTTCAGTTGCGCTCTATACTCCGGCAAGGTATAGGACGGCTCTGACAACATCGGTCAAACGTTGTATTATCACAAGGCTCATAGTGATGGTTGTCGATTAGAGAAACTCCCTAGTAAAGTAAAGAGTAATTATACATATATTTCAGTTCAATTCAGTATTTGCTATTATTACATTTTATTTGTGATAATTTTATCTCGTGTTTATACTTTACTTCAGTTGAGTTATATTTCAGCCTCTCAGTTCAGTTATTGTTTTACTCAGCCATATTAAATACTCGTACATTCAATGTACTAATGTCATTCAGCATGCATCATTTTATGATGCAAATACAGGTGTCTAGGATCATCAACAGGTGTTTCGTTAAGATCACTTAGTCACTCGTCAGCTTTTGGTGAGGCCTCCTAGCTTTCGAAAGACTCCAGTCTTTAGTTTACTTTTAGTAATTATTTAAAGTTGTCGTGGGTCTTGTCCCGACACCTATCTTAAAAAGTAGAGGCTTCATAGATAGATAGATAGTATTGAGAGTCTTTCATTATCGCTATTCAGATATTTTGTTAAAACTATTATTGCTTTCATTCAATATTTTCAGACAATTCAATTGAGTACTTTGACTTAATTATTTATTTTAGTTTTGAAGTCTATATTTGTTTGAGTAAGTCTTCCACTAAATAGTTAGCTAGGCCAAGGGTTCACTTGGGGACCAGCAATGGTTCTCGAGTACCGGCCACATCTAGGGTGTAGGCTCGAGGCGTGACAAACTTGGTATCAGAGCACAAAGTTCAAGAGTCCTAGGGTGTCTATGAAGCCATGTCTAGTAGAATCCTTCTTATTGGTGTGCAGCGCCACATCTATAATGAGGAAGCTACGACATTTAGAAAATTTTCACTTTCTTTGTACTCTTGTTCGTGCGATAGAGTTCAACTCTATAAAAGTTTCTTCTAACTCGTGCTTACGTGTGTCTTTTCAAATCATGCCTCCACGAAGAGCTGTTCGAGGACGTCCTGCTAGGAAGAATGCTAATCCTTAAGGTCAAGAAACTTCCAATGCACCAAAAGTGCAACCCCTTCAGAGAGATGTCACCAATGCTGAGTTTAGGAATGCTATTTAGATGCTAACTCAGGTTATGGCAAATCAGGCTGGTCAACAAGGAGTGGGTCTTCAGGATATGGCTGATACATCTAGAGTTCAAGAGTTTTTGAGGATGAATCCCTTAGAGTTCACTGGGTCAAAGCTCAATGAGGATCCGGAAAACTTCGTGGATGAGCTTCAAAAGATGTTTGAGTTCATGCATGTTGCTGATGCTGAGCGTGTTGAGTTGGCTACATACTAACTCAAGGGTGTTACCAGGATATGGTACGACCAATGGAAAAAGACAAGGGAGAAGGTGCACCATTCTTAGGCTGGACTATGTTTGAGAATGCTTTCTTGGGGTGCTTCTTTCCCTGAGAGATAAAGGAAGAAAAGATAAGAGAGTTCCTTAACCTAAAGCAAGAGTCTATGAGTATGCAGTAGTATAACCTTAAGTTCACCCAATTGTCTCGCTCTGCTCCATAGATGGTGGTAGATATGAGAAGTAGAATGAGTTTGTTCGTGTTGGAACTTTCTCGCCATACGTGTAAGGAGGGGAAGGTGGCTATGCTGATAGGGGACATGGATATAGATAGACTTATGATTCATGTGAAACAGGTGAAGGAGGATAAGCTGAAGGATGTGGAAGAGTATCAAAATAAGAGGGCCAAGACATCAAACCATGAGTCCGGCCAACAGAAGATCGGAAGTGGGAATCGGTCATCCTTTCAGCAGAGGTCATCTGGACCTGCTCCATCATCATCTAGTGCGCTTGCAACCCCAAATAGCAATGATCACCGAAACTAGAATTCTCAGAATTTTTGAGCTCAGGGTTCTCAGTCTCAGAGAAGTGTGAAACAGGGGTTTCAGAGCCCACCTTGTTCTAAGTGTGGTAGGACCCATCTAGGAGAGTATCGTGATAGAACAAATAGTTGTTTTAAGTGTGGTAAGATGGGTCACTTTCTAAGAGATTGCCCAAAGGGGAGGCACAATAGTGGGGGCAACAGAGCTCAATCTTCTTCAGCAGCTCTAGCAGACAGAGCTGCTCTGAGAGGAGCTACTTCAGGGACAGGTAGAGCAGCAAACCGTTTGTATGCTATGGTTAGTCACCAGGATCAGCAGAACTCGTCAGATGTTGTCACTAGTATTAAAGTCTTTTCTATTGATGTTTATACCCCACTTGATCCAGGTGCAGGTTTGTCTTTTATGACTCCTTATGTAGCCATGAGGTTCGGTATTTCCCCCAAATAATTTCTTGAGTCCTTCAGTGTTTCCACACACTAGCTTCATGCTTGTTATGCCTCAGTCGATTATAGAACTCGAGTAGTCAAGTTTCAGTTTCCTAATGAGCCTATTTTAGAGTAGAGGAGTAGTTCATTAGTACCTAAGGGTTTTTTTGTTTCATACCTTAAGGCTATAAAGTTAGTTTCTAAGGGGTTCATCTATCACTTAGTCCGAGTTAATGACTCTAGTATTGAGACACCACCTCTTCAGTCAATTCCAATCGTGAGTGAGTTCCTAGAGGTCTTTCCAGATGATTTTCCAGGAGTTCCTCTTAAAAGAGAAATAGGCTTCGGATAGATCTTCTTCCCAACACTCCACCTATTTCTATTCATCCATATAGAATGGTTCCAGGTGAGTTAAAAGAGTTAAAAGAGCAACTGTGAGATCTTCTTAATAAGGGTTTCAGTCGATCAAGTGTCTCACCTTGGGGCGCTCTAGTCTTATTCGTGAGAAAGAAAGATGGTTCCCTTAAGATGTGTATTGATTACCGCCAGTTAAACAAGGTCACCATAAAGAATAATATCCCCTTCTGAGAATTGATGACCTTTTCGACCAACTTCAGGATGCCATTTGCTTCTCTAAGGTATACCTTAGATCTGGCTATCATTAGTTGACAGTGAGAGAAAGTGACATCCCGAAGACCACATTCAAGACTCGTTATGATCATTATGAGTTCCTTGTTATGTCCTTTGAATTGACTAACGCTCCTGCAACATTCATGGATCTCAGGAACAAAGTATTTAAGATGTATTTGGATATGTTTGTTATCGTGTTCATCAACGACATCCTGATCTACTCGAGAAATGAGGAGGACCATGCCAATTATTTCAGAATAGTCCTCCAAACTCTCAAAGATCGAGAGTTATATTCTATGTTTTCTAAGTGTGAGTTATGGCTTGAATCTGTTGTGTTCTTAGGCCATATCATGTCTGGCGAAGGAATCCGATTCGACACTCAGAGGATTGAGGCAGTGCAGAATTGGCCCAGACCCACATCCCCAACTGAAAAATGAGTTTATTGGGGTAGGCAGGGTACTATAGAAGGTTCATCGAGGGGTTCTCATCTAATTCATCCTCATTGACTAAGTTGACTCAAAAGAAAGCTAAGTTTCAATAGTCTGAAACTTGTGGGCAAAACTTTCATGAATTGAAAACTCAGTTAACTAGTGCTCTAGTATTAACCTTACTAGAGGGTACAAAGGGTTTTGTTATCTATTGTGATGTATCCAGAGTGGGGCTTGGTTGTGTGTTGATACAGAATGGTAAGGTTATAGCTTATGCCTCCACGCAGACTAAAATTCACGAAAGAAACTACCTGACTCGTGATCTCGAGTTGACAGTAGTAGTTTTTGCTCTCAAGATATGGCGTCACTATCTCTATGGTGTTCATGTGTATGTGTTCACCGACCACAAGAGTCTCCAGTATGCTTTCAGTTAGAGGGAGCTTAATTTCAGACAAAGAAGGTGGTTAGAGTTACTCAAGGATTGTGACATGAGTATCCTCAATAACCCAAGTAAGGCTAATGTTGTTGTTGCTGCCTTGAGTAGGTTGTCCATGGTGAGTACTGCTCATGTCGAGGAAAGCAAGAAAGAGTTGGCTAAGAAAGTTCACAGACTTGCACGTTTGGGAGTCTGTTTGTTAGATTCTAGTGAAGGTAGAGTTGTTGAGATAAATGGGGTTGAATCGTCATTAGTGTTAGAAGTGAAGGACAAGCAAGACAAAGACCCCATCCTACTTGAACTAAAGTCAAATGTTCATAAGAAGAAGGTGATGGCCTTTGAACAAGAGGGGGATGTTGTGTTGAGATATCAAGGTAGATTGTGTGTTCAAAAAGTGGATGAACTCTGAGAGAGGATCATGACATAAACTTATAGTTCCAGATATTCGATCCATCCAGATTCCATAAAGACATACCACGACTTGAGAGAGGTCTATTGGTGGACTGGTATGAAGAGGTGTATTGCAAGTTTTGTTGCTGAGTGCTCAAATTGCCAGCAAGTCAAGGTTGAACACCAAGGGCCATGTGGTGTGGCTCAAAATATAACTCATCCGGAATGGAAGTGGGAGATGATTAATATGGACTTCATTACTGGCTTGTCGTGATCTCGTAGGCAACATGATTCGATTTGGGTGATTGTAGATCGAATGACTAAATCAACCCATTTTTTGTCGGTAAAGACTACCAATTCAGCAGAAGATTATGCAGTTTATACATCCATGAGATAGTCCGACTCATGGAGCTCCATTGTCCATCATTTCAGATAGGGGTGCACAATTCACTGCTCAGTTTTGGAAGTCGTTACAAAAATGTTTGGGTTCGAAGGTGAACCGTAGTATTGCTTTTCATCCTCAGACAGATGGTCAAGCAAAGCGCACAATTCAAACCTTAGAGGATATGTTGAGAGCATGTGTGTTGGATTTCAAAGGGAATTGGGATGACCATTTACCTCTTATAGAGTTTGCATATAATAACAGCTATCACTCCAATATTCATATGGCTCCTTATGAGGCTCTATATGGGAGAATGTGTAGATCTCCTATTGGCTGGTTTGAGGTTGGTCAAGCTGAGCTGATAGGACCAGACTTAGTTCATCAATCCATGGTAAAGGTGAAAAATAATCCAAGAGAGGTTCAAAACAACGCAGAGCCGTCTGAAATCCTATACAAATGTTAGGAGAAGAGATTTGGAGTTTGAGGTTAATGATTGGGTCTATTTAAAGGTTTCACCCCTGAAGGGTGTTATGAGATTTGGTAAGAAAGGAAAGCTCAGTCCTCGATACATTGATCCTTACAAGATATCCAAGAGAGTTGGTAATATAGCTTATGAGTTGGAGCTATCGCTAGAGTTAGCAACAGTCCATCTAGTATTTCACATCTCTATGCTAAAGAAGTGTTTGGGTGATCCTTCACTTATTGTGCCTACCGAGAATATTGGTATTAAGGACAAACTATCTTATGAGGAGATTACCGTTCAGATTCTTGATGGTCAAGTTCGCAAGTTGAGAACCAAAGAGGGTGCATCAACCAAGGTCTTATGAAGAAATCCATGTATTGAGGAGGAAACATAGGAAGCTGAGGAGGATATGAAAACTAGATACCCTCATCTCTTTTCCTCCGATTTAGTTCCAGTCCAAGGTATTAACTCTTCCTAAAGTACTCATATAATTCAATCCTTCCTTCAGTGTTTTGAGTTCATGAGTTTTATGTTCATATAATTGGGCTGTTAAACATTTCCCTACCCTTTCCATGTTCAGTTCATCCATCATTCGAGAACGAATGATTCCAAGGGGGAGATATTGTAACACCCCGAAATTACTAAGCTAAGGCCCGAACCACTCTTTATTTTTATGTAAGGTCATATTAGGTGATTTTAAAATTGATCATATGTGTAAAGGTCAATTATTTAGTGTGAGAATGGATTTGGATATGAATTAAAGTCACAAGAACCCCCTATCACAAAGTCGAGTTGAAAACTTTCTTACAAATTAGATTTTGACATAAAATTCTACTTAAGTCAACTTCAAATGATAATATCTCTTAGCACATAATGAATTTGGTGGCCCATGACCTACCAAATTAAAGGTCTTTGAGTCCTCTTTCAAACGTCACCAAGTTTGCCTCATTTTGAGTTTGGAATAAAAAGTTATGACTATTTTACCAGAGACTGTCACGACAGAGTTTCCTGAGTTAGTTCCTACGACTCCTTTCTACGGGCCGTCAAAATTTCGACAACACGTACTGTAAACTCGTCAAAAACTTCAGAGAGTCTGAATTTTGGGGTCCAATTCCTACGGATTCATTCTCTGAGCCGTAAGAACTCCTACAGGTCATAGATTGGACCCGTAGAATGAAGTTTTGAGCCGAAAAATTAATATAAATTCCACAGATGGGATCTACGGTCCGTATAACAAACCATGAATTGTAGATGGACCCGTAGAAGGTTTTCATCAACTTTTAAGACTTTTCCCACCCTTTCTAAGCCTAAACCATGACGTTTTTGCACCTTGTTAAGGGTTTAAACAGTGTTCATCAATCTTTTTACGTTCATTAACACTTCAAGTCATTAGAGCAAGGTTCCAAGAGAAGAAAGCTAGGGTTTCGAGCGTTCTTCGAGTTTTCACCGATTTTGCCAAGAACTTTGTTCTTGCAGGTATGTACGGCTATTCATAGTGTTGGACGTTCGTCCTCACACCCTATATCTAAATTCAGTTAATAGTAAGTTGAATCTAGGGTTCTACCCTCAGTTTTATGAAATTCTTACTTCGATACTTTATGCATTGAACTTCTTGAATTATTGTTCATGCTTATCGTTCCACATGAACCCTATATATTGAATCTTGCTAAAAGCATTTTGAATTAGTAAATTCCTTTCATTGATTTTGAAAACTAGAGATACTTTAAGAGAAAAGTTTTAAGCATGGTTTTCAAAGAGAATTTAAGGGGACTTGAGTGGTTCCGAAAGTGTCATTTTTACCTTGAAAAGAGAACACTATTTTCAGAAAAGTACATAGAGTTTTCAGAGTAATTAAGAAGTGCTTAGTATAGCTTTAGTCACTTCTTAAAGAGGTTTTTGAGAAATTATCTCAACTCAGAGAATATTGTACGTTAGCATTTCAGTTATATATATATATATATTTGGGAGTAGTATTGAGCACCGATATAGGGTAAGAGTTCAGACAACTCGAATCCCATAAACTACGTAGCCAGCATAGGATAGGATCGTACCTACATTCGGACGACTTCTCATTGCCTCAAGAAGGCCTTTTTAGTGGATCCATCATTTCAGTTGCGCTCTATACTCTGGCAAGGTATATGACGGCTCTTGCAATGTGAGTAAGACGTTGTATCATCACAAGGCTCATAGTGATGGTTGCCGGTTAGGAAACTCCCTAGTAAAGTAAAGAATAATTATATATATATTTCAGTTCAGTTCAGTATTTGCTTTTATTGCATTTTATTTTTGAAGCTTAAATAATTTTATATCATTTTTATGCTTTACCTCAGTTGAGTTATATTTCAGCCTCTCAGTTCAGTTATTGTTTCACTCAACCATATTGCAGGTATAGATGTTCAGGATCATCTTGAGATCACCCAGTCACTCGTCAGCTTTTGGTGAGGCATCCTAGCTTTCAGAGGACTCCACTCTTTAGTTTATTTTTAGTAATTGTTTAGGGTTGTCGTGGGTCTTGTTGTGATGCCTATCTTAAAACAGTAGAGGCTTCATAGATAGGTAGACAGTATTGAGAATCTTTCAGTATTGCTATTCAGATATTTTGTTAAAACTATTATTGCTTTCATTTAGTATTTTCAGACAGTTTAATTGAGTACTTTGACTTAATGATTTATTTCAGTTTTAAAGTCTATATTTGTTTGAGTCAGTCTTCCGCTAAGTGGTCAGCCAATCCAAGAGTTCGCTTGGGGATCAATAATGATTCTCGAGTGCCGATCACGTCTAGGGTGTAGGCTCGGGACGTGACAAAAGAAGCTTTTGTTTTTCTTTAATTTGATATATGACTTTGTTCTCACAATAGGAGAAAGCCCTTATTTATAATGATTTTACCAATATAAATAGTCAAAGTTCATATTAGTATAATACGAAATTAATAAGTTCTGAGATTTTGTAATATCTTAAGAAAATGGTACGAAATTGATTTTATTTCCCAATAACATGAGATTAATTGAACCTTACCAGAAGAGTCATTAATCAAGATTTAGATCTTAATATATATATATATGATCTTGAAACCAGATCAATATCCATTTCTCAATAGATGCTCCAAGATATCATGGCACAGGTCACTGTCCTGAGGAACACATACTCGTCCCCGGAATAGATATGTGCCATCCTGGCGAAGGTTCAACTCCTTCTGTTGGCATGTCCGAGCTAAAATCGATTGAGGCGGGTAAGGTTGCCTATCTTACTTGGTAAAGGACTCCTTTCTTTAGTTTAGCGGCCATGGATCAGGAAGGTGGACCTTTGAATACAGAAAAGAAATTTGCAGCATTAGAAGAAGGAAGAACAGAAGAGCAGAAAAGCCAGGAATAAACAGGAGAAAAGGACACTACCAGCCAATTACTGGCTCTGAATAACCAGCCCAACAATAAGCTCAATTGTTCCATAACTTGCTCCTCCGGATGGGAATATATATATATATATATATATATATATATATATATATATATAAATTTAAAATTTGACAATTACTTTCCAATTGTTAGTAACTAAATATTGTGAGCGCCAAGTTTGAGTTGTTTGTAAAGAGCAAGTAGCATTTATAATTTTTCTTTAAAAGTTTTAACTATTAAAAGAATAGTTTATGCAACTTTATTATAACTATTCATGTTGTTGTTTTGTTGTCATCATCTATGTTACTTGTATTATTACTATTAATTATGTAATTGCTGATAGTATAATGTAAAAAATACTCAGCTTTTGGGTTATAGAAAAGGGAAAATTGTGCATTATAACACACTATTAATTCAAAATAAATGTTGTAGCTACAGTTTCATTTAATTCCAATTCGTAACAAACACATTGTCATTCTCACCTCTCCCCCCTGAATCTCGCTCGCTACTCTCAATTTTCTCCCTCGCCTCTCTCACTTTTATACAAACACAAATGTATAAATTGTGTTTGTGTTTGTATAAAGTGAGAGAGACTGTATGTATAAATACAAATACATTTCTCTCCGTCCTATACACTTATAATTATACTACAAATCTTACCATGTCCAGTTCTCTTTTGCCTTTCTCTCTCTCTCTCACTTTATACAAACACAAATTATACAAATACAATGTACAATATGTGTTTGCATAAAGCAAGAGAGAGATTTGATATACAAATACAAATGTTTTAACTCGATTCAATTCTATATTAACTCGATTCAATCGTATACAAATTCAAATTTTATGCAGATATACAGACAGAATCATTGATACATATACATAGTAGTTACATATATATAATTATCTAACCAATATACATATACAATTCACTTCTCTCCACTCTCTGCCCTCTCTCGCTTGCCTCTTTCCTCTCTCTTACTCTCGCTCGCCTCTTTCCTCTCTCTTAATCTCGCTCGCCACTCTAGCCTAACACAAAGAACATATACATATACAAATGCAATTTTCATAGACACAGACGCCCGATATATACAAATCGTCGCGATTTATACAAATCTCATATGCCTGCGATTTATACAAATCAGATGCTCCATAGCAAAGTTTGCTATGGAACGCAAATAGTAAAACTGTAGCTATAGAGCGCTAATATGATTTTTATGTTTGCTTTTCCTAAAATTTACTCTAGAGAAAATGATTACCAAGTAAGTAACCATTCACAAAAAAGTGAGTTATATATATATATATATATATTCTCCCTCCGTCCAACAATAGTTGCCCACTATACTAAAAATAGTTGTCCAACTATACTTGTCCAATTGAGAAAATCAAGAGATAATTTACCTTTTGTGTCTATTTTACCCTTGCTATTATATATATATTAAATTAAAAGCATGAAGGTCTTTAGAGATGTTGATTGGACCTTTCGCCCTTCATTAGAATACTCTACAATAAACAAAATTGTAATTTGCTATTTTTCTAATATTTATTTGAGTGTGCTTCATCCAGTGAGTCTGAGCTCTTGATGTACCCTTAGAATACAATTGAATTCAAATTATGAGCATGTTGTTGGGATCCAAACAACAGGTTGTTGTGTGGAATCTAACAAAGAAACTTTGAATGACAGTAACAACTACAAATTATAAATAAAAAAACCATAATATATTAAATTGGTTTGGACAATAGATCTATATATTATTGATACAAAAAAAATAGGAGAATAATTTTCTCCTAGATAAGACTCCATATGCAGACGACATTATTGATGTTATTGTATTGTTGTAACAATGAATGATTCTCAATTTATAGAAGTTAAAAAAAATTTCCTCCGAAAAAGAATTATTTAAATATGGAAGATTTTTATTTTTCTTCCATAAATTACTTACCTTATTAGAATAACATGAGTTCCAAATCAACTAATGAAGTTTAGTACTAATAAGTTTTCTACTTATTTTCATATTAAATTTTTTTCTTCCTTGTTGTTTTAACCTACATCAATTTCATACTTATTTTTTCGTGTTGTTTTAACATATGCCAATTGTATTGACTAATTAACCTTCTACCAAAAAAACAAACCTTGTTCTTCTTTTTCCTTTTTTATCATGTCAATTTTTTATTTTTATTAAAAATAATTAAATAATAATTTTAAAAAAATAGTAATGATGGTTTTATCTCTTGTAAAGTCTTTTAATAAATGACAAAAAGTTCAATAAATATTTCTTAAGACCTTCAAGATTTTAAAGTAATATAGATAAACAAAGACAAAAATGAGAAAAAAAAGCAACGACGCAATCACACAAAATCGATCGTAATATAACATGAGACTTTTATATTGTTACATAACGATAGATTTAATGACATGATACAATAAAATTTACATAATAATCACATTGTATTTAAACTAACAATAAAATACAATACAATAGGTAACAACTAACAATCATCCAAACAAGTTGTTAAATTTGGAGTAGATCTAGCGACGGAACCACACTGTTGTCCGATTCCCAAGTCTTCATGGTTGTTCTTTTTGACATCTCATTCTATTCTTCTAATGTAATATTATTAGACACCTCATAATTAATACCCTCCATTACGCATCCTGTGTAACATCAAGGAAATGGAAAGTTTATACTATCACGATAAGAGATCGTCTCCCAACACATTCCTCCAATTTCTAGTTGATCTACCACAGATTGAGACATATATTTTTAGAGATGATCATGTCACAGATGACAAGTGGTTCATTAGTGCGCAAACTTAATTAAAAAGGAAAGATTTTATTTTTATCGACCGCTTTTTCTTGATCGATGTTTTAAGTCTTTTTATTCAAGAGGACACTTTAATATTTCTCTAGAGGTTCGAATGCTTATCATTCTTGCCTTCTAAACTTCTTTTTACCGAAAGATGAGAAATCATATTATCATGCATTCTTTAAACCTATATAGTGAGTCGTGTAGATGACGTGTTTAAATTAGGATCATACATTGAGATTCTTTTCCCCTCATCACTAGCCAATCGGAATGCTATCTCTCCTTCTTCGCCACTCAATCATTAAAATATGATATTGTAATTAACAATCTTCTTTAAATTTTTTATATTTACTTAAAATTATATTTAACCAGCTATATATCTATCCTTTTTGGCGTTGTTCCCACACAGATGAGCATTACTTAAGCCTTCATTCTTGATATTGTGCTAGAATCTGCAGGGCTTTAACCGGCCATAGGCACTGACGTAAGGTTAAAGTATTGACCAATGCTTAATAATATCCATTAACCTGAAAAATTTAAAAAAAGTAAAATTCTTTGGATTAGTCTGTTTCTAAGAGGTAAAGGTCTTATGAAAATCTCACACATACTCAAAATGGATTATTTTAGCCTGATCGAGCAATCTATGAATAATTATCGCCTACATAACCTACCTTCATAATCACTTTTGATATCCCTTTTATGAAACTACTTTTTTTACTCCTTTTGAATGAATTACAATCAATAAAGTAATTTGGTGAAAGGAATCCATATTTGATTGACCAAGGGTGTGTTCACTATGGAGACAGAGATTTTTCGAAAGCTGATTTCTAATCTTCTCATATTTGATTGATCAAAATTGTTTGAAAATTTATTTTTAAATAAAACAAGTTGTTTACAAATAAGGAAAATGACTCCAGTAATGAAAATAGAAAAAACAAGTTTCACAAGTGGTATTTCACATATTTGTTTAGATTATATAAATATAATTTTAACATAATATTTTTTCTTTGGCGGAATGACCTAGGAGACCCTTGTATTTGGCTTCGTTTGTAAGTTGGACCTTGTACTTACGATTTTGTCAATTGAACCCTTAAACTCACCGAAACACAATATTTTAAACACCTCTAATCATTGACCGAACACATGTGGCACCAATATTGCTGACTTGGAACAATGTATAATTCCACGCATTTTAAGGGCGAGTGAATACAATATTTTATATTAAAAAATATTAAAATTTAAAAAAAAAAGAAAAACCCAAAAAGAAAGAAGAACTCATGTTCTTCAGAGACCCGCTGCCCCTCCCTCCACCCAATCCAACCCAATTTCTTCTTCTCATTCCATTCTTTTTCTTCTTTTATGGATCTATCCATTATTTCCACTTCGTTCTTCTTTTTAAAGCCCGGGCATCACTGCCCCACCCCTAAATATTTTTTCAAATTTTCCTTCTTTTGCGGCAAATCAACACCACTTCTAGTCCTTTTCGTTTTCCATATTTCTACCCCCAAAATCTCAATTTCGTGAGTATTTTTTAAATTTTGTATGAGCTAATGTGAGGGTGATAGTGGATATGAAAAATTGAAAAACTTCATTAATAAGTTTGATGAAGCTTCAAGAAAAATAAATGGGTTTTGTGAATTTTTATGAAATAAATTCAAAATTGTAATGAAAATTTGTTGGGTTTGTGTTTATGGACCTATAGTATAAAATTCAAGTAAGATAGGTAAAAATGTCATCCATTTGACATGAATTTGATGCTCAATTTGAGAGTAAATATGGAGAAAATAATGTTCAAAATTTTGAGAATATGCAAAAGTAGTTTTTTTTTAAAATTTAATTTCTTATGTGTCATTAAAAATGACATGGAACTCCACGTGTAAGTGGGTTTACTACACGCACACACATAGGATGAGAAAGGGGTTTAAAATGTTGTGTTTCAGTGAGTTTAAGGATTCAGTTGACAACAAAGGTCCAACTTACAAATGGAGCCAAATACAATGACCTCTCAAATTATTCTGCCTTTTTCTTTACTTACCAAATACATTTGGTAAGTAAATGGTTTAAAATATTGTGTTTGAGTGAGTTTAAGGGTTTATTTGATAACAAGGGTCCAACTTACAAATTAAGCTAAGTAGAAGGACGTCTCAAGTTATTCCGCCTTTTTCTTTACTTACCAAAATATATTTTTTCCTTACTTACCAAACACAGCCTAGCCTGGGGTAGAGTGAGGATTTATCTTGGCAAAACATACCACTAAACCCCACGTTTTCTGCACCATCAGGACAAAAAAGAAGCAGAGAGGTTTGCGTTTATGGCGTGAGTGGTGTAGAGTTTGATCAACTTCATGCGAAATACTCGTGAGGGTGCTGTTTCACGCTTGCCTATATAGTTTCTTCCACTCGAAGCTCCATTCATCCCTGGTAATTCTCCTTCCTTTCTTCAAACCCTCTTCTGTATCTAACAATGTACGTATGTCGGTATTTTCTTGGTGAACAACCTTTCCTTCATTTTATATACTTTTGGTTTTGGTTCACTCGAAGTTATGTATCATCAAGTTTGTATTTTTAAGTATAGAATTCCATCCATTCTTGTTTTTCCGTAATCAATTCAAGATTTTAAGTCTGGGTGCAGTGTATACTGCATTCAGTATGAATATATATATGCTGAAAGAAATTCATTAATGTATATGTAGAGGTGAACGAATGGTTGTCGTGGGTATGGATGTTGCTAGTGCAATGTACTTCCGGTTCCCCTTTTAGGACATTGTTTTTATGCCCATGCGTTGATGAGATTATGCGGATTAATTAGGGGCTTTTAACTGAGCTAATCGATCGTAATTTTCTTTGTTTATGGTGAAACTGTTGTGTTATTCATTTTTAGGGTTTAGGGTTTTTGTGATATTAGTTCGTTCAAATCGATAATTCGGCTTCGTTACTCTTATGACTGATGAACTAGTGCCTAGGGGCTTTAATTGATGACATTTCTTGTTTTTATTTTTATTTTGGTGAAACCATTGCATCCTTATTTAATTCTAGCTAAATTTGAGATCTTTCTTCTGTGTACCATGGCTGTGGTGTTGGAGGAATTGGGTGTCTGATGGGACAAATGTGGATAAATTTGGACAAATCGGGTGTTTGGTGGTGGGCAGGGTCATCAATGACATGGAAAGAGGAAAGAACATTATGCAATAACTTTGTGTAATGTGGTTAAATTTGATCAGTTTGTTTTTCTTCTAGTTTTCTGGTTAGCCTGGGCATGGCGTAGTTTTGTTGTGGGAGAGAAGAGGAGAGGAGAGGAGGGAGTGCAATGGCAGGGAAGATCAAAGGAAGCTAATTTTGAAGAGTTCCGCATGTGTTGTTACTTAGATTGCTGTATTGCAATCAAAATTGTTGGAAGTTGTACTGATGAAATGTTGTTGTGATCTAAAGAAAAAGTCTGGATTTATATATATCCTAATGCTCTTTTCAGGATAGGACCAAGGAGGAGAACACATCCAATCATGGTAAATGCTTCTGCAGTTGAATCATCAAACCAGGCAAAAAATACTGGAGCCTTCAAAAATTTGAGAAGAAGTCAGCTTGGCGGCGTTATATTCGGTTGCACGAATATCACTATGAGAGAATGTCTCTCAAAACAACTCTTTGGTCAGTTAATTGCATCTTTCCTCAACCCCTCCCCCCCCAAAAAAAAAAAAGAAAAAGAAAAAGAAGAAATAAATCAAAATGATTGTGTCGAGCTGATTTGATAATTAGTGTTAAGTGTCATCTTTTTGTCATATGAGCCTTTTATTTTCTTATTTTTGTTTTCCATCATTATTCGCTATGCTTATGCTTTAAATTTTTTGACAGGTTTGCCCGTTCAACATTTTTCATATGTGCAGAATGTAGATTCAGGCTTGCCATTATTTTTGTTCAACTACACTGATAAAAAGCTTTACGGCATCTATGAAGCTGCAGGCTGTGGACAAATGAATATCGATCAATATGCTTGGACGTCAGATGGTTCTTTCCGAACTTCTTATCCCGCACAGGTTTAAAATCCGTCTTTTCTTTTTGGGATTTTTGCTTTGGTTGATGCATCTGGTTTAGTCCAAAAAACTCAAAGCTTTGCTGTTTCTTATGAAGGTTCAAATACGTGTACGTCTGCTCTGTCATCCGCTGCTAGAAAATCAGTTCAAACCAATAATTAAGGATAACTATTATGGTCAGAACCATTTCTTGTTTGAGTTAGATGATGTTCAAGCTGGTAATTTAATCTCCATGTTCTCGTCTATTCCATTTGCTTCAAGTAGTTGCCCATCACAAAACTTTGCAAAACAGAGAAGTATATTCCAAGGTTTACCTGCCCATGACAAAAGAGAGGAAAATGGACGTTTTCTGTCTCGAGATATTTTTGCCTACTCATCTGGTTTGAATGGGAAATTGTGGGCTCGAGACACTTCTCTTCTTCTTTCAAATGGTAACAAGCAGCCGGAGGTACTATTAGATAATCAGGCAGAATTGGATGAAAAGGATCTGATGTACATAAAGCTTAGAGAATTGGCCCTTAAGCGAGAAGTCTCAGATGGCATTACAGATGGGCCTTCAAATGAATCCACCACTGCAGTCGTACCTGCATCTATAAATCAAGCAATCATTGGGCAAGAAACTTTGCAGGAAAAGCTGCCACTTGGAGAACAGAAGAATGTAGACTGCTCCAATGACTCAACTGGTTATGCATCTATAGCACAGGTTGTTCCTCTTTTTGTAGTATCTGCTGATTTTTTTTTCCGACATCTTATTGCATTATATGACTTGGGCTATTTTTTTGGTTGCAGCTTCTTCAAGAAATGGAAAAAGAAAAGCTTAAGAGGGATAATTTGGAGCGGAGGATGGTAAAACTTATCTCTTTTCAATCTCAGCATTATGGTGACATCTCTATTCTGTGGCTAAATCCACTAACCTTCGTAATTGCTCTCTATGTGTTATTGATGATACTATAAAACATGCATCGAATTTTGAACACTTTTATGATATAGCCAGCATCCTCAATTACACCTCCCATAAATTCTTCTACATAAAAGCTATTCACATAGGCACAAGATTTTTCAAGAGACATAGAAGAACTCTTGAATTCCAAAATAAATCTCCATTAAATTCAAGCTCATTATTGAGATTATCACAATTAATATTATCAAACTCACTGAATTCGAAATAATTGCTCAAATTCCAAAAT
Organism: Solanum appendiculatum; assembly: GCA_018342035.1. Lineage (NCBI taxonomy): Eukaryota > Viridiplantae > Streptophyta > Magnoliopsida > Solanales > Solanaceae > Solanum > Solanum appendiculatum. The sequence continues at coordinate 485,545 of JAGDQO010000386.1, read as the reverse complement.
AAGGAATCATGAATATGTTCAACAAAGAGTATTGGATTACTAGTATCAAAATAGTCATGTATCTCCTCATAATTAGTAACAAATTAAGCTCACTATCACCAAGCCTTGAAGAATTATGTCTCATCACACAGAAACGATGATATTCCAACAAGTTATCACACAAAAACTCATTCAACACTAGAATAAGAGATGAAGAATCATCTAACTCATTCACAAGCCTCCTCCCCCAAATATCACACATCTTTCAACAAGTGGGAATCCAATAGGATGTCAGATTGAATTGGTGTAAGGTGGATGAAATGGAAGCTTGCATCTAGAGTCTTATGTGATAAGAAGATGCCACTAAAACTTAAAGACAAGTTTTATAGAGTTGTGGTTAGATTGGCTATTTTGTATGGAGCAAAATGTTGGCCAACCAAGAACTACCATGTTCAGAAGTTGAAAGTTGTGAAAATGAAGATGCTGAGGTGGATGTGTGGGCACACAAGGAGAGATAAGATTAGAAATAATGATATTAGGGACAAGATAGGAGTGGCCTCAATGGAGGACAGGATGTGGGAAGCGAGAATGAGATGATTCAAGTATTTGAAGAGGAGATTTATGGATGCATCATTAGGGAGGTGTGAGAGGTTGGCTATGGAAGGCTGGAGAGGCAGAAGTAGGCTGAAAAAAGTAGTGGGGGAAGAAGTGATTAAACAGGTCATGACACAACTTAAGCTTGTTGAGGACATGACCTTAGATAGAAGATTATGGGGTCACGGATTATGGTAGAGGGTTAGTTAGGTAGTTGAGAGTTTTTTCGCGTAGTCTTTCACACTAGTAGTCATAGTTTTACCCTAGGAGTTTCTTGGTTTTCCATTTCTGTTACTATTTACTATTTCTTGCCTTTGATTATTGTAGTACTTTGTGGTGGTGATTGTTCTGTTTTTAGTATGCTTTGTCATACTTTTTGTACATTTTTATCTTGGTTTTTTCACTCCCATATATCTTTTTGAACTGCTTTGTAATGTTTTTATTTGAGCCAAGGTTCTATCAAAAACAATATCTCTACTTTGTAGGGGTAAGACTTCACTTGCGAGATTGTAGTGGGTATGTTGTTGTATTCGTAATAAAATAACAAATCCACCCCTATATAAAAGGGATAACATATCCCAAATAGCATGTGATTTGAATACTACTTTTATGGAAATAATAAATATTTAAAATTAACTAGTGGAAACTATTAAATTAAGAAACTCTAAACTAGGAAAGCATATAAAAAATACCAAATTTCTTCCCTAACAAAATAAGGAAAAGTTGACAGTTTCCTCCAACCACATGCCACTTTTAGCAATTTGAGCGTAAATGATCAACCCATGGTGGCTGAGATTTTGAGTCAGCTCCTTTATTGGCCTCATCTTGGGCTCCATGTGGCCCCAATCTCCCTCTTCTTGATCTTGGACCATAAAATATGTGTAGCTCCTAGCCCACTTGTCACCACAATTTTTAGGCTCATTCTTGAACTTTTGTTCCACGAGAAGCATCTTATTGATTTCACATTCAATCCCAAAAACCTTTAATGGAGGTATGCCACAATGGATGCTATCAATAATTAAATGATATCCTTCTACTTTAGTTTGTTGGTTAACTTTGTCCCTCATTACACTATCAGACCAATTGTACTCCCGACGCCATGAAACTTATCAAAAATACCCCTCCCAAGATGGAATCCTCCAAATCCACTTAAAATACCAGATTTCTACTAAATTACCCATCCCCTCCATTTAACCCGATCCAGATCCACCTAACTAAAATAACCCTTTACACAAACACACAAAAAAATAAGCTTAACAAAAAATCAAACACATACTTATAGTTTATTAGAGATTTTAGCAGATTAACATAGCATATTTTCAAAGATTTGATTAATAAAACCATAGAAACAAATATTAAATTGCAAAACAGAAGCAAAATTACACCTTTATCTGCACCAAAGAACTCCCCTTGAGCAGATACAGCTTGGACAATCAAGCCCTTTCATCTCATTAACTCTTCCAACTCTTCCTCAGCTAACTCCTCTTCCAAATCCAAATCCAAATTAGTCTTCTTGTTAACTTGCTCAACTACCTCCAATCCATCAAGTTCCCGCTTCGTAAATCTTCTCCACCGCCATGTTGCTTGTGGTTGATTTCATAGGGAGAAGGAGACGGCGATCTAGAAGAAGTTTTCGATATTGGAGTTGGCTCAGGAGTTATATACAAATATATATATATATATATATATATTTATACCGGCGCCAGTGGTGGCTCAATATCCTCCACTGTTTCTTCTTCATATCTCTCGTTTAGCTGTTTCTTTTGTAGGATTTTCGAATGAGGTGGGGTGATTATATTTGTGTGTTTGGGTAAAGGGTTATTTTAGTTAGGTTGGTCTGGGTCGGGTTAAATGGGGGAACAAGTAATTTAATAGAAATCAGGTATTTTAAGTGGATTTGGGGATTTGTCTGTATAGGGTTGTTTTTGATAAGTTTCATTACGTCGGGGTATAATTGGTCTAATAGTACAACGAGGGACAAAGTTAACAAATAAACTAAAGTAGAGGTGTATTATTGGCCCCTTTCCCTTAAATGAATTAGCAATGCAATGTTCATATTAAAAATGGGATCAAACTATTAGAGCGTGCGTATAGTCTTGTGAGAAATCTAAGACCAACCACACCTTTATTAAAGTTTAAATAGAGTCTCGTTAAAATACATTGAAAAGTAACTAATACTATCACCTTACTATGGATGAACACAAACTACGAACGTTAATGCAAGATAGGGATATTCATATCAACAGATTCATCCAAGGCCAAAGCACAACATTACTAAAAAAACATAACTAAATGATTGCATTTATGAAATTGAAAGGAGTAAAAGTCATTATGGATTGGACCTTCACAAATGAGATTTGAACTATTCAAGCTATTTCCTTCAAATCTGAAACCTTGGACCAGAATGACAGTTCGACAGACTGTGCCGGAAGTTGAAGGAAAGAGTTGTTGGGTTTGTTTAAAACGGTGATTGAAGCATGTGCTTATGGCGATGACTATGGTGTAGCCCCTTTTTCTGTGCAAATAGATATCTCCTTTTTTGGTTTGCCCTTATCCTTCTAAAATATTGTGTGCATGCATTGTATAATGTGTTTGTGTATGCAAGTGTTATGGATGAGAGGTAAGGATGTGGGGGAAATGGGAATGATAGTGAGAACGTTATTGTGGGAGTAGGACAGTGGGTTTGGGAAGTTGGTTTACATGTTCTTTTTTATGTAAGTTTTTCTCTTCTTTTATTTTTATGTCTTTCCTTCTTGTCTTTTTTGTTTGTTTGTTTTAAAGATAAAGTTAAAAATATGATGATGAAAATTATTAGTTGACTATTTTTAGTCTAATAAAATATAGAAAAACTAAATAGCTAGAGTAAAATGATTGTAACTAAGAAAAAAAAATATAACAATCACTTTCTTAGTTATTAAAACCTAAATTATATGAAATATATATAATTTTTTGAAAAATGTAAACATTTCATCCTAAAATGTGACTCTAAATAGAATGATGTGAAACTTGAGTTCGGCCAAAAACAAATTGTTCATTTAACATCCTTACATTATTTTTGTTTTATTTTTATTATTCAATATTTTTAATTTTTGGATTTTTCTATTAAATTTAAATTACATGATTTTATTTACAATATGACGTTTTTATAATAGTTTTTAAATCCTTCAATCAACTTTAATTTTTATCTCAATTCAAATATTTTTATCTTTCGTTTTAAAGAGATTTCATGATATAGTAGGTTTTGATAATTTCCTGATGTCCTAAACAGATTTCCATGATATAGCAACAATCGTATTTTTTTTCAAGATTAGGAAACAAATTATATAATCTTTGTCTAGAAGTTTTTTCAAATTGTTTTGAAAGCAAATTTGAAAACGGCTGATGCTACAACAGTTTTGCTTTTCTTTTTCTTTTCAAATTTTCCCTAATTTTTGGAGCATTGTCCTAAATCTCCGAAGTGACTTATTATTATGCTGCCACTTGGTCTAATGTGGTGCTTTTGCCTCTGCTTTCACATACAGATTTCGATTGCTCATGAAAAACTTTAGTAAGAGGATATCAAGTGAAATAGGAATGGATTTTTACTTTGGTTTATTGAGATACACCAAATGGAGCCAAATAAAATTTCTTAGCTATCTTATATTTCCGTGTTTTGATGTCATATGACTGAGCTTGAATCTATACACTGGTTTTTGGTACTGCAATGAAATGGAGGGACAAAACATAACAAGTTACAAATGCAGAGTTTAATAAGCTTTTTAGTATTAGAGCTTAAATCATTGAACACAAAGTACTTGAAATTGAGATTGTCCACTTTATTTGGGGAAGAGGCTCGGAGTTTGTCGAGCCATAACTTGGCTTCTTCAGGTATTTCGTTATTTTTGTGTGAGGGGAATATTATTTTAGCTTGTCGTACATGATAGAGGAAAACTTTTAGCTGATAACCTCCAATATTGGAGGATCCTTATTGGGTTTTGTGAGAATTGTCCCTCGAGAAGGTGTTCCGAATCTGTACATTTAACAGATTGGAACTGGTTAACATAATCGTGACTATACTAAGAATATGAAACAATATGTATAACTAAGTGTGATATCCAATGCTGTATTCAATGAGATGAACAACAAGCAAATTTGGATTTTCTCCTATATTCTGTTTCGACAATTTTAACTGTGCGGTTTCATTACTTTTATTCTGCATTTTTACTGTATCTGCATAATTTAAGGATACATTGGGAGTATATTAAGAATATGAACCAATAGGGGATGTAAATCAATAGGGTTTTGTAGAGTGAACTGCTGTAGCCAAAATGAAGCAGATTTATAACTGAGTGTGGTATCCAATTTTATATTCCTTGAGATGAACAACAAGAAAATTTGGATTCCCAAAACCCCTATAGTCCGTTTATAGGATTTTCACTTTGTCCGGTCTCATATCGTTTTATGCATTTCTACTGTATGAATTGGGAGTTGGTAATAAATATTCAAAAGAAGAGAAGGATGGATTGGAAGTTATTTCTCCCCTTGGGTACATTCACAGCTGAATATATACAGAGAAGAAGTAAATACCTGGTTTGGCATTTCAGGCTCATGCAGAACAAGAGATTAAACAGTTAAAATATAAATGTATGATGCTGGAGTCCTCAAATACTGTTTGTACACGTTCTGATGAAATGATTATCGACCATACTGATGATGCACACCTGAAGCATGAGATGATTTTCCTAACTGGAGGATATGATGGTGTGTCATGGTTATCTGCATTGGACTCGTATTTGCCTTCTTTCGATGTGTTAAAGTCACTTAAACCAATGAATTCAGTCCGTGCATATGCCTCGGTTGCAAAACTGAATGGAGAATTTTATGTATTTGGTGGTGGAACTGCAACCGTATGGTACGACACAGGTACAGTCTGCACTTCTCTGCCCCCCTCATCAACCCCCCCTCAAGTTGCTGACACTGATACACTCTTTACTTTTGAAGTTGAATCATATAACACAGCCGATGATGAATGGACTGTGTTACCTTGTATGAAAGAGAAAAAGGGTAGCTTAGCTGGTGCAGCTTTGAAGGACAAAATATTTGCAGTTGGTGGTGGAAATGGGATTCAAAGTTTTTCAGAAGTTGAAATGTATGATCCTCAAGTTGGACGATGGATTAATACACAATCCATGTTGCGGAAGGTTAACACTTGTGATCCTGTTGTATTTGATATGTTCTATTCTTGTTTCCTTTGGTGATAATATGGTTTAACCCAGAGAGACAAAAAGCATCAATAAAGCATACTTTTGGTGTTTTGTTTGGCACTGTAAAAATAATTTGCAAAGTGACAGACAATTTCAGTTCAAAATCCAAGTTCTGACAAGAATGCTGTTTTGCATTAGACTTCAAAGTTATTCTCATCATCTTAAATTTTGTAGCAAATCGATAAGACTTCATCTTGTCTTTTGTCCCTTTGTTTAATCCTCTTGGCAGTATATATTAGTATAAAGGTGTTAAGAAAATATTGATAAGTAAGATGGTATGGGGAAAGAATTGATTAAAGTGTGGTATTCTTTTTTTGGTATTTTTTTTTTTTTAAATGGGGGTAGGGGAAATTGGGGAGGGGATATTACAACATGGGGAATCGAACCTGCACCAACAAGGTGAAAGTTCAGGTAACCAACCAACTTAACTGCTAATATTCCCCAATTGTTTAGTAGTGTTATCTACAATAGCCCATTTTAAAAGTGTTATCTACACTAACGAAATCAATTGTGGGAAATACTTGCTAGCAAAGCTAGGAACACCAGGACTTCCATCTGCCTGTGATAAGATTAGTTAGTGTCTGGCAGATATCTCATTTGTTTTAAGTGCTAAGTTTTCTCCTCTGATGTGACTGTCTTCCTTTTCTGTATATTTGCAGAGATTTGCTCTTGCTGCGGCAGAACTTAATGGGGCATTATATGCTGTTGGTGGATATGACGGGAGCGATTACCTGGAGTAAGTTGTAGCACATTTACATTCTTTTTCTGCTATGAAATATGTTGATGATACTTTCTATGTGAACCTCATTTTCTTGAACCATGAAATTATAATTTTCCAGAGTCTTCCCCAAGAAGTTGAGATGCTTGTACATTCCCGCATGCACCTTTTGTAAAATGCTAACTATTAGGGGTCGTTTGGTTGGGAAGAAGTTATCCCGGGATAAGTTATGATGAGATAAGTTATCCCACCATATATATGGGATAACTTATCCCATTACTATGGTATAAATGGTGGGATAGTCCAAGGACTACCTAACACCTCCAACCAAACGCAGGATGAAATAATCTTGCATTTTATCTCGGGATTATTATACCTTATACCTCACACCAAACAACCCTTTGGGTATTTCACAAGTATAGAGAAATACTATTGTGCCATTATGTTAAGATTATCTGCAATATGTAAGGCTGTTTGTATTCAAGTTTTATGCTTTATTAGCCTGTAGCATCTTTCTTACTAGCTTTTTCTTCAGGACTGCTGAAAGATTTGATCCCAGAGAACATTCCTGGTCAAAAATCGGAAGTATGAGCACAAAAAGAGGATGCCATTCATTGGTTGCCTTGAGCGGGAAGTTGTATGTTCTTATCCTTTTTTTTTGTATCTTAGTGATGTTTACTGACCTTATTCCCCTGTGGGGTTGGGGGTGGGGGGGGGGGGATTTCTTTATCGTGGTTTTCAGCATCTCCTAAGTGTGTTAGAAAATACTCTTGACAATTTCTTTTAGCTTTGTAAGTCTTTTCATTTTAAAAAAGAGTAATTTCTTTTTGCTTTAACATTGCTATATAGATATGCACTTGGTGGCTACAATGGATCTACAATGGTGCCTAGCGTTGAGATATATGACCCCCGTCTAGGAACATGGATAGTTGGTGAGCCAATGAACCATTCAAGGGGATATTCAGCTGCTGCTGTTCTAAAGGAATCCATCTATGTCATTGGGGGGGTTCAATCCAATGAGGAGATAGTAGACGTGGTATGTAACCTTATCTCGTTGTTCATCTCATGCTTAGTTTCATATTGCTCCTGGTAGCAAACTCTCATGTGTTCTGGCTGCAGGTTGAATGTTACAAGGAGGGTGAAGGTTGGCAAATGCCTAACTTGAGGGCTATCGGGAAAAGGTGTTTCTCCTCAGCTATGGTTTTAGAGGAAGACTGAACTCTGCTTTGATATAGAAGAAGCTGATCTGGAGCAATAGGAGGTGGTTTCTTCGTAGAATCTAATGCATCCTTTGTCCAACTATATTTATATCTATTATTTTGAAATTGTGGATAAGATTAGTATCTGTTCCTTCTGCATTTGTGCATATAAGCTTGAAGGAGTTTTCTGAACTTTTAGAAGTAGTAAAGTGGTTTCTCTTTGCTGGAAAACAGAAGTTAATAGATAGTATTGTTATTTATATTTCCTATGGCTCTTTTTCCAGTAAAACTTCTGCATAATAGGTAGTTGCTTTTATCTGAAGGAATCGGTTTCTGGGAATGGAGAACTTGTTGTGCAAAGTGATGGCATCAACTCCATAAGAGTCGATGCCACCCATGGATACAACCTCAGCAAATCCATCTGGTTCCTTGTTCCCTCCGAAGGATACGTCCGAAGATCCTTTTAGTACAACCATCCCATACTGGAAAAAGGAAGAAAATTTCATTTATTATTGATGCAGATATCATACATATATACATTATTAGTTGATAAAGGATCCATTCACTAAGGCTTTAGATTGAAGTTTAGAGCATCCATAAATTAAACAATTATAACTCTAAAGGGTCGTTTGGTACAAAGATTAGTAGTGCAGGGATTAGTAATGCATGGTTTATTTTTATCGAGTGTTTGGTTCATTATTTCCCATCTCATCTTGTGTTTGGATTAAAACTCTATAAAAAGCTTCTTTCCAATTATACCCTTGAATTATTATGTAATTGGGTCAAGATAGATAATTGTCGGACAATATTATTTTTTTATGACCTTCTAACTAGCTTGGATAAGAACAATTTTGTAGTCATGTTTGCTATTTTTTCACTTGGATTATTTGAGGATAAATAATTGTCTTCTTAATAAATTGATCACTCACAAAATGTTAATTTTCAATGTAAAAAGATAAATCATCTACTTTTAAAATTGAAAAGATGATAAACAATAATAGAATTGAATAAACTATCTTCATTTATACATAAAAATTGCTAGTTGTAATTTTAATATGTATGTAATTTTATAAATTGTTCAAAATACAAATAATTAGAAAATCACACAAATATATATATATCAACAAATAATACATTCAATTAAGATCACAAACGTCATGTAGTGATATATTTGCCTTTTTAATTAGTAAATGTTAAACAACTCACATTTCAAATGTTGTATTGATTTGTATTGAATTTATTTAGTAACAAACAACTCTCTCTAAATGATTTGTAAGCTAATTTATTTAAATAAATTTATTAATACAAATATAAAATATAAAATCAAGAAAATAAACAAAATGATTAAAATGATTTGAGGGATATTTTTGTCTTTACATAGACTTATCCCATAGTATTAAATCCTATGTATTACTAATACCTCCAAATGGAAGGTATTAATAATACATCCTCTAATAACATGTATGATGTATAACTAATCCATGGATTGGTTATACATAAGCCTAAATTCCTACCAAACATAGTACTAAATAATATCATACATAATACATGGAACATAGTACTAAATAATATCATACATAATACATGGACTATTTATCCTAATACTCCCTACCAAACGGCCCCTAAATCTTTCAAGATATATTTCAATTGTATCGTACTAACACTTAGAAATGACGGAAGCTTAAAGCAACTAAAGCAGGTGTTTTAGGCCCCAAAATTTTGGGGGTTCTAGGGCATAATATTTTGATAGATTTGTATATAATTTTGATGAAAATATTGTTCATAATTTAAAATTGGTATTTTGTGATATGACTAATTCTTATGAATTTTGGAGTAGTACAATATGTGTATTCATTACTTTCTTGGTGAAAAGTTTTAAAAGGTAGTGTACTTATTCTAACTCTTGAAATCATTACCACAAACACATTGGAAACGTCGTATCAAGAGTATTTAAGTGATAAGATTTCAAGCTTCACGAAAAGGACTCTTTATTAAAATTTGTAGGGTTATTAAGGATCCAAAATTAAAGTTAAAGCTACTTGTTTAGCACCACACGAGCTTGGAAATTTTGTGTTAACTTGGCTTGATACATTAATTATGGTTAATCTAGTTAGCAAGTTTACAATCAAAAGATATGCATATTAATATTGTCATAGATCGTTTAGAGGTCTAAATTTCCTTTTTAAGAAAAATAGAGGACTGCAACTGTTGTTATTTTTGCTAAGAAAATTGCATATGAAATGGATAATAAAATCTAAATTTTGTAAAAAAATAAGTACTAGATCTATAGAAAGAAACAATTTATGATAGTATTTATAATGAATCCACAAAGTCTCGAAGAATCTTTTAGAGTAGGTTACTCCTTGCACATAGTATCACATATGGTTTTTTCCTAAATGTGTGACTTTTTATATTTCTGGATAACTTTTCATGTTCTTTTTACTTATAAATACTTCTTTCCTACAAAGATTTTGATATAGACATTAGATGGTTCCAAAACAAGCTATTCTCAGAATCGAGAAAGTGGTTATGTGGTCATAATGAGCTTATAAAGAAATGCTAGCGAAGAAAAAGTATTCTTCTTATCACAATTATTGGTAAAATCAACAACTTTTTAAACGGGACTTATATATTTTACATTTTTACTACATTAACATAGAAAATGAATTCAATATTGTACTGTTTTCATTTCATTACCATGAAGGTTAGCAACAAAATAAATTACTGTTTACTTTATACTTCTTCCAATATTTTCAGGTGGAATTGGGTGATCAGTTATGTGCTATACTTTATGTTAAAGTTCAATCACATTACCAGTTATAGAATAGATTTAGAGCCCGTTTGAATTGACTTAAAAGTTGATCAAACATACTTTTAAGTAATTTTTAGCTTTTGGAAGTGTTTGACAAGGTTAAAAATAACTTGAAATAAGTTAAAAATGAATTTTAAAAAGTTAAAAATCAAAAGTGGGTCTCCCCCTACTTCTTATTTTTTGAGTTAAAAGTCATTTAAGTTTGACCTTTTATTTTATAACTTAAAAACTACTTTTTTTTAAGTCAGTCCAAATGGGCTCTTAATGAACTTTTCTTTTCATTTTAGCTCAAATTAGCCATTTGTGACTTTATTGAAGTTTGCTACTACTAACAAAAGTTCAAACTTTCCACTTGGTTGCTTAAAAGGAATTAATCTTAAGTATTACAATACACTCCTCATTTAGTGTTTGCGGTCACACTTTTAAAGATCTATTACTCATTACAAGTATGTTCTTATAAAATTCTAATTGTTCTAAAAAAATTTATAAAATTTTACATGGGATACATGTGCAACATATATGTCAAGAAACTAGTTTATATATATATATATTATATTAAAAGTAGACACATTTTCACATTCAAGGGTTGTGAGTTTTCCGATGAGTTGTGACTTTTCCAATGAGTTGTGACTTTTCAAAAGCGTTGTGACTTTTCTTAAGGGTTGTGACTTTTCCGATGAGTTGTGACTTTTCAAAGGGTGGTGACTTTTCCAAAGGGTTGTGACTCTTCCGATGAGCAGTGACTTTTTCAAAGCGTTGTGACTTTTCTGATAAGGCATAATTTGTACATATTCATACTACCATTTGTTAGATATAAATAGAGGAGTTTCCTCTCATTTTTACACTACAATTTTTTAAAGTTTTCTACTCCTCTTCTCTTAAAAAGTGTCACGCGTGATTTGCAATAGTTGAATAAGTTTGAAGTTCAACGAAATTTGAGGTACCACACGAGGAAGAGACCCTAATGTAACGTTCCTCTTGCCAACTACTTATACCTGGAAAACCAAACGCTACATCATGTGAAGGGTTGCCTTAAAAATAAAACGGCTACAAACAAACCCCAAACCAAGTACTAATCTTCTTTCTACACTTTTTATTTCTTCAATTGTTAACTAACCCAAATGCGTACTCATTTGCTCTCTATACTTCAAGTGTAGAGCAAGCTATGAAATAGTGGAAAAAATATACAGTGTTTGATCAAGAAGAGGAGATTGCAGTGGCATGAAACTATTAGGTCAAATTCTGCACTTTTAGTATGGGACAAAGTCAAACTATGCAACTTTATGGACTATCAATCACTAATCGATCAGCCTACTAAAGATACCTAAAACAATAACATAATCGCATTGAACTCCATTTTAAGGAATGAACACTGAATAACGTGAGTCATAATAGATCAGATCATACAAACATTTAAAAATTTTTAAATCCTGAAGGGTATTGTCGAATGAATACTGGTGCAAAATCTAAACACTACTTGCGTTGTATGCTTTAGTGAAGAAATGAGTGTTATCTAAAATATTTTAGACAAGTCTCCCATAGTAATTCTATTTTTGTTTATGTTCAATCTCATAAAAAATTTCTCTTGAAAAAGTTGAAATTATAAAGTTTGGCTTTTTGTAGTTAACATTATTTTTTTATTTTGTACTCAAAATGATCACTTACTATAGTACTCTCCATAAACAAATACAATACTATGTGATAGGGAAAGAGAGTCATGAATGTAAATTAAAGATGTTGAAGCACAAAAATAACAAAGTACCTTAAGTAATTTGAGGGACTAGAGAACAAACACAAACATGTTGCAATGAAAGCATTAGAGAAAGTTGACAAGTTTTATAAGGAATTGTGTCATTTGTATACACATAAATGTTCTTTGGTCTGAATTTGTATGCACATGAACCATGTGTTATTGTTAGGGATCTAAATTTTAGTAACTACTTCATTAATTATTAGTTATATGGTGTATTACTAATTGATAGCAGTGTGATTTTTTTTCGTTTTTCACCACTGAACGTCAGTCTACAACGCTTGTAAACTTCGGCCTTACAACACACACTAATTTGACTAAGTCTGGAAGACTTATTTCACTTTTAGGCAGCGTATGAATATAACAAACACAAAGCAACGAACAGAAACACTTCCCAACCTTTATTAATATCAAAACTCAACAAAGGAAGAGCTTCACGAATTGTTCTAAAGTATATCATATATGTATGAAAAAAATTGTAATTTATAATTTTTTTGTGTAGCTTTGGATATCTAAATTTAAGGTGAAAATATTAAGTTGATCTAATACAATTTTTCTTCAGAAATAAGTCAAATTAATTTTTAAAAAAGTTAAAACAAAGTTCACATAAATTATGACAGGGGAAATATGAGTTATTTTTTGTTTAAATTCTCTCTAGATTTTCGATCTGCTGATTTGTGGTAGGTGTGAATTTATTTTGTCGATAGAAAGATACACCATGAAGATCATTTATAAAACAATTTAGATAAGATATGTTTATTACATTTTTGAACTCATTAAAACAAAATAAGTAAAAATAATATGCATCTAACAAAAAAATTATTCTTCATCTTTGAAGATTTTAATGATACTGACCTTAAAAAATAAGTCATTATACGATAATTCTTATTAATCTATCACAAAAACATTTAATTTATTCTTATATATATAAGTAATTAGTCAAAAAATGCTTAGATTATGTTGAAATTATTTTACACAACTAATACACGACTGTGCATATTTACACGTGCAACACACGTGTCGAGAAACTAGTATATATATATATATATGTATAAACATATTTGTATTCTAATGAATGTCTATTAAAGAAAAGTTAGGAATCCTACTTGGATACCAAGTCAACTTTCCCCTATAAATAAAGGGTTTTCCTTCATTGTAAATCAGATCTGTGAATTCTCAATACACTTCTAAAGAAATAAGAAATCTTCTCTCTTCTCCCTACTTTATTCTTCTTCTTCTTGTTTTATATAGTTTCTTAACACATTATCAGCACGAGGCTCTTCCGTCTTGAGTTTAATTTTCTATTGCAATGGTATTCACACGAGTATAAGATAAGTATTTTACACATATCTAATTATATATGTAAGAAGTTCTAAGCAACCATGAGATTGGGCAAAAGCCACGAGCCTGTTGCATGAGATAATTTTAGTATTATCTATTTCAAACGTCAATTATTTATATGAGGTGTATATATTATTTGCACTTTAACTATACTATATGACTAGCGATGGGAACTTTGTTACTAATATGTTATCACTATCATTGCTATTGTTTATACGCAGAGGCGGACCACCTAGAGTAGTGGGGTGCACGTGCACCCGTTAATTTCAGAAAAAATCTTATGTATGTATGTATATATATCTTGAGAAACTGACAAAAGCCAGGATATAATTAACAGTGCACCCTTGAGAAACATAGGAGTGTTCTTGTGCCATTGGTACAAGGTAGAGGAACTACCCACAAGACCAGGGTTTTAATCTAGATAGGCGTTATTTAATTTTGTTATTTTTATTTTAAGTTTAGCTTAGAGATCATATTTGGTGCACCCGAAGTCTTCAAATCCTGAGTTTGCCTCTGTTTATACGTTACATATATCATACTGTAACATTATAATGTTGATATTTTAATTAGCTATAACGAAGTTTCGCTATACATTCAATTATTATATTTTAGGTTATGCAATTAATGTGTTGTGTGTTCGTCTAGCATTAGCTAATGCCTTTTGCCTTACTGGATGTACCTTTACAATCCTTTATAAAGTTTGTAAACTTATTTTCTTTACTAACTACATATTACTGGTATTGGTCTTTATAATTGAAAAAAAAGAGAGAAGAATAATCAAAGTGTTATTGTGATTATAATTGAGGGTAAGACGATGGATTCAAGTCCTATTGCACAAAAGGGTAAGACATAAAGTTCAAATCTTGAGCTCCATGATAAGATGTTGGGCTTAAGTCTCTTCGATTTATGGCCAAAAACGCCTTTACATGGATAAGACATTGGGTTTAAGTCCTAATGCACCATATAGATGATATATTGACTATTAAAGCAAATAGTGTGCTTTTAATGAAAATTAGTCATGAAACCTATTCCATTGAAATCGCTTCATTCCCTAAAGTGAATGTGGTAGCAGTGCATAATACGTCTGAAAGAAGGCAAGTAATTGAATAATACACACGAACATAGAATGAGGTACTAAAGCTATCATAATTTGATTTGTTCACATGACTGTGTTCCATTCATGAAGAATGAGAACTTTTGATAATGCTATAAATATAGATCCATTCTCTAAAGTGAATGAGGTGTAAGCCACCATGCTAGGCGTGGAAAAGATCGCGACCTTGGTCATGAACATGGTATCACCAAGAATGTCTCTAGGCGGACATGTGTTATAGAAAAGTTCTCTACTTTATCTTGAGGCGCGTATTGTACAAGAATTAGTACAATTGAGGCACATTCTATAGTAAATTAAAAGTTTACTAATTCCAATACTTTCATACTTTGGCATGATCGTCGGGGACATCATCGGTCAATAGTGATGAGACGAATTATAGAAAATTCAAATGGACATCCATTAAAGAACCTAAAGTTTCTTTTAAATGGTAAATTTTCTTGTATTTCTTCTTATCAAGGCAAGTTAATTGTGAGACCATCATCAACGAAAGTTGAGATTGATTCTCCTGCGTTCTTGGAACGTATACATGGGGATATTTGTGGACCTATTCACCAACCTAGTGGGTTGTTTAGATACTTCATGGTTCTAATAGATGATCCTTTTATATGGTCTCATGTGTGCCTATTGTCATTCGCAACTTGGTGTTTGCAAAATTGTTGGCACAAATAATATGATTACTGGCACAGTTTTCTGATTAAGTTCATTCGCCTAGATAATAATGTAGAGTTTTCATCCCAAGCATTTAATGATTAATGCCTATCGATTGGGATTGAATAAACTCAATACTAAAGTGAATGTGATAATGTAAAATAAAGCTTATCAATACGGATATGCATTTTATTGTGAAGGGGTTCACGACTCACCTTCAGAAAAGATAGAGAAATTGAGAAGAAATAAATATGAAAATTACTCCCGAAGTAATAAAATTGAAAATTGCTCATATAATAGTAATTTAGAAATTTACTAAAGCAAAAGGTACATGGCATAGTAAACTTGGAGTTTACTAGTACTAATAATTTTATTAGTTGACATGAATGATTTGGTCATCCCGAAAATATGCATACTGAGTAATAGACATACATTGAAGAACTTGAAGATTTTTCAAGAATTCTTTTTGTTGCTTGTTCTCATGAAAAGTTAATTGGATAAATTAATGTTGGGACTAAATCCCTAAATTCTGAAAAGTATAAAAGGTAAATATGGGCCCGTTCACCAATCATGTGATATGATAAAGAGATGCATCTATAAAATAATTACATGTGTGTTTGTTGTCAACCTGCAGTTTTACATTTGCATGTGCAAAATAATTGAGTTAAAAGCACAACTTTCAGAATACGTAATCAAGAAAATTATCTTGATAATATTGATAAATATCCAAGATGATGTGATATTAAATGCCTCGAATAGATAGCCAATCATTGCTTATGAGAACAAAGCTTCATGGTCTGAAACATAATATATTACATACTAAAGTAAATGTATGCATCATACTAATGATCAATTTTTCTCTTAGTTGATTTATGGTTAGGGACCAAATATTTTCCATCTAATAATTTTGATGTGCGATATATGATTAATGAATATACTATGATGCACAAAGATGGATTCTCCTAAATAGATTGCGATGTATGTTAGATTATCTAACATAAGGGGGAGATAAGAAGCAATCAAGAGTTGCAAATGCTCCTATTGAATGTCCTAAAGGATAGAGTCTACGACATGCATGAAGCATGATAGACTAATCGGTTCTAAATAAAATAATCCTTGGAAAAGGAGGAGGAGAAAAAGAATCAAAATGATCATAATAAGAAGGTAATGTGCTTTTAAAGAGCCTACGACATACCACTTCATGAAACCTCATGAGAGAGGTAGCTACCTAAAAATAATGAAGTCATGAGATCTCAATAAGTTATGTCGTATTGTGAACCAATACAAAGTTATATTTCGTTGACGATATCTTTGATACAATATAGCGCAATATCGTAAAAAATTATGAGGATATGAATTCTACGTCTATTAAAGCATGCTGACGTAGAAATAATTATCAAGTGAAAAGTGGAATGATGCATCTTGGTAAGCATAAAGCTTATTTGACTTGCAATCTAGACACTAGAAGATGTCATACATTTAATATTGAATGTTGTCACTTGACAAAATTGAGATGAAAATATCCGATGGATTCAAAATCTAAAGCACATACAAGTTTTTGAAAAACTTGTTTATAATCCTCATATAGATTAAAGCAATCAATAATCTTTTATATTGTTATGCAAGTTGATGACTTTAATTGGAACTCTTGAAGAGTTTTCAAAAGGCAATGGATTATTTGTTTAAAGAAGTTGAAGTGAGGAACTGACAGAATTCTTTGATCCTAAAAGGAAGATTCATAAAAGGAGATAGAAGGAAGCATATTTCGTCAAAGCTTTTCTACACTCATGAGCTTCCAAGAATGGTGATATCAACATGCCACAGGTTTGTTCAAGTAATGCTATAGCTTATTTATTCACCAAGTCTCTACCAACTACAGCTTTCAAGAAGATGGCGCACAAGCTTGGAACACGAAGATTCAAGTTGCTGGATTGATGTTCTCATTAGGGGGAGTTAATACGTGATGTACTCTTCTTTCCTCACAAGGTTTTTGTCCCATTGGGTTTTCCTTGTAAGGTTTTTAATGAGGCATCCAAAATGTGTATTATTAGATATGTATACTCTTTTTACTTCACTAGAATTTTTTCCCACTTGGTTTTATCTAGTAAGGTTTTAACGAGGCATATAATCTATCAAATAGACATTCAAGGGGGAGTGTTATAAACATATTTGTATTCTAGTGAATGTCTATTATGTGGAGTCTGTTAGAAAAAAGTTAGGAATCCTACTTGGAGATCAAGTCAACTTTCCCCTATAAATAAAGGATTTTCCTTCTTTGTAAATCAGATCTGTGAATTCTGAATACACTTCTAAAGGAATAAGAAGTCTTCTCTCTTCTCCCTACTTTATTATTCTTCTTGTTTTATATAGTTTCATAACAATATATAACAATATATATATATATATATATATATACACATGTGTATATATATATGTATATATATATGTATCATGTGGTTGTTGTTCATTTTTCCATTTTTCCTTATACTAATTTATCTTTTTATAGCATTTATAAGGGGAATACTACACAATAATGGACATGAAAATTGTCTGAATGAACTAGCTTAATCTAAACACCGAGACTTTTTTTGTTCTTGATAGCGAAAACTTGTTTAATTATCACTATGAATTGATTTAGAGATGGAAACTTCACGAACTAGATTGAAATAGCGACCTTTGAACTATTAAACTTACTTTGATAAAACTATAATATATGACATAAACTTATTGAATTTGTCCTCCCTTCTTTCTTTCTAGTTATACAGATAGACATTAGCTTGAGAAGATCGGATATACTTAGATATGGATCTCAAGATTATTTAAATTTAACTTATTTACCATAAAAGAAAGAGATCACATCAGAGTAAATTGTTTATTTTCATTTAATAAATAAATAGTAAAGAAATGTGCAGTTAATTCATGATCTTTTTGAGTACTTCTGATTAAAATGAATAAAATTTCTCCTTTTCTTTCCCCACTATGTTTAAACGCATTGTTTTGATTAGTGTTTTGTGAAATTGTTTCATATTTATTTTAATCAAAACGAGTTTAGAAAAATTTTCAATGTGAGTCAAGTGACAGGTTGATAAGTATTGCATAGGAACAAAAAGAAAATTAAGCAGGATTTAGTTTTTAATATATTTAAAAACAACATAAAATTTGTATAAAATATTATTTCTTCAAAATTGGATAAACAAATAATGTTCTTCTAAAATCGCTGCAACTACGGTAATCATACACATCACAAATTAAGATCCACTAAATATTTATATTTTTTTAATAATTAACCGTCAAATTATTTTTTATTTTACGCATATTCAAATATTATCAAAATTGATATTAAGAAATTTTTAGCCAATATTTAAAATGACTGCTCGTTTCAATCTTTTATTTTGAACATCCACAAATGAAGATATTTAAATTTTAAAACTTTCTTGATGACTTAAATGAGTAAAAAAACACTTTATTTTAAAACCAAACCTTGAAAATTAGATGCCATATATTAAACAGAATCTTGCTAAAACGATGAAAACTAGAATCGAGATATTATAATTTGTATACAATGTGTTTGCAAACTGAGCAAGCAATCCAATGACACCATAAATTGACCCTTCACTGAATATCCCATTAGTGGGTGTATCTGTGCCAATGACTAATACCAGAACTTCTCGATTCGCATTCCACAGAGTCTTGAATTGTCTTAATTCGTGTACTTGAATAAACAATATAATAATAAACAAGGATAGTATATTAATAATACTTAACATGCTTCATCACATAGTAGTGGCAGCGTGACCTAGTGTCACGATCTGACCCGGCGTGAGTGAAACCCACCCGAACCCTTGGTGGTAGAACCAACCATCCAGAAACATAGATTATGGGGATGCAACCTCAGACAAAACAAAATACTCTTAAGTCCGAAAAATGGACTATAAAAGCAAGAAAAATCCATGGTAGCCTGAAAGAAAGCAATCGAATTTAACCAGAATTCGCACTTCAAAACTTGACATATAAATTTTGTTTCCCCAGGATACCCTGAACTATGCGAAGGTGCTCTATATGCTTCTATTTAATCTTGGGGTAGATCAAAATGTCATCGATAAACATAATCACAAAGGAATCTAGCTAAGGCTTGAAAACACCTTTTATCAAGCTCACGAAAGTTGTCGGCAAATTAGTCAACCCAAATGACATCACCAAGAATTCATAATGTCCATAACGAGTCCTGAAAGCTATTTTAGGCACATCCTCAGGTCTAATATTCAACTGATGGTACCTTAACCTTAAGATCATCTATGTGAGGTAAAGGGTACTTATTATGGATAGTGACCTTATTCAATTACATGTAGTCTATACACATCCTAATACTACCATCCTTCTTTTTCACAAACTACACCGGAGCACCCCAAGGCGATGCAGTAGAACGAATAAAACCCTTATCTAGAAGCTGCTGAAGCTGAGTCTTGAGTTCCCTCAACTCGGTCGGAGCCACGCGATAAGGAGGGATAGAGATTGGGCGAGTGCCCGACTCCCAATCTATGCAAAAAGCAATATCCCTATTCGGAAGCATACAAGGAAGATCCATAGGAAATACCTCAGAAATTCTTAAACTACTGAACTTGACTTGATAGAAGGGGATTCTGTGCTAACATCCTGAAGATGAGCCGAGTAGGCTAGACCACCCTTCTAGCCCGAATAAAGGATATGATCTTTGTTGTCTTAGACTTGTACACACCCTCCCACTCTAGTGTTTCCCTACCTAGAATCTTTAGAGTTACCGTCTTAGCATTACAGTTTAGCACAGCATGATAATGAGACAACTAAGTCATACCTAAGATCACATCAAAGTCTAGCAAATCTAAAATGACCAAATCTACCCCAATCTAAAGACCCACAAACATCACAGGGAAATAATGATACACATTGGTTACCACCACAGACTCTCCAACCATGGTAGAGATATGAATAGAGGCATCACGAATATCACAAATCAAGTCAAGACCTAAGGAAAACCTAACAGACACATAAAAATATAAAGAACCCGGATCAAATAAAATAGAAGCCATCCTATCATAACCAAGAATAATACATGTTATCACCGCATCAGATGCTTCAGCCTCAGTCTTGCCTGGGAAGGTGTAACATTGAAATCTATCATCATTCCGAGCAACTCCCCAACCTAGTTGCATCGCTACCCTTCCCGTATTACCATTTCCTCAATTTACACGACCTCTCTAATTACCACCTCGCACATCTAGGGGGCGTCCTCTGCCATTTCGACCTCCACCTACTAACACCACAACCTTTATTTGTTGGTGCATCTGGTTACCTGCCTACTTGTGAGGGCATTCCTTATTAAAGTGTCCCTGCTCACCACAATTGAAACATCCTCAGTCAAGTGTAGGCTTGCTGGCTGATGAATAAGAAGTTCCCAGTCTGCAAGGAGCCAGGAACAGCTGAGTGACCCCTGAATAACCACCCGTAGAAGCCGACAATGCTAACTAAATGGGATGAGCCACATCAACCTTTTGACTAGGACCTCTAGAATACAAACTACTAAAGTTACCCAAACTCTTTGACTTCTTAGTCAACCTGTTCGACTCCCTTCAATTTTTTCACATAGTCGGTTATCTCATTGAAACCCTTCCCAGTAAAGTCAGATGAACAAACAACATATGCAACTTAGTAGTATGACCCTTTACATACAAACAAACAAATCCTCTCCTCTTAAGTGCTCACAAATTGAGTAGCGTAGTGAGACAAGGCATGAAACTTATCCTCATATGCTGCTACAGATATGCCACCATGTTTGAGAGCAAGAAACTCATCCTTCTTATAATCTCTGAGTCGGGGTACATACTTTTCTAGAAATAGAGCATGGAATTGGGTCCAAGTCAACATAGGAAGAACTGATGATCAACACTCTACACAAGCCCTCCATCACTGCTTGGTATCACCCTGCAAGTGGATGGTAAAAAAATCTACCCCATGTTGATGTACAATTTCGAATTTGTGCAGCCTCTCATAACAATCTACAATGAACTCAAAAAAATCCTCATTGTCAGTGCCATGAAACGACGGAGGCTTCAACTTCAAAAACTTGGTCAACATCTCATGTTCTGTTCTAGTCATAATAGGAACTAGTACCGGACGGAAGAAGGAATCTGTGTCTAAAGCCTCATCTATACTGGGGCTGCGGTAGCAACGAGATGAACACCTGGAACCTGAGTAGCCAGCACGGTGGGAGTGGATCCAGTACCTTCCAACCCACTCAGAAATGCTAACACCTACTAAACCACCTAAGAAAACATAGGAGGAATACCTACACCTCAACCCTGTGTGGCCACCTCTAGCTCAATATCTTCCTCATTTCCCACCTTAACCTCTTCTTCAACATGATCGTGGGTAGGGGAGGGGTCGCCGACCTTGACTCATCCACTGCTCGAGCTCCACCCCTGGCGGGTGTCACCCTCCCTCTGCCTCTTCCACTTCCTCTACCTCTACAACTACCTCTTCCTTGTATTGCCGATTTTGAAGTTGGAGATACAACCCTTGCACCATTATGCATGGTATCAACCATCCACGGACAAAAATGAATGAAGTCAGATACCAATTTGTATCGCCAGATACCAATTGGAATTAAGTAATAGCATGAATGAAAGAAGAATAGATAATTTCCTAAAGTCCCGTAGCCTCTCAAAGAAAAGTATAGACGTCTCCGTACCATTCCACTAGATTCTACTAGAACTTTTTTGGTACGATAAGATCAATGAACCAGGGCTCTGATACCAACTTTGTCAAACCCTGACCCAATGTGAGTGGTACCCACCTAAACCCCCGGTGGGAGAACCAACCATCTACTAACATAATTGTGGGGATGCAACCCAGACTAAACAAAAGAGTCTAAGTCCAGAAAATGGACTAGAAAAGCAAGACTAATCCATGGCATCTTGGAAGAAGTAGCTCACCGTACCCGTGAATTCAGATCACGTAGTGTTCACAGTTGAGGTTGCATAACAGCCGCCTGAATATGCTCTGTACTCAATAAAGAAAGAACAAGTGCAATATCAATACCCAAAACAACAGTGTATTGGTAGGATAATCGGCTAGCTCCGAAAATACGAACATAAACACTTAGCTAACGCATAGTAAAGACAAAACAACACACACATCAACCAAGTCAGAAATATAACCATACTCTCAGTCACCTATCTTGACTTAACAATTACTTGAACTATGTCCCACATGATCACAAACAAGCCCAGTCACTCAAGGAACAAACATAAAAGAGAACAATCAAACACGTACCAAGCATGGTACCCGAGCCAACCGTATAGAAGCCTATACTAGGTATGGTACCCAAGCCAACCATGTAGTAACATGTACCAGGCATGATACCCAAGCCAATTGAATATATGTACTAGGCGTGGTACCTGAGCCAACTGAATATATATACCAGGCGTGGTATCCGAGCCAACAGACAGTCACACAACACACAATCAAAATTACAATCACAATGAAATATAATCACACTTGTAAACACAATTAAATTAAACACCTTTATTGCATTTGATGGTTAACAAGGTATCATTTAAGTTTCATTTCTTTGATCTTCCCAACCATGCATTGTACAAACAATACTATAGAAATAGTTATCATGCATACATTACATGTGGGGTTTTGATGATAAGAGTAAAATTAAATTGATGATCGATTATAAAAGTCACTAGCTTATTTATTAAAATTTAAATTAAAAGAAAAAATAATTTCTCACAGGTTTTCTCTTTTTTGTCTTTTAAAATAAAAACAAAATATTCATGAAGTAATAAAACACAGTTTGTACATTGTGTAGAAGTATAATAATAGTTGCAATTTGTTAAAACAATTCGATTTTATGTGTTCAAACAGACAAGAAAATAATTTGCTACGATAAATTCTTTTTACATGGACTACACATCGTGTGTGTTCTAATACTAGTAGGATTAATAAACGAAGATGGAAGATTCAACTAGGTTTAAACTATTACCTTATGGCCGTTAAAATTGATTCGCATAGACTATTATATGACAAAGACCTTTTCATAGTTGTAGAGTGTATATGGAAAGGCATAAGATTCAACTATAGGTTTAAATTGTGAACTTCTTTGGCCACTAAATTTAACTCGAAAAAATAATAGCATGAGATAATCAAATTTTATATGTGGTTGTTGTTCGTTCTTCCATTTTGCCTATACTAATTTACTTTTTTTATAGTGTTTATAAGGTGAAGCATATATGATAATGGACATGAAAAGTGGTGTGAACTAGCTTAAGCCAAAAATCGAGACTTTTCTATTCTTGATAGTGAAACTTGATTAACTATCACTCTGTATTGATTCGGAGATGGAAACTTCAAGAATTAGGTTGAAATAGTGACATTTTAACCATTAAACTTACTTCGACAAAATTATAATATATGACATAAACTCACTGAATTAGTCCTTCCTTCTTCCTCGCTAATTTAAACAGATAGACAATAGCTTGAAAGGATTGGATAAACTTAGATATGAATCCAAAAATGATTTAAATATAAGTCTTTTACCATAATGGGAAGAGATCCCATCAGAGTAAAATGTATATTTTCATTTTTTAAAAAAATAATAAGATAATCTGTAGTTAATTCCTGATCTTCTTGAGTATTTTTCTTAAAATAAATAGATTTTCTTCTTTTCTTCCCCACTATGTTTAAACGCATTGTTCTGATTAGTGTTTTTTGAAATTATTTCAGATTTCCCCCCCTCAAAATTAGTTTAGAAATAAATTCAATGTGAGTCAAGTAACATATTGGTGAGTATTGCACATGAAAAAAAACAAATTTAAGCAAGATTTAGTTTTTAATATATTTAAAAACAACATAAAATTTATACTAAATATGATTTGTTCTGGAAATTAAATATTCAATATTATAAAACTTTCTTAATGACTTAAATGAGTAAAAATAACATTTTTTAAAAAACCAAATGAAAAGAATTCTTTAATATTAGATGCCATAGATTAAAGGAATTCCTGCTAATAGAAAGACAAATAGAATCGAGATATTATGATTTTTATACAATGTGTCTGCATAACCGAGCAAGCAATCCCAAGTAGTCAGATAAATAGAGGAGCCTGACTGGCCAACAATTGTGACAAAATAAAGAGATACTTTTGTATAAACAAGAGTTAAGAAAATGGAAAAAGACGCTAGCCTCTCCAAATTATGTGTTTATTACTATTTCTTCTATACTCCTATTGTGTTATGTTGTGCCAAGACTAAGCCTTTGAAAGCTTAAAAGAACATGTTATCTCCAACTACTAATTAAATCAGCCTTGTGTATGAAGATAACATTTTTTGCATTGTAATTAACTAAACTAGGCACTATAATTTATCTCCAATTCTTCCCAAATCATCTGCAAGTTTGTTTAGCACAGCAACTATGTTATCAACATAGTCCTTTCTTTGCTCCCTATCCTGTTCAAATTGCATATTCTGAGCTTCGAGTAGGGAGCTCACCATTTTGCCATTCCTTTCTAGTGCTTTCACTAAATGATGCTGAACATTCCTTGATTTTTCATCATTTGTATATGAGTCATTTCGCTTTCTTTTCCTTCCTTCTTGACCTCTTCCTATATCAGGTCCTCGAGTGGTAGGTTGTCTTGTACTTTCTTGTGTAGGAGAAACTTGAGAGAGTGGCTGATGTTGTTGCTCTGAAATAGGAGCCTCATTCATTGGTGGTAAATCTTCTGACGGGAAAGCCGAAACAACCCTTCTTCATTGCCATTTCCACGATTAAGAATATCAAACACTTGTCTATAAAAAAATCCAAGTAATTTTTTCTCTCTCTTAAAACCATTCCTCGTCATCCAAAAGGACTCTGTTTCTTCTTTTATCTGGCACTCCCACTCTTTAATCTTCTTAAAATCCCCAGCCAAATTACTCCATCTCTTCTGGCATTGCATTGGTCAACGATTCACCCCTTGTCTTTTACAGTAGTAAGAAACAGAATCCCACTTCGGTTCCACCTGTTTGAACCCTATTCCTGACCTCTAGTTCGGGCTCGATGGATCTGGTTTTCAATCACTTTTTCCCCTGTATGAGAACAAGAATTTCTGGTCTGGTCCAAGGAGGGAGCCTCGACACTTTTTTGGCATCATCGACGTCGTTGATGGATTGTTGATGGCCATCAGAGTTGGTAGATGGAGTTAGGATCAATTGCTTAGGCATCTTACTTTTTGAAGCCATGTGAGGAAGACCTGTTTTTGAAGAAGAGCCAGAATGTTTAAATTGTAATGGTAATATTCATCTAATGTTCTAAGCCTTTGGGTAATTATAATTCTTATTTCTAATAATCTTGTGTGTAAGAAATCACATCTATTAACTTTTAAATTACACTAAATTACTTTCCTAATAAGAAATATTTTGACTAAACATTGACATTATGAGTTCGGATCCATAAACTACATATATTTCAAATAGATAAAATCTAATTTGGTAAATAATTTACCCTCATTTAGTTTTATTCCTAATTAGTTACTGCTAACAACTAAGAATCTTCTAATTCAAACTATTCAATAATTTACAAAATATAATTTTTTTCTACAAATAAGAGTGCCGAGACTTTTCTTCTTTTTTCTTCTCTGATTTATATAGATATATATTAGTTTGAAAGGATCGGATACACTTAGATATGGAGCAAAAATGATTTGAATTTAACTTAGTTACTATAAATGGAAGTGATAGCATCAGAGTAAAATATATATTTTTCATTTAATATAAAATTAGTAAAATAATGTGTAGCTAATTCATGATTTTCTTGAATGCTTTTCTTAAAGTGAATAAACTTTCTCCTTTTGTTTTTCCATGTCATGTCCGAAAACTCAAGTCATGATGACACCTACTAAAATTCACCGATAGGTAAGCCAACCCTTACACCAAAATCAACAATAATGGGCCTAGGGAGCGAAAGGAATAAACAAGAGCATAATAAGACACATATAAGGAAGAAACATGGGACATAAGAGAACAAACACACATGTTTGTGAGTGGGAGGTTGTTGTGTGTGTGGGGGTGGTTGTTGTTCATTTTTCCATATTTCCTTATACTAATTTATCATTTTATAGCGTTTATAAGAGGAAGATTGTACAATAATGGACATGAAAATTGAGTGAATGAATAAGCATAACTTAAAAAACGGAGACTTTTTTGTTCTTGATAGTGAAACTTGATTTACTGTAATGACCCTCAAGGTCATTTCAATGTAAATTTCTTATTTTCGTCATTTAGAACGTTCCTAGAGCGACCCAAGTGATTTATGTCTTGTTGGGACTGACAGTTCTGTTACCTGACCGTTTGTTGGTTTTTATGGAAGTTTCTAGTTTTGGATATTTTGAAACTTTAATGGTTGACTTGGATCAAATTTAGGAAGATGACCTCAAAATATAATTATGAGGGTTTTTTTAGCTCCAAAACGTTGAGTTTAGTCGAGAACAACCTTTCATGCGGATCCCGAGGCTTTGGAGATAATTATGAGCCTTTTTCTGAGCTTTGGCTTAAAATGAAGCTTGGGTGTGGGACCCACTTTTTTTAAAGATGACTTTGATTGGAAGTTTTGACTGCTCATTGAGTCTGGAATGTCAAATTTGATGGGGTTGCATATCTCATTTGCATGCATTGGGTTCCGAACCAATCCCGAGCACCTGAACGAAGTGCGGGAGACTTACCTGAAATTTCTAGTGCCTGATGTTGGTGCCCCAGCTTTCTAGCCCTGACATAGTTTTAGCAGTCTTCATTTTAGCGGCCAGGGCTCCCTTTTAGCTAGCTAGTCCAGCCAGGAGGTATCCGCTTTAGTGGCCTTGGCTAGCTTAAGCGGGCGCCGCTTTAGCATTCACGGCTTCACTTTAGCGAGCCTAGCCAACTTAGGCCCTATTGCTTAAGTGGCCCTAGCATCGCTTAAGTGATTTACACTTTAGCGGCTAGGGGCTTGCCTTAGCGAGGCCTTTCTATCTAACCCCAACCATTTTAGCGACATTTGTGGCCGCTTTTGAGGCACCTACAGTAGTCTGATGACCCGACACGATCAACTCTCACAAAAAGTTTGTAAATTTAATTGTGAGAGTTGTGGGACTTTGAATTTGGTGATTCAAAGCTTGGTCTAATTGTGGAGCTCGGGGCTATGTGTTAGAGTATTTGGGGAGCGTTGGGGAGCGTCGGGGAGCATCAATTTGAGCTATGTGTTAGAGTATTCGGGGAGCATCAATTTGAGGTATTTTCCACCCCAAAAGGGCTTCCTATCCCTTGTCTTTAGCTTTAATGGTGTTTTGTGTTACATATTGTTGTTTGTTGCGTTCCAAGCCCCAAATTGTATGCCATTTTAGGACACAAGTTTGGGGAAGTAATTAGGTCCTTTTGACAAAGTCGATTTTGGAATTTCCAGTGTGGGTCCCATATTTCTCGTTTTGACTCCAATTTTGGGTTGTCTTGTTATATGTGAATTTAGTGTCAAAATGATCGTATTAATGTTGTGATTTCTATTCTTGATAGCGTGGCAGTGTTCGAAAGCCGTTCGGAATGGAAAAGCTCCAGAGTCGTGATTTAGAGCACGCGCATTCTACCTAAAGGTAGGCTACGACTTCCTGTTCCTTAGACTGATCTTAATTATGTGAAAGCATACTAATTTAGTGAATTTGGGGTGGGTACCTAGTTAATCATTCTAGACTACTTAGAGTCCATGTTTTAGGCATTTATCAGGCTTTTCGGGATTGGAAACATGTCGGTTGTTGATTGTGATCATCCTTATCTTGTGGTATGCCTTGGGTGTTCTTGTTATGTGGTTTTGGAAGCATGTTTGGCCTTAGTCTAGGCTTAGACTAGTGATTCTTATTGACTTACATTATTTGGAGCTGTTCGGCCTTAGTTTTGCCCAACATCGTTTCAGACGTCTTATCTCCCTATAGATTGGTGTAGCATACTTGGGTCTGATAGATTGATCCTTAGTTAAGTGACAACTTAGCTCATCTTTCTGTTTTCTTCTTTAGTTTTATTCTTGTGATTGACTCGGCATGTACGTGGGTGTTTTGGGCACATCAGTGATTTGGCATCGACTTGTGAATTAGGAGTTGGAGTGGGTCCCTGATGAGTTAGGATGGTCCTGTGCTATGGTTGACCAGTGTTGTATTGGTCAGGGCATTTGGGGTCGTTGGAGTTTGTTTCTACGGTTCAAGCATGTACACCCTATTATTACTCCTAATTTAAGGCTCTTGTGTGCACCTATGTTAAGCTAGGCATCGTCCCCGCTTGTATCTCCCTTTGATCTGATTAGATTTCTTACTGGGAGGTCCTATTTCCTATGTATTTAGATCCGATTAGAGTTCTAACTTGGAGATTCTGGCTCATATCCCTTTTGATCAGATTAAAGGTCTGACTGGGTGACTCCCCTTTGATCAGATTAAAGGTCTAACTTAGCGACTTCATTGGATCCTTGAATACTTGTATCGTGGTTGTAGTCCATGGAAGGATGTGACAGTTCTGGATTTGTCTTTAATTTTTGGTATAGTTCTTAGCTCTTTCGTGTCCCTGTCAGTCTTATGGGGGTCCATTCGAGTTTTTACTTAAACTTGATCACGAGTGTACCTTCTGGGTTTATGGGCCCAGCTAGGTTTAGTTAGTTGTACTTATTTCTTTTCTGTTCTCAGTACGCTCGTGTGCATTCCATTTAGCTTTCTGCTATTGACTTCTGTCTTTGTTTAGCTTCTATCATTTCGTATTGCTTTTACTTCTCTTGCTCAGTCGACTTTTGATGCCTACTGAGCACATGACGTCATGGACTTACTTGTCTCTATCTTTATTTTGTTGGCTAGTCTTTTGTATTTTGATACAAGCCTTGTATTTTGGGTACACTTTTGGGACTTTTACTCTTTTATTTAAGAAGCTCTATACTTGTGACTTCAAGGTTCTGGGGGATCTTTTATTGTATATATACTTTGGGTTGCTTCCGCCTGTTCTTCTATTTTTGTTATTTAATTGTTGCTTCCACTTTATTTCTACCCTTACACCTATTACTTGTTGTTTTGAGTTACGAGTTGGCTTACCTATTGGTGGGTTATAGTAGGTGTCAAAATGACTCGAGAGATTGGGTCGTTACAAGTTTGTATCAAAGCTCCACCTTCACCGATCTCACTTGTACATAACTAATGCCTAGTAGAGTCCTGTGGATCGGTGCGGAGACGTTTGTCCTATATTCGGGAGGCTACATGGTGTCGTTAGAATGTTCTCTATTTTGTATCGCTTTCGTGCAGTGTGTGTCTTACTAGTTTCTTGGAATTTCACTTGTTTAATTCTTTTGCAGGATGGCTTGTATGTGTTGCTTGGCAGTCGCGGGTGATCCACTCGGGCCCACAGGTAGAGCCCCTGCTAGGGGTAGAGGACGACCACAGCAGCACACTAGGGCTGCAACACTAGTCCCAGATGGAGATCCTTCAGTTAGTCTTCCATTGTTTGATCCTTCATAATTCCCTTCTTTTCCTGAGTAGTGTTGAACTTATTATGTTATTACTTTTTAGAATGTTGGAATATTATTGGGCCCAAGGCCTTAGTTGAGGACCAGCTGGATTCCATCTTAGTTTTTTATGCTCTAAAAGCAAGGTGATATCTTGTTGTGTATATTAGGTTGTTTGGATATTATTATTTAGATATTGGTGATGACATGCATTATATTGAAACTCTTTCACATGTTTTGTAGTAAATCCCAACAAATGCATTGGTTTTGCTACCATTTTGAGAAAAGCATGGTTTTCCCCCCTTTTACTCTTAAAACTGATTTTTCTATGGGAGTCGTACTACCTTTACTACTTTGATAAATAGAGTTTTGAAATAAACAGGTGTAACACCTCGAACTTTGAAGAAGCTAAATAGAGGTTCGTACCAGTCACCCATCAGTTTTAGTTTTGGGTCAACTTCAAACAACCATATCTTTTAGCATATAAAGAATTCGGTGGTCCATGAGCTATCAAATCGAAGATCTTTGAGTCCTCTTTCCAGCTCAGTCAAGTTAGCTAAATTTTGAGCTCGGAGTAAAAAGTTATGCCCGTTTGATTTAAGCCTCTCTATTTAAGGCATCTCATCATTTTAGAAAAGGATTTTTGGTCTTTTCCTTTTTCCCACTAGGTTTAGCACATTTTTCCTCACCCAATTAAGGGTCTAATCAGATGCTAAACCACTCTTTGTCGTTCCTAAACACTTAGAAATATAAGAGAAGAGTTCAAGAGGAAAAAGAGCTAGGTTTTTGAGCATTCGTCAAGATTCCGCCGATTATCGCCAAGAGCATTGTTCTTTCTAGGTTTGTAAGGCTTTTCACAGTGTTGGACTTTTTCATCCTCATTCCATACATCTAATTCATCCACGAATTCGTCCGTGAAATCGTTATATTAAGAGATTCTTGAGTAGTTCTTGATTTAAGTTTCATTCTTTAATAATGGAGGTTTTGAGTTTCTTGGGTTGTGAATCTTAAGTATGAGTTGTGATTCTTGAAAGGGATTGTATGAAATTTCTATGAATTTGTGTTGGGTTTGAGAATCAAGAAGAGTTTAGAAGGAATCACTCAATTCTAGACAAGTTAAGACTGTAAATTGAGTAGAAACATTCGTCGGATTTTATGGGTAGGGGCCTGGGCGGCGCTCCACCATAGCGCCAAGGCCTGACTTCAGTCGTTCAGGCCCTGGGGCGACACGCTAGTAGTGCCCCAAGGCCTGAATTTTGACGTTTAGGCCCTGGGCGACGCGCCAGCAGTACGCTAGGGTTGCCTGGTCCCTTTTCTTTCCGTGCTTCTTTCCATACATGTTCCTTTGAATCGTGACTACGTTCTGTTTTTTGTATTAGCTCCTAAAGGCTCCATTAATCCTTGAAATTCCCTATATGTCCTAATCACATGTCTTAATTTGCATTCAAAATTAAAGTGAGTTTAAGAGGAAAGTTCAAGAAGTCCTTCTGAGTTAAGTTAAGAATCTTTGTAACCCATAATGTTTTGAGCTAAGCTTCTGAGAAAGTAAAGAGGAGTTTGAGAATCTTTTCAGAAAAAATGCTTTGTCTTTAAAATTGATTCTGAGAAAGAGTAAAAGATATGTTTCGAGAAAAGTCTAGGGAACTATGTAATTCCCAAAGATAATGGTTTTATTTGAGAAAAGAGAAACTTTGCTTTCTAATTGAGTTTAGGAGTACATAGATACTTCAGAGCAGTTACCTCTTTTAAGAGGATTTTTTGTGTAATTACCTCAAATTGAGAGAAGAGAATGTTTTTAAACATTGAGCATGAGTAATAAATTTTGGGAGTAGTATTGAGCACCAATATAGGGGAGAGTTCAGACAACTCACATCCCCCATAAACCATGTCTTTCCAATATAGGTAAATGATTCATACTTTTTAGATGATTTCCTTATGCCTTCGGGTAGAGCTTAGTGGATCCACTTAGTTGAGGTGTTCTTTATCCCGGCATGATATAAGACAGTTCTGGCAGAGTGGACAAGATGCTGTATCATCACTTAGCTCACAGTGATGGTTGTCGGTTAGAGAATCTCCCAAATAAGAGTAAAGAGTAATTTATTATATTTTTATATACATCCTTGAGTTAGTATCTTTTATTTACAAAGCTTTAAATATGTCATCTCTTATTACTGCCTTACATTGAGTTGAGTTGAATTGAGTATTTCTTTCAGCCCGTTCAGTTAAGTATATGCTGTTAATACATTCTTTTGGTAAGAGCTTAAATGATTTTCCCATCATAAGTTATATAATATTTCAGTTGAGTTACTGTCAGAGTTTTAGTTCAGTTATTTCTTATTCAGCTCTATTACATACTCGTACATTCCATGTACTGATATCATTCGGCCTACATCTTTTATGATGTAGATACAGGTACTTAGGATCCTTAACAAGAGTCCGTTGAGATCATTTCATCCGCTCGTCTGCTTTCCAGTGAGGTCTCCTTGCTTTCGGAGGACTCAAGTTTTATGAGTTGTTGGTATTAGTAGTATTTTTAGTAGTCGTGGGCCTTGTCCCGACACTCGTCTATATTCAGTAGAGGCTTTGTGGTTAGGTAGTTTTGGAGAGTTTTTAAGTTTTAGGGGTTTTCTTTAAAACTTATGTTATTACTCAGTATATTCAGAGAGTTTTGAGATTTAATACACTGCTGATTTAACATTTCTTTCAGTTTAATGCTTGTGTATGCTTGAGTTTGTCTTCCGCTTGTAGTCAGCCAGGATGAGGGTTCACTTAGGGACCAACAATGGTTCTCGAGTGCTGGCCACGTCTAGGGTGTAGGCTCAGGTGGTGACAAATTTGGTATCAGAGCACAGAGTTCAAGTGTCCTAGGGTGTCTATAAAGCCGTGTCAGTAGGATCTTATGTATGGTTGTGAGGGCCCCACTTCTATAAATGAGGGACTGCAGACATTTAAGAAAAGTTTCACTACTTGCATACTCTAAATCGTGCATTAGAACTATGTCTTAAGGAACTTACTCGAACTTGTGCGCCTCTTATATCCATTCGACTACCTCTCATACTCAACTTGGTTGAAAAGCAAAGCCCAAATCCTTATCGATGAGTTACTCTCAACAAAAGTTTTTAGAAAATCATGAGACTGTCGACGGGCTTGAGAGAAGCCTGTGAGTGAGCTTAAGTGTTGAGATTCAAAAGAATGCACTCTTATTCATATGAACCATGCGTTTGAGTTAAAAGTAAGATGTACTCCCAGACTCTTTCCCTAAACCTTGTTTTAGTTGAGACACTTATGAGGAAGTGTGTTTCAGAGCTTGGGTAGTATTTTCACCCGAAAAGATAGTATGAGTTATGAGGTTATAAGCAGTAGTAGTAAAAGTGCCTAGAGTTACAGAATGCATGCAAAGGTATAGTATCTAAGAAAGGAAAATAGTGATGAGGTAATTTATGTTGTTGTTGTCATGCACGCAATAAGTTATTAATGAGGAGTTTTCCCTTATGGGTAGACTAAGAAGTGGTGAGTTTGTGTAGATTTCAGGATAAAACGTAGAGTAAGAGTAAACAGTATGGATGAGTTAGAGCATACTTTAACCAGAAGGGAGTTATGTCGATGTGCCATCGTGTTAGTGAAGACTAAGTATAGCTGTTGAATAGAAGAGCCGAGTATTCGTGATGCGATAGATTTAAGCTAGGCCTATAATTTTTTTAAAAGGAGAACCCCATGATATTCAGAGGGTAATAGAACTAATTAGGTAATGACGCATAGTGAATGAGTAAGTAGTACTTAATGTTATGTCATACATATTCTTATATTAGATTTCTCGAATGAATCGTGCTTATGATCTTTCACCCTAATGTTTTTTCAAGGATTCTTTTAACTTTTGATAGCAATGCTGATGGTAGTAGTTGAGTAGTGATAGAAGGAGAAGGTTGATGTTTCTTATTGTGGTAGTGGTGGTGTGCTTATTCCATCTAAGGTTATAAACGTGGAGGAATAAGGGGATGAGGTTTTACTACGAGTAATAGTTAGATGAGAGCAATTAGTCGATTCTTGGTAGTAATGTGCAAAATTTTAGTTGGTAGAGATGATAAGAGAATGAGAAATTCTTAGAAGGATTGGTTAGTACGAGTCCATGGAGTGGTTATAGTACTAGGCTTGAATGTGGTGCTGTTAACATGTAGACAAATGCACGATGCATTAGGTGTTTCTTGATATGGGCTCAAGGTTGGTTAAATGCGGTTATAAGAAGAAGTATTCTTGGGATGAGATTTCCTATAGGGGTATAGAACCCGAATCTTGTGATTTAGGTTAGAATAATTACCGTATGTTAAGTACTTTGTGATTTCGAGTTAGGCTTCAATATAGTAAGAGCATACAGTTAGACTCAGACCCTGGTAAGAGTAGTCATATACCCTTGTGGGAGCCATGAGTTGCAGCCAATGAGGTGCAGTAATAAGAAAGAAGAGCATAGTTGAGAAGTGTTTCTACGCTTCAAAACTATCAGTCGTATCGCTCGAGGCATAGTAGTCATATTCTTACTTCATGCCCAGATATCCTTGTTTCATGTCATGGTCTGTAATCTTGAAATCTTAGGTGAGCTTCGTGCCAAGTGTGCTCTAATACAGTCTCAAAACTAGTAGTATCAATCAGTTCCGCATATGTTAGTAGGAAAGTTCAGAAGTCAAGAGAGGTAGTGATAGTAACTCTTTTTCCTTTCCTTTCTCAGTCCAACCATTATTCGAGGATGAATATTCCCAAGGGGGAGATATTGTAACACCTCAAATTTTGAAAGAGCTAAATTGAGGTTCGTACAAGTCACTGATCAATTTTTAGTTTTGGGTCAACTTTCAAACGACCATATCTTTTTAGAAAATAAAGAATTAGGTGGTCCATAGCTATCAAATCAAAGATCTTTGAGTCCTCTTTCCAACTCCACCAAGTTTGCTAAATTTTGAGCTCGGAGTAAAAAGTTATGCCCATTTGAGTGAAGTTTCTCTATTTAAGATATCTCATTCGTTTTCGAGAAGGGTATTTTGGTCTTTTCCTTTTTCCCACTAGGTTTAGCACATTTTTCCTCACCCAATTAAGGGTCTAATCAGATGCTAAACCACTCTTTGTCGTTCCTAAACACTTAGAAAAATAAGAGAAGAGTTCAAGAGGAGAAAGAGCAAGGTTTTTGAGCATTCATCAAGATCCCGTCGATTCTCGCCAAGAACATTGTAGTTTCTAGGTATGTAAGGCTTCTCACAGTGTTGGACTTGTTCATCCTCACGCCATACATCTAATTCATCCATGAATTCGTCCGTGAAATTGTTATATTAAGATATTATTGAGTAGTTCTTGATTTTAGTTTCATTCTTTAACAATAGAGGTTTTGAGTTTCTTGGGTTGATGATCTTAAGTATGAGTTGTGATTCTTGAAAGGAATTGTATGAAATTTCTATGAATTTTTGTTGGGTTTGAGAATCAAGAAGAGTTTAGAAGGAATCACTCAATTCTAGACGAGTTAGGACCCTAAATTGAGTAGAAAAATTCATCGAATTTTTCGGGTAGGGGCCTAGGGTGGCGCGCCACCATAGCACCAAGGCCTGAACTCAGTAGTTCAGGCCCTGGGGGGACGTACCAGCAGTGCGCCAAGGCCTGACTTCTGTAGTTCTGGCCTTGGGGCGACGCGCTAGCAGTACGCCAGGGTCCCTTTTCTTTCCATGCTTCTTCACGTACATGTTCCTTTGAATCGTGACTATGTTCTCTTCTTTGTATTAGCTCTTAAAGGCTCTATTAATCCTTGAAAGTCCCTATATGTCCTAATCACATGTCTTAATTTGCATTCAAAATTAAAGTGAGTTTAAGAGGAAAGTTCTAGAAGTCCTTTTGAGTTAAGTTAAGAATCTTTGTAACCCATAATGTTTTGAGCTAAGCTTCTGAGAAAGTCAAGAGGAGTTTGAGAATTTTTTCTGAATAAATGCTTTGTCTTTAAAATTGATTTTGAAAAAGAGTAAAAGATAAGTTTCGAGAAAAGTATAGGGAACTAAGTAATTCCCAAAGATAATGGTTTTAATTTGAGAAAAGAGAAACTTTGCTTTCTAAATTAGTTTAGGAGTACAGAGATACTTCAGAGCAGTTACCTCTTTTAAGAGGATCTTTTGAGTAATTACCTCAAATTGAGAGAAGAGAATGTTTTTAAACATTAAGTATGAGTAATAAATTTTGGGAGTTGTATTGAGCACCGATATAGGGGAGAGTTCAGACAACTCACATCCCCCATAAACCATGTCTTTCCAACATGGGTAAATGATTCATACTTTTTAGATGATTTCCTTATACCTTCGGGTTGAGCTTAGTGGATTCACTTAGTTGAGGTGTTCTATATCCCGGCATGATGTAAGACAGTTCTGGCAGCGTGGACAAGATGCTGTATCATCACTTAGCTCACAGTGATGGTTGTCGGTTAGAGAATCTCCCAAATAAGAGTAAAGAGTAATTTATTGTATTTTTATATACATCATTGAGTTAGTATCTTTTATTTACAAAGCTTTAAATATGTCATCTCTTATTACTGCTTAATATTGAGTTGTGTTGAGTTGAGTATTTATTTCTCCCGTCAGTTCAGTATATGCTATTAATGCATTCTTTTGGTAAGAGTTCAAATGATTTTCCCATCACGATTTATATAATATTTCAGTTGAGTTATTGTCAGAGTTTCAGTTCAGTTATTTCTTATTCAGCTATATTACATACTCGTACATTCCATGTACTGATTTCATTCGACCTATATCTTTTATGATGTAAGAGTCCATTGATATCACTTCATTCGCTCGTCTGCTTTCGAGTGAGGTCTCCCTTCTTTCGGAGGACTCCAGTTTTATGAGTTCTTGGTATTAGTAGTATTTTGAGTAGTCGTGGGTCTTGTCCCAACACTCATACATATACAGTAGATGCTTCATAGATAGGTAGTTTTGGAGAGTCTTTAAGTTTCAGGGGTTTTCTTTAAAACTTATGTTTAATACTCAATATACTCAGAGAGTTTCGAAATTTAATACACTATTGATTTAGAATTTCTTTCAGTTTAATGCTTGAGTTATTCTTCCGCTTGTAGTCAACCAGGATGGGGGTTCGCTTGGGGACCAGAAATGGTTCTCGAGTGCCGTCCACGTCCAGGGTGTAAGCTCAGGTCGTGACAACAAGCAACAAAGATGTGCTCACCTTTTTGCTTAATCGGTCGGAGATTCACCGACCCGTTCTATACTTATTTGGTTACATATATCTCTGGTACCATGATAAAGCAGATCCAAGAGGATCGATTGTGAAAGTCCTAGATCGGTACCAGGTAGGTATATAAGGGCTTTTCGAGTCCCTTACGGGTCCCTCCATCCGTGTAACCCACTGAATAGAAGGAGGGAGTTGCATGGGTCCGACGTGGTGTGCCAGGAACAGGAGTTAGGTATATATACTTGGTACGTGTCACTTGGCACTGATGGAACTACTAATTTTTATTACATAACTCACATTTATATACATCGCTCTTCACCAGTGTAATTGGTTGTTGTTTGGACCAGCCGGCCATATGGAGGGACGACTAGGTTATGTTTGTTGTTTACCTTCCGGGCTTAAGGGGGCTCGGTTAGGTTATTGTTTAATTATGTTTAACATCCATAAACTACATATATTTTAAAGTGATAACATCTAATTTTGTAAGTAACTCACCCTCCAGTTTCATTGCTAATAAGTTATTGCTAACAACTGAGATTCTTCTAATTCAAACTTTTCAAAAATTTATAAAATATAAATTTTTCCTACAAATAAGAGTCAACCCGTTGAAAAAGAAACACACAACAATAACTAGCTTAACCTAAAAGCCGAGACTTTTCTTCTTTTTTTCATCTCTAATTTATATAAATGGATATTATTTTGAAAGGATCGGATAAACTTAGATATGGAGCACAAAATGATTTGAATTTAACTTAGTTACTCTAAATGGAAGAGATAGCATCAGACTAAAATATATATTTTCATTTAATAAAAATTAGTAAAACAATTTTTAGTTAATTCATGATCTTCTTGAATGCTTTTCTTAAAGTAAATAAAGTTTGTCCTTTTGTTTTCCCATGTCATGACCAAAACCTCAAGTCATGAAGACACTTACTAAAACTCTTAAGAAAGTAAGTAGAACATATTTAAGGAACAAACATCGGACATAAGAAAATACACATCGGATATATATATATATATATATATATATATATATATATGTACTAATTTATCTTTTTATAGCATTTATAAGGGGATGTGCATACAACAATGTGTATGAAAATTGTGTGAATGAACTAGATTAACCTAAAAATCGAGCCTTTTCGTTCCTTCTTGATCTCTTCCTATATCAGGTCCTCGAGTGGTAGGTTGTCTTGTACTTGCTTGTGTAGGAGAAACTTGAGAGAGTGGTTGCTCTAGAATAGGAGCCTCATTCATTGGTGGTAAATCTTCTGATGGGAAATCCAAAACCAACCCTTCTTCATTGCCATTTCCACGATCAAGAATATCAAACACTTGTCTATCAAAAAATCTAGGTAATTTTTTTCTCTCTTAAAATCATTCCTCATCATCCAAAAGGACTCTGTTTCTTCTTTTATCTGAGACTCCCACTCTTTAATCTTCTTAAAATCCCTAGCCAAATTACTCCATCTCTTCTGGAATTGCATCGGTCCACGATTCACCCCTTGTCTTTTACAGTAGGAAGAAGAAGAATCCCACTTCGGTTCAACCTGTGCTGAATCCAATTCCAGACCTCCAGTTCGGGGTTGATGGATCTGGTTTTCAACTACTTTTTTCCCCTATATGAGAACAAGAATTTCTTGTTTGGTCCAACGAGGGAGCCTTGACACTTTTTTGGCATCATCAACGTCGTTGATGGATTGTTGTTGGCTGTCGGAGTCGGTAGATGGAATTAGGATCAATTGCTTAAGCTTCTTACTTTTTGAAGCCATGTGAGGAAGACCTATTTTGGAAGAAGAGGTAAAATGTTTAAATGGTAATGGTAATATTCATCTAATGTTCTAAGCCTTTGGGTATTTATAATTCTTATTTCTAATAATCTTTTGTGCGTAAGAAAACACATTTGTTATTATCTTTATCAAATCTCTTTGTGGATACTATTAACCTTTAAATCACACTAAATTATTTTCCTAATAAGAAATATTTTGACTAAAAATTGACATTATGAGGTCGGATCCATGAATTGCATATATTTTAAATTGATAACATCTAATTTGGTAAATAATTCACCCACATTTAGTTTTATTCCTAATTAGTTACTGCTAACAACTAAGAATCTTCTAATTCAAACTATTCAATAATTTACAAAATATAATTTTTTTTTCCTACAAATAAGAGTGCTGAGACTTTTCTTCTTCTTTTTCTTTGATTTATATAGATATATATTAGTTTGAAAGGATCGGATACACTTAGATATGGAGAAAAAATGATTTGAATTTAACTTAGTTACTATAAATGGAAGTGATAGTATCAGAGTAAAATATATATTTTTCATTTAATAAATAATTAGTAAAATAACATGTAGTTAATTCATGATCTTCTTGAATGCTTTTCTTAAAATGAAAAAACTTTCTCCTTTTGTTTTTCCATGTCATGATAAAAAACTCAAGTCATGATGACACCTACTAAAATTCATCAGTAGGTAAGCCAACCCTTATCCCAAAATCAGCGATAGCGGGCCTAGGGAGCGAAAGGAATAAACAAGAGCATAATAAGACACATTTAAGGAAGAAACATTGGACACAAGAGAACACATACACATGTTTATGGGTGGGTGGTTGTTGTTCATTTTACCATATTTCCTTATACTAATTTATCATTTTATAGCGTTTATAAGAAGAAGACTGTAAAATAATGGACATGAAGATTGAGTGAATGAATAAGCATAAATTAAAAAGCGGAGACTTTTTTGTTCTTGATAGTGAAGCTTTATTTATTGTAATGACCCTCAAGGTCATTTTGGTGTAAATTTCTTATTTTCATCATTTAGAGTGTTCCTATAGCAACCCAAGTGATTTATGACTTGCTAGGACTGATAGTTCGGTCACTTGGTCATTCGTTTGGTTTTTATGCAAGTTTATGTGTTTTGGAGCTTTGCAAACTTGAACGGTGATAACGTCCAAATATACTTTTTGAAAAGAAATATAAACGGTCGTATGAAATATATTTACCCAACTAAGAGTCGGGGTCGATCCCACAGAGAATATGGAAGAATACTGTAAATGACAAATATTTAAATCGGTAGTCGTTTTTTAAAAAGGGGGGATTTAAATTGAATAAAAAATAACAATAACTTGGAACTATGTGTTATTTGTATTTAGATTATTAAAAATAACTAGGAATGTGTTCCCCATGATTTCATAACATAGCAAGAATATAGTACTAGTGATCTATTTTAATTTTTAGCATGCAAGATAGGTAAGTTAGGTATCTCCTAAGTGATTGGTCCTCCAAATAGGGAATTTCACCACGCAACTTGGTCCGTCTACGGGTGTATGCTTTACTAACCCTTACCCTTGACCCGAGATTAGCCCACACATATTTGGTTTAGGCTATTAGATGATGGATTATCATGCTAAATCTCCATTGTTTAACCT
This sequence comes from Solanum appendiculatum, assembly GCA_018342035.1. Lineage (NCBI taxonomy): Eukaryota > Viridiplantae > Streptophyta > Magnoliopsida > Solanales > Solanaceae > Solanum > Solanum appendiculatum. Next base: position 444,995 of record JAGDQO010000386.1, on the reverse strand, counting down.
GTTTCTCATTCCTTACTTCCTTAGTCCGACAAGCAGGAATGAGGCAAGTTCTAAAGTTGCGCAGCGTTAAAAAGTATTCAAAATGAAGAGAATAACAATACATGCATAAAAATCATTCAAGTATCACATTTTACATTAACTTACTTTAATAATTCATCAGGGTTCCCCAACCCTAGTTATGAAATTTAGCTACTCAGTATCTCAACAACACAATCAAAATTTATTAAAATAAATATGCTTGTGTTAATCATAAAAATTTAAGAACAATAGCTAAAATATCTTTCAATAATCATGAATACAAATAAATAATAAAGGAGAAGAAAGAATAAACCAAAATTCTCAGGCCTCCACGACGGCTTTTCCAAAGTTCCTAAGCTATTAAGTTCTAAATTGTATGTTGTGTATTGTTTCTTGGGTGGCTGCCCAAAAAATAATTTTTTATGCACCATTTATAGATATAGAAACCCTAAATAAAATAATTGAGTCCAAAACAAATTAGGAAACCCAAAATCCATAGGAATTAGGTTTCCATGTAACCGCTGCTTTCTGGAAAAGCTTGCCGCCTGAACAATAATTGATAGGGTCTTCATTATTTGCCACGTGTCAAGGTCAGGTACGTCCCTATTCAATTAAAATTTCATTATGCACTTTTACATATTATATATTATTATATTAAATTTAATCTATTAAGCTACCTGCTTGATTTCCTTCTATGATTTCTTATTGTTTAATTCATTCGTTCTCCAAATTTCTTGATCTTCACGCCATTTTAATTTCATAAAATTTATGCTCAAAAAGAATAATTAAAAGATTAAATATGAGGCAAATAATGATTAATATGTATATTTTTATCCTCACATCAGTTGACTTCGGTCAAAGTTTAGGAAGTTGACCTCAAAATATAATTATGAGCATTCTGTTAGCTCTGAAACATCGAGCTTAGTCTAGAACAACCTTTTATGCGGATCCCAAGGCTTCGGGGCTAATTACGAGCCCCTTTGTGAGCTTTGGCTTAAAATAGAGCTTGGGTATGAAACTCACTTTTTTTCAAGACGATCTTGGTTTGAAGTTTTGACTACTCCATTGAGTCTGGAATGTTGAATTTGGTGGGGTTGCATATCTCATTTGCGTGCACGGGGTTTCGAACCAATCCTGGGCACCTGAACGAAGCCCGAGAGGCTTAGCTGAAATTTCTAGTGCCTAATGTTGGTGCCCCCACTTTTCTAGCCCTGACATAGTTTTAGCAGCCAGGGCTTTGCTTTAGCAGGCTACTCCAGCCAAGAGGCATCCGCTTTAGCGGCCTTGGCTTGCTTAAGCGGGCACCGCTTTAGCTGTCAAGCCTTCGCTTTAGAGAGCCTGGCCAACTTAGGCCCTATCGCTTAAGCGGCCTTAGCATCGCTTAAGTGACTTCCGCTTTTGAGGTCATGGGCTTGCTTTAGCGAGGCCCTCCTGTCTAACCCCAACCACTTTATTGGCATTTGTGGCCGCTTTTGCGGCACCTACAGTAGTCTGAAGACATGACACGATCAAATCTCACATAAAGTTTGTAAATTCAATTGTGAGAGTTGTGGGACTCTGAATTTGGTGATTCAAAGCTTGGTGTGATTGGGGAGCTCGGGCTATGCATTAGAGTATTCGAGGAGCATCGGGGAGCATCGATTTGAAGTATTTTTGACCCCAAAGGGGCTTCCCATCCCTTGTCTTTTGCTTTAATGGTGTTTTGTGATGCATGTTGTTGTGTCCTGCATTTCGAGCCCCAAATTGTGTGCTGTTTTAGGACACAAGTTTGGGGAAGTAATTAGGAACTTTTGACGGAGTTGATTTTGGAATTTCCAGTGCAGGTTCCATATTTTTCATTTTGACTCCAATTTTGGTCTGTGTCTATTATATATGAATTTAGTATCAAATGACCGTATTAATTTTGTAATTTCCATTCTTGATAGCATGGTAGTGTTTGAAAGCCGTCCGAAATGGAAAAGCTCTAGAGTCGTGATTTAGAGCACACACATTGTACCTAAAGGTAGGCTACAACTTCTCGTTCCTTAGATTGAGCTTGAGTATGTGAAAGCATGTTGATTTAGTGAATTTGGGCTGGGTACCTAGTTAATCATGCTAGACAACTTAGAGTCCATGTTTTAGGCGTTTATCAAGCTTTTCAGGATTAGAAGCATATATGTTGTTAATTGTGATCATCCTTATCTTGTGATATGCCTTGGGTGTTGTTGTTATGTGGTTTTGGAAGCATGTTTGGCCTTAGTCTTAGCTTAGACTAGTAATTCTTATAGACTCACATTATTTGGAGGTGTTTGGCCTTAGTTTTGCCCCGACATCGTATCAGACGTCTTATCTTCCTATAGATTGGTGTAGCAGACTTGGGTCTGATAGATTGATCCTTAGTTAGGTGAAAACTTAGCTCATTTTGCCCTTTTCTTCTTTGGTTTTATCCTTGTAATTGACTCGGCATGTACGTGGATATTTTGGGCACATCGGTGATTTGGCATCGACTTGTGAAGTAGGAGTTGGAGTGGGTCCTTGATGAGTTGGGATGGTCCCGTGCTATGGTTGACCCAGTTTTGTGTTGGTTAGGGCATTTGGGGTCGTTGGATTTTGTTTCTATGGTTCGAGCATGTACACCCTATTATTACTCCTGATTCAAGGCTCCCGTGTGTACCTATGTTATGCTGGGCATCGTCCCTGCTTGTATTTCCCTTTGATCTGATTAGATTTATTACTGGGAGGTCTTATTTCCTATCTCTTTTGATCCGATTAGAGTTCTGACTGGGAGATTCTGGCTCATATCCCCTTTGATCAGATTAAAGGTCTAATTGTGTGACTCCCCTTTGATCAGATTTGTCACGTCCCTAGGCTACCCCCTAGGCGTAACACGGTCTTTGGGATGTCACTATCTCTGACTCTGAGTTGATGATAGCCGTATTTGAGGTCTGTCTTAGAAAAACAACTAGCACCCTGAAGCTGGTCGAGAAGGTCATCAATCCTGGAGATGGTATATTTATTCTTGATGGTGACTTTGTTCAACTGACGATAGTCAATGCACATCCTGAGAGAACCGTCTTTCTTACACACGAACAACACTAGAGCACCCCATGGAGAGATGTTGGGTTAGATGAAGCCCTTATCTAGAAGGTCTCTCAACTGTTCTTTCAATTCCTTAAGTTCAGCTGGAGCCATCCTGTAAGGAGGAATCGAAATAGGCTGGGTATCTAGAAGGAGATCTATTTCGAAGTCGATTTCCCTTTCGGGAGGAACTTTGAGAAGATCTTCTGGAAACTCATTCACCATTTGGACTGACTCAAGAGTTGGGGTTTCAGAGTTTGAATCCTTAACCCGAACAAGATGATAGATATACCCTTTGGAAAACATTTTCTAGCCTTAAGGTAAGAGATAAATCGACCTACAGGCACTGCGTTACTACCTCTCCACTCTAAGACTGGCTCGTTTGGAAACTAAAACCGAACGATCTTGGTTCTACAATCAACTGAGGCATAACAAGAATGTAACCAATCCATGCCTAGAATGATATCAAAATCTATCATTTCTAACTCTACAAAGTCTGTAGAGGTGACTTTCTGGAAAACTATGACATGACAATTTATGTATACCCGTCAAGTTATAACTGGGTCACCAACTGGAGTAGAGACTGAGAAGGGTTTTGGGAGAGTTTTTGGATTGACACCGAAGTTTGCTTCTATATTAGGAGTCACAAAAGAAAGTGTAGCCCCTGGATCCAACAGTGTATAAACATCTAAATGGAAGACTTGTAACGTACCCATGACCACATCAGGAGAATCCTCTTGGTCCTGTTGAACCTGAAGAGCATATAACCTGTTCTGGCGCTGACCACCACCTGTACCAGACGAGGTACCCTGCTCAGTAGGGCGACCTGTTGGAGCTGCTGAAGTTGTAGACTGAGCTTTGTTACCTCCCTTACCCTGCCTAGAAGAAGGGCAATCCTTCAACCTATGACCAAGCTAACCGCACCCAAAACACCCCTCTCTACCAGCAAGACACTCGCCTAGATGGTTCTTACCACACTTTGGACAAGATGGAAAAGTCCGGTTACCTGAAGCATTGCTTTGAGACTTAGAGCCTGATACCCTCCCCTTCTGATCCTGTCGAAGCCGGGGGAGCAGAGCGCTAACTGATGAAGGAGCTGGGGCTGTAGACCTCTGCTGAAACTGCGAGCGATTCCCACTGCTCGATCTCTGCTGAGAATATTCGTAGTTGCATGTTCTAGCCTTTTTGTTATCCTTAGCCATTTCCTTGAGCTGATCTCCCTCAACCTGCTGAGCATGGTTCATTAGTCTAGAGATATCCATATCCCCTAGTAGCATATCATTCCTGAACTCGGTCTTTACCAGATCGGATACTCCAAACAAGAACTTGCCCATTTGTGCTCTCGGATCAGCCATCATATATGGAGCATACCTAGAGAGCTGAGTGAACTTTAGCCCGTATTCCTGGACTGACATCGACCCCTGCCTCAAGTTCATAAATTCCTGGGCCCTAGCCTCCCTTAACTCTCTCGAGAAGACCTGTCCAGAAAAGCTCTAGTAAAACAGTCCCACGTCACAGGATTTACATTCGCACCTCTGTTGTCTTTCCACTGTGTGAACCAGATATGAGCCACTTCCTTGAGTTGATAGGATGCTAGTTCAAAACTATCAGTACCAGTCACTTGCATTACCTCAAGAATCTTCTTGATCTCATCAATGAAATTATGTGGGTCCTCACCAACCTTCGACCCTAGAAACTTTGGCAGATTCATACGAACAAAATCTCGAACCCTGGCTGCAGCTGATCCACCAGTGGGGTTTGCAGAAATTGGGGCCTACTATATGTCTTAGTGGGCTATGGTCTGAGCCAACATATGGATCGCTACCCCCTAGGCGCAACACAGTGCTTAGTGTCACAAGTGACCCCAAGCTAACCCATGGCATGACATATCTATACAGGTTCATTTAAAACATGCACTATGTGGAAACTAAAAACAGTTTAATATCTGAAATGGGAAAAAACCCAATATGTCTTAATATATAAAATATACGAAGAGTTTAGTGATGACTGAAAACAACACTAACAACTCAAGTTGAATCTAATCTATGTCTGAAAGCCGCTAACTGATATGAGTTGCTGGGACATGCCCCCAGCTAACTCTAACAAATTGAAACAGAAAAGTGAATACTTAAAAGTAAAGCATGTCTATCATCCTAGAACTATGAAGACTCACCATTGAAGCTGCTGAGTACGCACTGGAGGTCATGCTAAGCGCGTTCTAGATGCTAAGCACCTGAACCTACAACATATAATGATGTAGCGCAAAAGTATGCGTCAGTACTTTGAATGTACTGAGCATGCGGGATATATACTAAGATGAACAATATAGAAACTGAACATGGAAATAGATATACTGAAACATAACTGAAATCTGAGCTGGATGTAATGACCAAGTACTAATCATGAAGATATAACATGTTGAACTGAATATTGAAATAAATACTAAATACATGGTCAATGCAATATGAATCTGACTGCGGGAGATACTATTAACTGACATAAACCACGTGAGCTAAACATGGAGTCCGATGTATACGCCCCATCGAGAGGACCCAATATACCTTGCCAGGGTATAAAGGCATGACTGTGGCATGGTCACTAAAATTGATACCCAACAGAGGGAACTTATAAACCTACGATGGCACTTAGTTCTGGGACTTGAGGGTACGCTGAACCCTAGTCCTACTCGGTGCTAAGTCTACTCCTTATTGAATATAAAGCTAAAATCCAACTGTAATACTGAGTAGCTCAAAATACTGATAATTATCTTAGAATGCAACATACGTATACTGAAAGATAAGGCATACGAATTCTGAAGCATGATTGTCTGACTAATCTGCCAAGCAAGTATAATTCATGAAATACGAATAATTAACACAAGTTAGGGTTTCTGAGTTCTATACATGGGACTACACTAATTCTCCAATAAAGATGTAATTAACATTATAGAGATTATAACAGCTGAATTGCAATGGGTCCCTAATATTTAGGAACCCTAGGTCTGAACAATTTATGGAGAACCTAAAAATTTGACTGAATTCTAGGAACCTAATGGGTGAAAGGAACCCACTAGTGAAATCCCACATACCCAGTGACGAAAACTACAGAGAAATCATTTGGATTTTGGGGATGAACTTGAAGGAGAGCTCTGCTTGTTCTTGAGAGAAAACGGTCACCTCCTTCTCTTCTTTTCTTTCTAAGTTAGATGATTTTAGGAGAATGAAGGTTTTAGGTAGTTTCTGACTAGTTAATTAGGCTTAGACGAAGTAAAACGACGTAGTTTAAGTACCAAATGATGTAGTTTAAGTACCCGACACATAGGGGAAAAGACCAATACCCTCACTTAAAACTGACAAGTTGACTGTCAAGAGAGGTTTCACTGGTCGTCTAAGGCATGATGGCCCGTCTAGGGGGTCGTGATGCTTTATTAGCCTGACAGTGCTTCACTAAAATGGGCATAACATTTTACTCCGAACTTCAAATTGATCAAACTTTGTGGCGTTGGACAGAGAATTCAAAGACCTTTAATTTGAAAGGTATGGGCCACCTAATTCATTTTACACTAAGAGATAAAGTCGTATGAACTTGACCCAAAACTCAAAGTCTACTAAGTCTCTTTCATGGATGACTTCACAGCCCGTGTGAAGCCTTACATACCCTCTAGGCATCCATGGTCCTTCACAGTGGCCTTAGGGGGTTCTGTGCCTTTTTTCACAGATGACTTCACGGTTCGTGTGAAGCTTCACAGATCGTCTATGGATTTACACTCTTCGCTAGTGTGTGGGCCAACGATTTGCTTGGTATCATGGAAATTTTCCCTTAATAGGGTCGTGGTCTAGATGTTAATCTCTAACTTATACTAGGCTTAAGAGTCTCAGTTTCTTATTATAGTTGTAGGTTGAATTAGTTGTGCTTATTGTTCATTTGAGTTGTACATTTGGGTAAATGTGAAGATCCTTGAGTTAGTCTTCCTTTGTTTGATCGTTCATAATTCCCTTAATGTCCTGAGTAGTGTTGATCTTAATATGCTATTATTGTTGAGAATGTTGGAATATTATTGGGCACAAGGCCTTGATCGAGGACCAGCTGGATTCCAACTTAATTTTCTATGCTCTAGAAGCAGTGTGATATCTAGTTGGGTATATTAGGTTGTTTGGATGTTACTATTTAGATGTTGGTGATGGCATGCATTGCATTGAAACTCTTTCACATGTTTTGTAGTACGATCACAACAAATGCAGTGATTTTACTACTATTTTGAGAAAAGCATGATTTTTCCTCTTTTTCTCTTAAAATTAATTTTTTTATGGGAGTCGTACTACCATTACTATGTTGATAAATGGACTTTTGAGATAAAGAGGCATCGAGGATGTGCTCACCTTTTTACTCGATTAGTCGGAGATTCACCGATCCTTTCTATACTTATTTGGTTACATATATCTCTTGTACCATGATAGAGCAGATCCATGAGGATCGATTGTGAAAGTCCTGGATGGGGACAAGACTGATATATATGGGCTTCCCGAGTCCCCTATGAATCCCTCTATCCGTGTGACCCACTGAACATGAGGAGGGAGTTACATGGGTCCTACCTGGCATGATAGGGGCAGGAGGTAAGGTGTATATACTTGGTATGTGACACTTGGCATTGATGGTACTACTGATTTTTTGTAATACCTCGGACTCAAAAGGGTGGAAAATTTCTGATTTTCTGGGTTAGTGCCAATAACGACGGAAGCCACCTATGGATCGTAGGTTGACTTATGGCTTGTAGGTGGGAATCGTAGGTGGCAGGCCCAAGTTTTCAAAATGACAAGTTTTAGAATCTCAATGATGGCCTGCTAGGACGGCCCGTCGTTCAGTGTACGAGTCGTAGATGGGTTTCGTAGGTCTCCTCTAGACTTAGTAAAATTCTTAAGCCCTAAGTTAAGATCTACGATTGCCATGTACGGCACGTCGATTAACCCACGAGCCATACATGGTGACCCGTCATTGGGGTCCAACTTGGAAAATTCTCTGAATCTATCTACGGAAGAACAGGACGGTCCATAGGTTGACTTACGGACCGTAGATAGGGTCCGACGGTTATTTTTCCAGGGGTTTTTATGTCTTTTCTCAATTCTTTTAAGTTTTTTTATTATGACTTTCCCCTAAATTGACCCACTATATAAGTCTTTTATCCCAAATTTCCCTTCGTTATTCTCATTCTCAAATTCCCCAACTTCCCAAATATTTCTCTCTCTAGAAACTCTCAATTCTCAAAGAAGAAGAAGGGCTAGGATCCTCCATTGAAGGTCATTGATTTTCTAGCAATTTCTTTTGGCCTTTGTTGATGTATGTTAGTATTCACCATTGGAGTCCTTTCCTCCAATGGGTCCCTAGTTTTCTTCAAATTTGCAAGGTTCAATTTTCCCCAAATTGAGTTAGGGTTTTGATCAATTCTTATGGGTTCTTCAATTATGATTTCAAAATGATGATTTTATGATTCTTAGTGCACGATCTAGCGTTATTTATATGATTGGAGTAGAATTTCTATGAACCCGTGCATAAGCCATGATTCCTAGTTATGAATTCATGATGAAGTATGATTCATGCATTTATGAACTTATGAAATTGATGAAAATATGCATGATTCTAGTTTATTGCATGATTCTAAGGTGAATTGACATGTACCCAAACTAGATCATGATTAATGAACATGTGAGTAGCTTGCATAAGAGATGCATGTATATGGATAGCTTGCATAAGATATGCATGTTTCATGAGAATTATGGTTATAATTGCTAGGGTGCATATATATGATGGCATCCATGAGTTGTGAAAAGATTTTCTTCACAATAAGCTAAGAATATGAACGTGAAGGTTTTCTCACATAAATTAGGGTTCATATGATTGAAAGGCTTTCTCACCTATGAATCGATTAGGAGCTATTCTAATGACATAAGCTTGGGAAAGCCCATGGTAGTTGAAACGTCTTGATATGACCTTAGCTTTGATTTGGTAACCCTAGATGTACCTCTTCCTTTGCTAAAATATGAATAATCTTAATTGACTATTCCTTGGGATTTTACTTAGCACTGAGCGGGCTTTTAGGATGAAGGTTTCCGTTTCGCATCCGTGGACCTTTAGTAGCAATCCCTAAGTCTCATAACTACGTGCCTTGTAGGTTTTGTCTCATAAAGACACATAGCTAGTGGATCCACGTAAGCTACAGATTTATGGTTCTTACCTTGGCAAGTGGGACACCCCTTCTAGTTGGTGTGGGGTTGACATCACTCCCCTTTTCGGTGTGGGGCAGAAACTGGATTCCATGTTATAGCTCAAAGCCACGTCTATTAGAGTCTTGTTCATGAGTGTGAAGCGCGCCACATTTATGAATAAGAGGCTACAAAATTTTAGGAAATTCAACTTCTTTCATATTCTAGAATCGTGCTTTTGAATTTAACTCTATACATTCCTCTCCTAATCCATGTCGTACGCTTTTCAGGATATGGCACCTAGAAGAGCTTTTGTGAGGAGGAACACATATAAGAATGTGGAGCAAGAGGCTAACCAAGTTCCGGCCGCCCCTTTGGACGAAGATATTACCAATAGAAAAGTTGTGGTCTTCGTGAACCCACATGTGGGTATGGTGGCGGCAAGGGTGAGATATTTCACAAGGATGAACCTTTCGGAGTTTAATGGCTCCAAGGTGGAGGAGGATCCACAAGAGTTCATTGAAGAGGTTTACAAGATTTTGATGATCATGGGAGTAACCCCGAAAGAGAAAGTGAAGTTGGCTGCTTATCAGTAGAAGGGTGTGGTCCAAGTGTGGTTTAACCAATGGAAAAGTGAGAGGGCTAGAGATGTGGGTCCTCCAGAATGGGAGAAATTTAAGGAAGCTTTTCTTGATCGATTCTTTCCTTTTGAGATGAGAGAGGTTGAGGTCCTTGAGTTCATTAACTTGAAGCAGGGTGGTATGAGTGTCAAAGAATATGCATTGAAGTTCACTCAATTGTCAAAATATGCGCCTTCCTTGGTGGCCAATTTAAGAGCCGAAATGAGTAAGTTTGTGTCGGGGGTGTCCGACTTGGTGGTCAAGGAGTGTAGGAATACCATGCTTATTAAAGAAATGGATATTTCACTGTTGATGGTACATGTACAACAAATCAAAGAAGAGAATCTAAAGGAGAGGTCCAAAGTGGCAAAGAGGTCTAGGACCGGTGATGGTGGCTTCTCAAACCAAAGGACCGGAGGACATGACCGTTCTAAGTTTTGACAAAGGTTTTCAAATCAAGGGTCTTGAAATGCTCCTATGCCTAAGTGGTACAAGAATAGGGTGTCTAACCCTAAGCCTCAAGGAGGCAATGGTGGTGGAGATAGAACTCCAATTCCCCCATGTCAAAAGTGTGGGAAGAAGCATGAGGGGAGATGCTTAGTCGGATCGGATGGTTGCTTCACTTGTGGCAAAGGTGGTCTCAAAATGAGGGATTGTCCAATGAATGTTACAAATGGGAAAGATGGTAAACAAGGTGCTCCTAGTGGTTCGGGTTCTAGCGCTCCTAAGCAAAACCAATTTTATGCACTCCATCTTGATGTTTATACTTTACTTGATCCTGGTGCTATCATATCTTTTGTGACGCCATATGTGACCATGAGATTTGATATCGCCCCGGATGTGTTGTTAGACCCCTTTTGTGTCTCTATTCCTATTGGTGATTCTATTGTGGCTAAAAGAGTTTAAAAGAAGTGTCCCGTTTCCTTGTTCTATAGAGTCACCTATGTTGATCTCGTAGAGCTAGATATGATACACTTTGATGTCATTCTTGGGATGGATTGGCTTCATTCTTAATATGCCTATTTTGATTGTAGAACCTGAGTGGTGAAATTTTAGTTTCCAAGTGAGTTCGTCCTAAAGTGGAAAGGGGGAAATTTTATGCCTAGAGGTCGGTTTGTTTCTTGCCTTAAAGCTAGAAGGATGATCTCCAAGGGTTGCATTTATCATCTCATTCGGGTTAGGGGTATAGATTCCAAAACCCCTAGTCTTGAGTCGGTTCCCATGGTAAATGAGTTTCCGGATGATCTACCTAGTGTTTCTCCCGAAAGGGAGATAGACTTTGGTATTGACCTTCTTCCCGATACTCTATTCATCCGAGAGCCACCAAGATGTATCGCAATTTGCGGAAAGTCTATTGGTGGAATGGAATGAAGAAGGATATTGCAGAATTTGTGGCAAAATGCCCAAATTGTCAGCAAGTTAAGGTTGAACATCAAAGGCCGGGAGGCTAATCCCAATATATAGCTATTCCTACTTGGAAGTGGGAAGATGTAAATATGGACTTCATAGTGGGTTTACCCTGTACTCACCGGCAACATGATTCTATATGGGTTATAGTAGACCGTATGACAAAGTCAACTCACTTCATTCCCATCAAGGTGTCCTTTTCAGTGGAAGATTAAGCTAAGTTGTATATTAGGGAGATGGTTAGGTTGCATGGAGTGCCCCTATCCATTATCTCCGAAAGAGGTACCCAATTCACTTCTTAATTTTGGAAGTCCTTCCAAAAGGGTCTTGGTACCAAAGTTAAGCTTCGCACGATTTTTCATCCTCAAACCGATGGGCAAGCGGAGCGTACTATCCAAACCTTAGAGGATATGTTAAGAGATTGTGGGATTGATTTCAAGGATAATTGGGATGATCATTTGCCTTTGATCGAATTTGCCTACAATAATAGCTACCATGCAAGTATTGGTATGGCTCCATTTGAGGCTCTTTACGGTAGGAGATGTAGGTCTCCTATAGGATGGTTTGAGATGGGTGAAGTTGCTTTGATGGGTCCTAAATTAGTGCATGAGGCTATGGAGAAAGTTCGACTTATTATAGAAAGGTTGAAAACGGCTCAAAGTAGATAAAAGTCATATGCTGATGTTAGAAGAAGGGATCTTGAGTTTGAGGTTGATGATTGGATCTATTTGAAAATTTCTCCCATGAAGGGTGTCATGATATTTGGTAAGAAAGGGAAGCTTAGTCCTGGGTATGTAGGCCCATATAAGATTTTGAGATGCATTGTTAAGGTTGCTTATGAGCTTGAGTTGCCTAATGAGTTAGCATCGGTTCATCCGATTTTCCATGTGTCTCTTTTGAAGAAGTGTGTTGTAGATCCGACATCCATAGTGCCTTTAGAAAATCTGGCCATCAAAGAAAGTTTATCTTATGAAGAGGTTCCGGTTGAGATTCTAGACCGACAAGTTCGGGAGTTGAGAAACAAAGAAGTTGCTTCCGTTAACGTATTGTGGAGGAATCAATTAGTTGAGGGTGAAATGTGGGAGGACGAGGCCGATATGATGTCCCGTTATCCTCATCTCTTTCCCTCCGATCCTACTCTAGCTTGAGGTATCTAGTTCCTCAAGGTTCATTCTTTTGGTCTCATGTGTCTTAGATAATCTCATGATTCCTTAGTTATGCATGTTCATGAAGAGTCCAAATTTTGAGAAAAATGAGTTGACTTGATTGATTTCTCTATGATTATGTGCATTGAGTACGAGTTGCATAAAGTTTTCATGAAATGATGTGTTGCACATGCTTTAGCTTGGAGTTGATGTTTTTCTCCTCGGATTTGTGCATTTATGTGATTGCATTCTAGGTAGGGTTCTTAGTTCTTGTTTCTTACCCTCCTTACGATGTCTTGACTCTCATTCGAGGACAAATGTTCCCAAGGTGGAGATAATGTAATACCCCAGACTCGAAAGGGTGGAAAATTTCTAATTTTCTAGGTTAGTGCCAGTAACGACGGAAGCCACCTACGGATAGTAGGTTGACTTACGGCCCGTAGGTGGGAATCGTAGGTGGCAGACCTAAGTTTTCAAAATAACAAGTTTCAGAACCTCAACGACGGCCTGCCAGGATGGCCCGTCGTTCAGTGTACGAGTCGTAGATGGGTTTCGTAGGTCTCCTCCAGACTTAGTAAAATTCTTAAGCTCTAAGTTTAGATCTACGGTTGACATGTACGGCCCGTCGATTGACCCACGAGCCGTACATGGTGACCCGTCGTTGGGGGTTCAAGTTGAAAAACTCTCTGAATCTATCTACGAAAAAACATGACAGTCCGTAGGTTGACTTACAAACCTAGGTCCGACCGTAGATAGGGTCCGATGGTTATTTTTCCAGGGGTTTTTATGTCTTTTCCCAATTCTTTTAAGTTTTTTTAATAACGACTTTGCTCCTAAATTGACCCACTATAGAAGTTTTTTATCCCAAATTTCCCTTCATTATTCACATTCTCAAATTCCCCAACTTCCCAAATATTTCTCTTTCTAGAAAAGTTCTCTCAATTCTCAAGGAGGAAGAAGGGCTAGGATACAACATTGAAGGTCATTAATTTTCTAGCAATTTCTTGTGGGCTTTGTTGAGGTATGTTAGCATTCACCATTGGAGTCCTTTCCTCCAATGGGTCCCTAGTTTTCTTCAAATTTTCAAGGTTCAATTTTCCCCAAATTGAGTTAGGGTTTTGATAAATTCATATGGGTTCTTCAATTATGATTTCAAATTATTGATTTTATGATTCTTAGTGCACGATCTAGCGTGATAAAGTAATTTAGTGCACGATCTAGCGTGATAAAGTAATTTAGTGCACGATCTAGCGTGATTTATATGATTGAGTAGAATTTGTATAAACTCATGCATGAACCATGATTCCTAGTTATGAATTCATGATGAAGTATGATTCATGCATTTATGAACTTATGAAATTGATGAAAATATGCATGATTCTAGTTTATTGCATGATTCTAAGGTGAATTGACATGTACCCATACTAGATCATGATTTATGAACATGTGAGTTGCTTGCATAAGAGATGAATGTATATGGATAGCTTGCATAAGAGATGCATGTTTCATGAGAATTATGCTTATAATTGCTAGGGTGCATATAGATGATGGCATCCATGAGTTGTGAAAAGGTTTTCTTCACAATAAGCTAAAAAGATGAATGTGAAAGGTTTTCTCACATAAATTAGGGTTCATATGGTTGAAAGGCTTTCTCACCTATGAATCGATTAGGATCTATTCTAATGACGTAAGCTTGGGAACGCCCATGGTAGTTGAAACGTCTTGATATGACCTTAGCTTTGATTTGGTAACCCTAGATGTACCTCTTCCTTGGTTAAAATATGAATAAGCTTTATTGACTATTCCTTGGAATTTTACTTAGAACCGAGCGGGCTTTTAGGATGAAGGTTTTCGTTTAGCGTCCGTGAACCTTCAGTAGCAATCCCTAAGTCCCATAACTATGTGCCTCATAGGTTTTGTCTCATATAGACACATAGCTAGTAGATCTACGTAAGCTATAGATTTATGGTCCTTACCTTGGCAAGTGGGATACCCCTTCTAGTGGTGTGGGGTAGACATCACTCCCCTTTTGGGTGTGGGGCAGACACTGGATTCCATGTTATAGCTTACATGGTTTATGTCGGTTAAACATAAAAATACCATAATAATGAACTAGGGTACTAGAAGTATCTCAAGAGACAAGACTTATGATATGACTAGCTTGCATTGATCATGTTTATGCATTGAGTTTTCTAACCCTATTGTCACATGATTTAGTTTGGTCATTGCATGTTCATGATGATATGTTATTAGCATGATTTCCTATATGAAAGCATCTCATTGGCATGATTTATGTGATTATATACATTTGCTTCATACTTAGTACATTCCACGTACTAATGCATACTTATGCCTACATTCTCTTATAACGTAGGGTCAGACAGTCATCCTTCGCACTCTCGTGGTTAGTTATTTTCAGAGTTCGAGCTATCAGCCTTGGTGAGTTCTCATGCTTCGGGGACTAAGAGACTTTATTGCTTTCCTTTACTTTTCAGTTTCAGACTTGTATATGATGTACGGGTTACGTCCTAATCATTCTATTGTATTACATGGCTTTTGAGACATAGTCAAAACTTCCGCTTGTAAACTCTTTGTTGTTAAGAGATTGTCTATCTTTTTACTCATTTTTGTCTTTACCTTATGTATATGTATGCGAAGTAGCTTGTGTGGGGCCTTTCGGGGTCCTATATGCCATGTCACACCTAGTGGGTACTTTGGGTCGTGACATTTTTATTGCGAACCTCACATTTATATGAATCACCTATCAGAAGTATAATTGGTTGTTGCTTGCACCTATCGGTCCTATGGGGGGGGGGGAGGGTTTATGTTTTTTGTTGTGTACTTTCTGGGCTAAAGTAGGCTCGATTAGGTTATTTTTTGATAATGGTCGTGTTGTTTTATTGTGCGCTCTCTTTTCTTTAGTTACTTGTAATGTATGCTCCTTCTTTACCTGTTATTTATACTTGTTTTGTCTTTGTAGTTCAGTCAGACTATACTTGTTAAGTACTACTTGTTGGTACTCATACTTCACTTTTGCATCATGTAGATCCTAGTACACGTTTTTACCGTTGAAGTGTGTCTCTTGCGATGCAGCTTTTGGATTCGGAGACTGGGTGAGCTCCTAGAATTCGGAGCTATCCTTCTCCTTCTTTTTTTAGTTGGACTAGTCTTTATCTATTTTGAGAGATGGTTCTGTGTGTTTGTATTTACTTTGTACACCTATTTTTATTTGTAGCTCGAATATTGAATGATACCAGGTATTAGGCATTGATTTTGTATATTTGATTCTATCGTTTTCCTCTATTTTGATATTTGTACCTTACTTCCAATATGTTACTCTTCCACGTGATAGTCCGTTACTTCTGGTTCTGGATTATGGGCTCAGCGTACCCCTTACTAGTGGGATGTTAATAGGTGTCATCATGACCAAAGATTGCGGGTCGTGACAATCAAGTAACATGTTGGTGAGTATTTCACATGAACAACAACAAATTTATGCAAGATTTAGTTTTTAATATATTTAAGAACAACATAAAATTTATGCTAAATATGATTTGTTCTAGAAATTAAATATTCAATATTTTAAAATTTCTTAATGACTTAAATGAGTAAGAAAAAACATTATTTTTAAAAACAATTTTTTAAAATTCTTTAATATTAGATGTCATAGATTAAAGAAATTCCGGCTAATATAAAGACAAATAGAATCGAGATATTATGATTTGTATACAATGTGTCTGTAAACCAAGCTATCAATCCCTAGTAGTCCGATAAATAGAGGAGCCTGACTAGCTGACAATTGTGACAAAATAAAGAGATACTTGTGTATAAACAAGATTAAGAAATAAAACGAAAATATGCCAGCCTCTCCAAGTTTTGTACTTATTACTATTTCTTCTGTACTCCTATTGTGTTGTATTGTGCCAATACTAAGCCTTTGAAAACTTAAAAGAACATGTTATCTCCAACAACTAATTAAATCAGCTTTGTGTAGGAAGATAACATTTTTTGCATTGTAATTAACTGAACTAGGCACTATAATTTATCTGCAATTCTTCCCAAATCATCTGCAAGTTAGTTAAGCACAACAACTATGTTATCAACATGGTCCTTTCTTTGCTCCCTATCCTGTTCAAATTGCATATTCTGAGCTTCAAGTAGGGAGCTCACCATGTTGCCATTCCTTTCCAGTGCTTCCACTAAATGATGCTGAACATTCCTTGATTTTTCATCATTTGTATATGAGTCATTTCACTTTCTTTTCCTTCCCTCTTGACCTCTTCCTATATCAGGTCCTCGAGTGGTAGGTTGTCTTGTACTTTCTTGTGTAGGAGAAACTTGAGAGAGTGGCTGATGTTGTTGCTCTGAAATAGGAGCCTCATTCATTGGTGGTAAATCTTCTGACGGGAAAGAAAAAACCAACCCTTCTTCATTGCCATTTCCACGATCAAGAATATCAAACACTTGTCTATCAAAAAATCCAGGTAATTTTTTTTCTCTCTTAAAATCATTCCTCATCATCCAAAAGGACTCTGTTTCTTCTTTTATCTGAGACTCCCACTCTTTAATCTTCTTAAAATCCCCAGCCAAATTACTCCATCTCTTCTGGCATTGCATCGGTCCACGATTCACCCCTAGTCTTTTACAGTAGGAAGAAACAGAATCCCACTTCGGTTCAACCTGTGCTGAACCCAATTCCAGACCTCTAGTTTGGGCACGATGGATTTGGTTTTCAACCACTTTTTTCCCCTGTATAAGAACAAGAATTTCTTGTCTGGTCCAACGAGGGAGCCTCGACACTTTTTTGGCATCATCGACGTGGTTGATGGATTGTTGACGGACATCAGAGTCGGTTGATGGAGTTAGGATCAATTGCTTAAGCATCTTACTTTTTGAAGCCATGTGAGGAAGACTTGTTTTTGAAGATGAGGGAGAATGTTTAAATGGTAATGGTAATGTTCATCTAATGTTCTAAGCCTATGGGTATTTATAATTCTTATTTCTAATAATCTTTTGTGTGTAAGAAAGCACATCTATTAACTTTTAAATCACACTAAATTATTTTCCTAAGAAGAAATATTTTGACAAGAAAATTGACATTATGAGGTCGGATCCATAAACTACATATATTTCAAATTGATAGCATCTAATTTGGTAAATAATTTACCCTCATTTAGTTTTATTCCTAATTAGTTACTGCTAACAACTAAGAATCTTCTAATTCAAACTATTCAATAATTTACAAAATATAATTTTTTTCCTAAAAATAAGAGTGCCGAGACTTTCTTCTTTTTTCTTCTCTGATTTATATAGATATATATAGTTTGAAAGGATCAGATACACTTAGATATGGAGCAAAAATGATTTGAATTTAACTTAGTTACTATAAATGGAAGTGATAGCGTCAGAGTAAAATATATATTTTTCATTTAATAAATAATTAGTAGAATAATATGTAGTTAATTCATGATCTTCTTGAATGCTTTTCTTAAAATGAATATACTTTCTCCTTTTGTTTTTCCATGTCATGATCGAAAACTCAAGTCATGATGACACCTACTAAAATCCACCAGTAGGTAAGCCAACCATTATCCCAAAATCAATGATAACGGGCTTAGGGAGCGAAAGGAATAAACAAGAGCATAATAAACACATTTAAGGAAAAATCATTGGACATAAGAGAAGACACACATGTTTGTGGGTGGGTGGTTGTTGTGTCCGTGGGGGTGGTTGTTGTTCATTTTTCCATATTTCCTTTTGCTAATTTATCATTTTATAGCGTTTATAAGAGGAAGACTATACAATAATGGACATGGAAATTGAGTGAATGAATAAGCATAATTTTAAAAACTGAGACTTTTTTGTTCTTGATAGTGAGATTTTATTTACTGTAATGATCCTCAAGGTCATTTCGGTGTAAATTTCTTATTTTCATCGTTTAGAGAGTTCCTATAGCGACCCAAAGTGATTTATCACTTGCTGGGACTAACAGTTTGGTCACCTGGTCGTTCATTTAGTTTTTATGCAAGTTTCTATGTTTTGGAGCTTTTGAAACTTGAACGGTTGACTTTGGTCAAAGTTTAGGAAGACTAACTTAAAATACAATTATGAGGGTTGTGTTAGCTCTGAAATGTCGAGTTTAGTCTAGAACAACCTTTAGCGCGGATCCTAAGGCTTCGGGGCTAATTGTGAGCCCCCTCGTGAGCTTTGGCTTAAAATAGAGCTTGGGTGTGGGACCCACTTTTTTCAAGACGACCTTGGTTGGAAGTTTTGACTACTCTATTGAGTCTGGAATGTTGAAATTGGTGGGGTTGCATATCTCATTTGCATTCACGGGGTTTCAAATCAATTCTAAGCACCTGAACGAAACCTGAGAGGTTTAACTGAAATTTCTGGTGCCTGATATTGGGGCCCCCTCTTTTCTAGACCTGACAAAATTTTAGATGACAGGGCTTTACTTTAGCAAGCTAGTCCAGCCAAGACGCATCCGGTTTAGTGGCCTTGACTCTCTTAAGTGGGCACCACTTTAGCTATCAGGGCTTCGCTTTAGCGAGCTTGGCCAGCTTAGGCCCTAGCATCGCTTAAGTGACTTTCTTTTTTGCAACGAGGGGCTTGCTTTAGCGAGGCCCTCATGTCTAACCCCAACCACTTTAGCGGCAATTGTGGTTGCTTTTGCGGCACCTACAGTAATCTAAAGACCTGACACGATCAGTTCTCACATAAAGTTGTAAATTCAATTGTGAGAATTGTGGGACTCTGAATTTGGTGATTCAAACCTTGGTGTGATTGGGGAGCTTGGGGCTATGCCTTAGAGTATTCGGGAGCGGGGAAGCATCAATTTGAGGTATTTTTGACCCCAAAGGGGCTTTCCATCCCTTGCCTTTAGCTTTAATGTTGTTTTGTGTTGCATGTTGTTGTTTGCTGCATTTCGAGCCCCAAATTGTGTGCCGTTTCAGGACACAAGTTTGGGGAAGTAATTAGGACCTTTTGATGGAGTAAATTTTGAAATTCCCAGTGTGGGTCCCATATTTCTCATTTTGACTCCAATTTTAGTCCGTCTCTGTTATACGTGAATTTAGTGTCAAAATAAACGTATTAATGTTTTGATTTCCATCCTTGATAGCGTGGCAGTGTTCGAACGCCATTAGGAACGAAAAAGCTCTAGAGTAGCGATTTAGAAAATGCGCATTCTACCAAAAGGTAGGCTACAACTTTTCGTTCCTTAGACTGAGCTTGATTATTTGAAAGAATGTTGATTTAGTGAATTTGGTGCGGGTAGCTAGTTTATCATGCTAGACTAGCTACTTAGAGTCCATATTTTAGGCATTTATCAAGCTTTTAGGATTGGAAGCATGTCGGTTGTTAATTGTGATAATCCTTATCTTGTGGTATGCCTTGGGTGTTGTTGTTATGTGGTTTTGGAATCATGTTTGGCCTTAGTCTAGGCTTACACTAGTGATTCTTATAGACTGACATTATTTGGAGCTGTTTGGCCTTAGTTTTTCCCCGACATCGTATCAGACATCTTATCTCCTTATAGATTGGTGTAGCAGACTTGGGTTTGATAGATTGATCCTTAGTTAGGAGACAACTTAGCTCATCTTGCCCTTTTCTTCTTTGGTTTTATGCTTGTGGTTGAATAGGCATGTACGTGGGTATTTTGGGCACATCGGTGATTTGGCATCGACTTGTGAAGTAGGAGTTGGAGTGGGTCCCTAATGAGTTGGGATGGTCCCGTGCGATGTTCGACCTAGATTTCTTTTGGTCATGGCATTTGGAGACGTTGGAGTTTGTTTCTACGGTTCGAGTATGTACACCCTATTATTACTCCTGATTTAAGGCTCCCATGTGCACCTATGTTAAGCTGGACATCGTCCCCGCTTATTTCAGCTTTTGATCTTATTAGAGTTCTTACTAGGAGGTCCTATTTCCTATCTCTTTGGATTCGATTAGAGTTTTGGCTGGCAGATTTTGGCTCATATTCCCTTTGATCAGATTAAAGGTCTGATTGAGTGACTCCCCTTTGATTAGATTAAAGGTCTGAGTTAGCAATTTCATTGGATCCTTGAATACATGTATCGTGGTTGTAGTTCATGGAAGGATGTGACACTTCAGGACTTGTCTTTAATTTCTCGGTATAGTTCTTAGTTCTTTTGTGTACTTATCAAGCTTATGGGGGTATTCATTTTTTTACTTGACCTTGCGCATGAGTATACCTTCTGGGTTTATAGGCCTAACTAGGTTTAGTTACTTGTACTTATTTCTTTTCTTATCTTAGTGCACTCGTCGTGTGCATTCCTTTTAGCTTTCTTCTCTTGACTTTTGTCTGTGTTTAGATTCTATCATTTCATATTGCTTTTACTTCTCTTGCTCAGTCGACTTTTGATGCCTACTGAGTACCTTTTGTGTTGGTTCTTATGCTACACTCTACATCTGTTCCGTGATACAGGTCTGAGCACTAGTTACCAGCGCTGAGATTTAAGCATGTTGTAGCTTCAGTTTAGAGGCGAGGGTGAGCACATGGCGTCTTCGACTTACCTGTCTCTATCTGTATTTTGATGGCTAGTCTTTTGTATTTTGATACAAGACTTGTATTTTGGGTACACTTTTGGGACTTGTACTCTTTTATTTTAGAAGCTTTGTATTTGTGACTTCAAGGTTCTAAGAGGGATCTTTTTATTGTATATATACTTTGGGTTGCTTCCGCCTGTTCATCTATTTTTGTTATTTAATTGTTGCTTCCGCTTTATTTCTACCCTTACACCCATTACTTGTTGTTTTGGGTTACGGGTTAGCTTACCTATTGGTAGGTTATAGTAGGTGTCATCATGACACGAGAGATCAGGTTGTGACAAGTTTGTATCGGAGCACGTTTGTATCGGAGCACCAGGTTCACCGATCTCACTTGTACATAACTAATGCCTAGTAGAGTATTGCGGATCGGTACGGAGACGTTTGCATCCTATATTCAGGAGGCTACAAGATGTCGTTAGGAATTTTCTCTTTTTTGTATCGCTTTCTTGCAATATGTGTCTTATTAGTTTCTTGGAATCTCACTTGTTTCATTCTTTCGCAAGATGGCTCGTACGTGTCGCTTGGCAGCCGCGGTTGATCCACCCGAGCCCGCATGTAGAGCCCCAGCTAGGGGTAGAGGACGACCACATCAGCATGTTAGGGTTGCAACACTAGCCCCAAATGGAGATCCTTCAGTTAGTCTTCCATTATTTTATCCTTCATAATTCCCTTCATTTCCTAAGTAGTGTTGATCTTATTATTTTATTATTTTTTAGAATGTTTGAATATTAGTGAGCCCAAGGCCTTGGTTGAGGACCAGCTGGATTCTATCTTAGTTTTTTATGCTCTAAAAGCAAGGTGATATCAGCTTGTGTATATTAGGTTGTTTGGATATTATTATTTAAATACTGGTGATGGCATGCATTATATTGAAACTCTTTCACATGTTTTGTAGTAGATCCCAATAAATGCATTGGTTTTGCTACCATTTTGAGAAAAGCATGGTTTTTCCTCCTTTCACTCTTAAAACTGATTTTTCTATGGGAGTCATACTACCTTTACTACTTTGATAAATGGACTTTTGAAATAAAAAGTCAACGATATTGTGCTCACCTTTTAACTTGATCGGTCGGAGATTCACCGATCCTTTCTATACTGATTTGGTTACATATATCTCTGGTACCATGATAAAGCAGATCCAAGAGGATCGATTATGATAGTCCTGTATCGGTACAAGGTAGGTATATAAGGGCTTTCCGAGTTCCCTATGGGTTCCTCCATTTGTGTGACCCACTGAACAGGAGGAGGGAGTTGCATAGGTTTGACGTGGTGTGCCGGGAACAGGAAGTATGTATATATACTTGGTACATGTCACTTGGCACTGATGGAACTACTAATTTTTATTACATAACTCACATTTATATGCATCACCTATCACTACTATAATTGGTTGTTGTTTGGACCAGCCGGCCATATGGAGGGCCGGTTGGCTTATGTTTGTTGTTTTCCTTCCGGGCTTAAGGGGGCTTTGTTGGGTTATTTTTTAATTATGTTTAACATCCATAAACTACATATATTTCAAAGTAATAACATCTAATTGTGTAAGTAACTCACCCTCATTTAGTTTCATTCCTAATAAGTTACTGCTAACAAATAAGATTCTTCTTATTAAAACTTTTCAAAATTTATCAAATATAATTTTTCCTACAAATAAGAGTCAATCCGTAGGAAAAGAAACACACAACAATAACTAGCTTAACCTAAAAGCCGAGACTTTTCTTCTTTTTTCGTCTCTAATTTATATAAATAGATATTAATTTGAATTGATCAGATAAACTTAGATATGGAGCACAAAATGATTTGAATTTAACATAGTTACTCTAAATAGAAGAGATAGCATCAGAGTAAAATATATATTTTCATTTAATAAAAATTAGTAAAACAATTTGTAGTTAATTCATGATCCTCTTGAATGCTTTCCTTGAAGTTAATAAACTTTGTCCTTTTGTTTCCCATGTCATGACCAAAAACACAAGTCATGATAACACCTACTAAAACCCACAAGAAAGTAAGCCAACCCTTATCCCGAAATCAACTATAACAGGCCTAGGGAGCGAAAAGAATAAACAAGAGCATAATAGGACATATTTAAGGAAGAAACATCGGATATATATATATATGTGGGGTGGGGGGTGGGTGGGAGGTTGTTGTTCATTTTTTAATTTTTTTTCTTATGCTAATTTATCTTTTATAGCATTAATAAGGAGATGTGCATACAATAATGAGCATGAAAATTGTGTGAATGAACTAGCTTAACCTAAAAACCAAGACTTTTTTGTTTTTGATAGTGAAACTTGATTAGCTATCACTATGAATTGATTTAGAGATCCAAACTTCATGAACTTAGGTTTAAATAGTGACCTTTCAACCATTAAACTTATGTTGATAAAACTATAATATAAGACATAAACTTAATGAATTTGTCCTCCTTTCTCTCTGGTTATAAAGATAGACATTAGCTTGAGAGGGTCGGATAAACTTAGATATGGATCCCAAGATTATTTAAATTTATCTTATTTACCATAAAAGAAATAGACCACATTAAGTAAATTGTTTAGTTTCATTTAATAAAAAAATAGTAAAGACAATCTGCAGTTAATTCCTGATCTTCTTGAGTACTTCTATTAAAATAAATAAAATTTCTCTTTTTCTTTCCCCACTTTGTTTAAATGCATTGTTCTGATTAGTGTTTTGTGAAATTATTTCATATTTATTTTAATCAAAACCAGTTTAGAAAATTTTCAAGATGAATCAGGTCAAAGGATATTGAATATTGAATAGGAACAAAAAGAAATTTAAGCAGGATTTAGTTTTTAATATATTTAAAAATGATCTTGGTTCCTTAGAATGAGTTTTAAATGAATCCTTTAGTTAATATGGTTGCTCCTTGTAGAATTTTCTATGGATTTGCACCCTTCGCTAGTGTGTGGACTGGCGATTTGCTTAGTATCATAGAAATTTGCCCATAATAGGGTCGTGGTCTAGATGTTAATCCCTTACTTATACTTGATGAGTCGAGAATTTTGACTCAATTAGGGCTTGTTATTTAATGAATTAGTGTCCTCAATGCCTATTTTGTGTTCATAACTAATGTTAATTTATTTATGTGCAGCCATGGAGGCTTAAGAACAAGGCAAGGACAGTACATTGGGAAAAAAAGAGAAAAAGTTGAAAAAGCTGAATAAAAGGGAGGTTGTAGCTCGTAAAAGCCACTCGGAGACTCGCTGAGTGAGCTTCTAGCTTGCCAAAAGGTCCAGCGAGTTAGCTCATGAACTAAGCCAACTCGGTGAACCGAAGGGAAATTTTGCGACATGCCGATTGGAACGGCGAGCTTGATCCAGCTCTCCTAAATGAACAGAACAATTGAAGGCAGGAATCAAGTCCAAATGGTGAGAAGGAGTACATCGGCGGATCGCCGAGTCGTTCGGCGATCTCGACTAATCTCGCCGAGTGGTCCCGCATACTGAAATGTTGGTATGTTTTTGGGAACATATAAATTGTTTTTTTTTAAGAGAGAGAAAGGCATCAGACTAGGGTTGGACATACAAACTTTTCAAATTGGACAATATTGAATATTCTTAGAGAGGTTTTTGAGCTTAAATATTGGGGTTTTAAGGTCTTAGTCTTTATTTTTGGCATTGAGCATCGAAATTGTTGACATTCCGATGGAGAATCTTTTTGGTAACTATTTCTTGCTTTTTGTAATGTTTGGCTAAAATCCCTTTTCCATAGGGGTGTGACCATGTAATCGAATATATAAATTAGCTTGTGGGTATTATTAATTGCTAGATTTAATGTTGTTTTGAAATGGGTTCAGTTATGTCACGACCCAAGCCTAGGGCCTAGATGTGACCGGCGAATGGGGAACCCGAAGGAACCCCAAACAAGCCTCATAGCGTATCATTACACATCCTTGGTCGCGGAAGCAATTAAATGACCATAAGCGATAATCATAATCAAGGGGAAAATCGGGACTAAGGGAGCAAGAAAAAAAAAAGAAATGATACATAAATACCATAGATGAGTCAAGCTCAAGCATAATACACAACTTGTCCAACACCACCTCTAAACATGAGTACTTAGCGGGGGCCAAGACAAACTACCGGCTCACCCTCATAGTCAAAACATAACTAGAAAGGAAAAGTTTTATACATAGCAAAAGATCATGAGCAACGTCCCCGAAATGGAGGACTCACCAATAACCACTATAGAAAATCGTACTAGCCACTCGGAGGAGGATGGTCAAGCGGTGCTCCGGTCCCTACATGGTGACATCATGTAGGCATAGAGTATGCGTTAGTACATTTGAATGTACTAAGTATATGGGATGCAATGCAATGCTACATTAGATGGACATCATAGGAAAAATGCGTAATCATACCCAATAGATAGCATATTAATGAAATGATATGGATAATGATGCTTACATAAAAATCATATTTAGTGGGACGTAGTACATGTGTGGCGAGTGACCATCAATATAGTATTTCCAAGGCCTACCACCCCCTTGGAGAGGCGAAAGAGCTACAAACCCCTCAGTATGGTTACACGGGCCTACCACCCCCCGAGCTAGGGACCAAGGTACAAACCCCTCGATATGGTTATACGGGCCTACTACCCCCCGTACTAGGCAACCAAGGTACCAACCCCTCGATACGGTTATACGGGCCTACTAGCCCCCGTACTAGCATGGTCGACTCACAACACTTATTTAGAGAAAATCATATACATGTGTCCATTTCATCATCATTTCAGTAATTACATAACCATCCGACTCATAGGACGTACCTTGGACCTTCCCTTTCCTAAGAATTCTATAAATGGGCATTTTATCAAACACAGGTGGGCAATTGTTCATGTAAATGAAATCATGTATTTCAAGAATACTAAGTCCAACCAATTCCAAAATCCATATAAATCAGCCCACCAACAACATACATATATATATCAACCTTCATAATTTGATCATGGAAGCATGTAAACCATAAACATCACATAATAATTCCATTTCATGATAATATGCAAAATGGACCATAATAGGGTGTGTAGTAGTAATTCCATAATTCAAGAGTTCATAAATAATCATAAGGACCCATAAACTTGAAGTAGAAATAGAGGATAAATGGTTGGACTTGTGGAAAGGAAGTTTTCCACAATCAAACCCACATACCTCAACTTTGGAGAATCCTTGATGAAGATTGGAATGGAGAATCGAAGCTTGAGATTGAGTCTTGAATCCGGAATTAGAGCTTGAGATGTTTGAATTTGGTTGAAGATCTTGGTGGAATTTTTGGAGAGGGCTTAGAGAGTGTTTTTGGAGTTAAGAAAAATGACTAACTATGGGACATAAGATGGATCATGCCCGACCTCAACCTGAACACCTGAAGTAGTACCATCATTACTTTTGGTTCCACCTATGACCGAAGGTGCTATCAACCCACGAGATTTACCTAACTGAGCACCTCTCACCATGGTCCTATGGTGGGTACATGCTTTAGACCAATGGCCAATCTCCCCAAAAGTACAACAAGGTCCGAACACCCTAGCATGTAGGCATCAGATATCTACAATGCTTGGAAAAACAACCCTTACATAGAGCACTTCCTGGAGAAGTGGTCCAACCCTCCACAATCAAATCAAATTCTATAGTCTTAAGATCAGTGTGAAGAAGGCGGATTACTGCCCTGCCTACCTCTGCCAAACTCAAAAAGACCCGTAGCCAACTGCATTAGGGCCCTATGACAATCTCAGACATAGTGTCTTACCTTGCCACACTCCTAGAAACATTCACGAAAAGCAACCTACTATAAAAACTGAGATGGAGAAAACGAAGACCCAACCCTTGAAGGTCTAAAATGATCATTCCAAGAAGTCTGACTTATGATCTACCTACCGTTGGCACCCCAACCTACCTTATAACCTTTTAGAACCTAAGATGCTACCATCATAGGCCTGCTAGGTTTAGAAGGAAAATGACTATCACTAAATTGATGCCCACCTCAAAGTGGAATGTTCTCACTGTTGTAATAATGGTGAGGCCTCCTACCCCGATCCCTATAAACCTCAAGACACGCATGCTGCAAGGCTCTCACATGACTAACAACCTGGGGAAATTTAGAACCTTCTACTATCAAATGCTCCGATGCCAACCAGAGTGGTAAGACCAACCCTCTGATGAACCCTTGATTTAACTCCCGATCCTTAGCGATTAATGTGAGGCTATGCCCGGGCAAGTCAATAAATCTCAACACATGCTCAAAAATGGGCAACGAATCCTTCTAGGGACAAGTCAACCTAGCTCTGCCCTAATAATCACTGGCATCACTAAGAAGTGCACCCGCTTGTGGTGTACTCTCAAAGAAGCTCAGACCTCCTAACACAAAATATCAAGGGAGCGATGGAGTCAATGACCCTGTCGAAGCTTGTGCTGCCCCCAGATTCTGTGAAGCACATGAATGTCTCAAACCTTAAGGTCCATGCCTGACTAAGTCTCTTTAACCCGACCACATGCTTAAACTTTGGTAGAATATGTTGATGCTCTATCCACATCAATCGAATACCTCGTGCTATCTATTTAAGACAAAGTAGATTCAAAATATGTAGTTTTAGAGGTTAGTCAAAGAGAAAATACATGAAAAGGAGTCAAGAACAAAGATTCCTATGCATTCCCTATAGCTTTTTGAAGATAGGATATAGATGTCTCCGCACCGATCCACAGGACTCTACTAGGCATTTGGTCTCACACCAACGATGCTAGTCAACCTAGAGATCTGAAACCAACATGTCACAGCCCAATTTATCACATCATGATGGCACCTACTATATCCTACGAGTAGGTAAGCCTAACCCCTAGACAAGAACCAAAAGCAACAGGCTAACAAGCGGAAGGTAATAATAGGAAGCAAGAGGCTAAAATAGATGAGACGAAAGAGACATCAACTGAAATATAAAAAGAGAAACGATCCCTAAGACCTGGCATTAGTCAGTAGTCTAGCGTCTAATCAAAATAAGAGTAAAAATATTTTACAAATACAAAATACGTACAGGTTATCTCTAAATACAAAATAAAGACTATTCTTAG
Source organism: Solanum appendiculatum (assembly GCA_018342035.1). Lineage (NCBI taxonomy): Eukaryota > Viridiplantae > Streptophyta > Magnoliopsida > Solanales > Solanaceae > Solanum > Solanum appendiculatum. The sequence continues at coordinate 416,896 of JAGDQO010000386.1, read as the reverse complement.
CCAAAATAGATGGAAACTGGTCACTCTAAATGCCAGGAATTCACCCAAGTCTCTGAATACCAAAAGTTGCTTTTCACGAGCTCCAAATCATTGGCAAGAACTCTTTCTATGATCTGCAAAGTATAGTATGAGTACCAACAAGAAGTTCTTAGTAGGCCTCAGGAGACTAAGCTCCAAATATAAAGCAAGTAATAAAACCATGAAAATATGGAAAGCACAAAAGAAGTAGTGAAGCAGGAGACATAATATTATAGGCAAGAAATAAGAAATAAAAATAGGATACAAGGAATAAAGAGCCAACTCAAGAACATACCTAGACACGCAAGACAACAACTTACACACAAGAACCATAATTGCAAGAATGCTCTACCTAATGTCGGGGGAGCTTACATCCACAAAACTATAACACAACCTATTAACTAGAAGATCAATATCACAAGAAAACAAAATATAGTAAAACAGTAACCTTGCCATACCTCATCAGCCTAGAATGTACAAATAACAAACATAACCCCACTGCCCCCCTATAAAACCAGAGGGAGCAAACAAAAAATAACTATACTGGTATAAGACAGTGCATATGAATGCAAGGTATACAGTAAAACCATTAGGAACCATCAGTAACAAAGTGTATAGAACCACCCCCCTGGCTGTGCGGGTGAGGTAGGACTAATGTAGTCTCTCATGTGGTACAATGGTACTCACGATAAGAAGGGCCCATAAAGGACATAGGAGTCTGTCTATAGTGCATGGGCCTAAACCAAGTCTTACAATAAGTCCTCTCTATCGTGGTACTGATGAGTGGTGGTTTTCCACTTATTTGAGGTTCTTTTCATAGTTATTTTACTTGCTTTAGTTTAGAATTGGTGTTTGTAATGTTATTTTCTTCATATTGGTAGGAAAATGAAATGGAGATTTGATTTAGAAGGTGTTTGAAGAAACCAAGTGGAATTGAAGAGAGAAGAGGTCCATTGGAGGAAAGTTGAACTGACAGAAGTTTGCTCATCACGACCACGTGAAGCAAAGGTCGCGACCGTGTTGCCTAAGAAATTCAGATCTTGGGATCGCATGGTTGGATGTCACGATCGCGTGACCTAGGACACTATTCATCTCGACTGCGTGAGTTAGTTGTCATGACAGTAAAGGGTAAAATTCCTGGCACTTGTGCATATTAGGAATTTCACTAAATTTATCCCAATAACCATTTTTACACTTACCAGCAGTCATTGTTCAGGTCATCTTCGAATTCTAGACTTTAGACAAAAAATTTAGTTCATCTTCTTAGCTTAGAGTAGAGAAAAACTGGTAGATTTCCATTTGGGTTGAGACTTTGAAGGCATGATGCCTCACAATTCACATTTGATTTTGAAGATTGTGTTGTGTTATTCCCTTCTTCATTTCCTTTCTTTAAATTACTAGATTTATGGGTGTAATTGCTTATTGAGATTGGATTTTTGTGCCAGTAATAAGCAATTCATTTTGCTCTTGATTTCTTATTATATTGTTTCTGTATGTACTTCCATGCTTTCATGATTTAGGTTTAGTATAAATTTCATGCTTTAATTTATGATTTTAGAGTGCACACTTGAATGTAGCTTCTAATTTTCATAGGTTGCTTGAAAGAGGATCCGTGAAGTGAAAAATTAGATTAATGATCATATGTGGCATTGATTCCTAGATTGGAGACCGAAAGGAGATAATTTAGGTCTTTTGTTGTTGAATGCAAAACTTGCTAGAAATAAGGGTTTAGATTAAGGTGTTGGATTGCATTCTTGTTGAACATGATTGAGACCAAAAGGAGATTTCGTGATAAAGCACTTTGAGACCGAAAGGAGATAAGTGTTGATTGATTATGATCAAGCCTGCCTTTGATTGATTTGCATGTGTTGAAATGACAATGGATCATTGAATGAGCGTTGCGTTTTGAATTTCCAAAATCCCAATTATCTCTTTCTTGATATTGTCTTTGCTCAAATCCCTTGTTTAGTTACAAAAATCACTTTCTATTTGATAATCTTGTACATTGCATGTTTGGGTTCAAACTTGTATCTATTTATCCTTTGTCATTTTGATTGCCGACAAATTGATCCTTATGGAATTCCACCTCAACTCTTAGTAGGGTATTTTTATTAACAACGACTACTTACTCTTTGAACTTGTTTTGAGGGTTGTTTGAGCATTATCAAAAATGGCGCCGTTGCCGGGTAACACTTAGGAGTATTGAATTGATTTAGGATATCTATTTTACTTGTTTCTATCTAGATTGTTAATAGTTGTCTTTACTTTCTTTTGTTTAGCTTTTATGGCTTTTTGTGATCATATGTTTTGAAGTGTTATGCCCTATACCGACGAACATCCATGTTGTAAATCGAATGCGATAAGCCAATTTCGGCTTAGAATCATGGATGAAAAGCTCAATTGGGGTGAAAAGACGCTACACCAACTCTCCTAAGAAAAGAAAAAGCATATCAAAATGCAACTAAGTCGGTGCAATAAGGCTATCAACTTGGAGTTTTGAGTCGCAACGCTTAGAACCTTGGTTGGAATGTTAGAGGAGGTAGATGCTACTCCTTATGTAATGGTTGAAAAGAGCGAAAAGGAGTCTCATGATTTGCGCCTAGCTAGGTGCTATGAGATGGTCCAACTTGAATTTGAGATCGCACATTGAGGATATCTTGGCTCATTGCCACCAACCCACACCAATAACAATCCAAGAGGTTGAATTAAATGTGATGATACTAGAGTTGCTAGACCAAACCAAGAATATCATTTATGAAAATTTTAGTTTATGCACAATCAAGAGTGTCACTCAATTGAGGGCCAACAATCAAGGAAAGCAATGTTCAAGTGGCCTAGTGACTCTCTCAACCCTAGCCAAGGATCCAAAATGAATGTATGATGTAAATTTTGGTAGAAGTTGCCTCGAAGAGGAAAAACAAAGGGTGATGTATCTGGCGTCACGCCTTGATATTAAATTGTGGCGTTTGATGGGAGGCAACCCATCGGTATCAAAATAAGTTTAATTTATAGTTTAGATTAGATTTTTGTTTTTTACTAACCCTCATAATTTCAAAGTTTGTGGTGATGTTGTGAACAGTTTTGGATGGATAAAATTGATTGGGATTGATATTTGGGGTGGAAACACCTTCAAAAATAGGAGTTGGCACATTTTCGATGCTTAGGTGCGCCTAAGAAATTGGGCAGATCACCTCGTTTGCTCTACCATCTCCCAAATGCACAGTAGCTTTAGCAAGTCTTGCACCAAGTTACTCATTGCAATCACGAGAACCTCTGTCCGTAATCGTGATGCGTTAAAACCCCAGGTCCATAATCGTGAGTGACTGGTGCCGTGTTTGCGAAAGGTAAAAGAATTTTTAGCCTCGATCGTGAGGAGCAGAGTCGCGACCGCGATGACTTACGTGAATTTAAAAAGGTAGCAGTTCCAAATCATGTTCAGTGTACTAAATAACTCTACAAAATGTCCCAAAAGCTTCTCCCCTATAACACTGATTTCTCTAATCAATGTCGGCAAGAATTCCCTTCAAGCTTTAATTCTTCTCTTAAGTTATGACTTCTCTCCTCCTTACTTGATCAATGTTTGAAATTTGTGATTAGTTACAAAAAGGTTGATTCTAGACCTTAGTTTGTTATTCATGAATAGTGTTGAAAACATGATTTTGCGGAGTAGTGTTGTTGGGTAGAGGGTGTTAACTAAATAAGGGTGAATAAGGGGCTTGAAATCGGTTGAAAATTTCATGGGAACAGGGTGCTCACATCCTGTTCGATGAAATGCAAAAGTGAAACTATTTTCTATTCTAAATTGTTCTATGCGATTGCGATGTCTCATCCCATGATCGCGACGTGTTAAATTTTGAAACTCCACGATCACAATATCTAATCCTCCAATCATGATGACTTAAAATGGTGAGGCTCACGATCGTGATTAGTCGTTGCCTCGAAGTGAAATCTTACAAAAATAGTAGCTTCGCCCCCATTCAGTCAATAGCTTTTTTTCTCATTTCTTTGGCCAAATTTCTTGATAATACATTGCTTTACGTGCCTTTGCATTCATTTGACATGTTTGTATCTTGTATAGGTACTTTATTTGAAAAATCATGAAGGAAAAATTCAATCAATTGGAGGAACAATTGGAAGAAAATATCATGGAAGATGAAATCTTTGATCGTGAGAAGTTTGCGTCGGCTAAATGCCACCGATTGCATGATGGCCTCCTTACAAAGAATATCACAAGGGAGAGGGGTCTTTTCCTAACAAATCTTCAAGACACATGCCGTATTTCTATAGGCTATTGGTGGCCAACGGATGGATGTGTTCTGTGGATGAGCGTAGCGAGGCTAACCACACGGCAGTTCGAGAATTCTATGCCAAAGCCGCCGAAACCAACTTCTTCGGTGACTTGGTAGTTATGGTCCGAGGCAAACAAGTTCGTTTTTTACTCCACGAGGATCAATAAATTCTATGGTCTTCCTGATGCAAATAATGATGTTCATACGGCAAGTACAAGAGAAGCAGGCCAAGAGTAGTTTGTGACGCACTTGTATGGTGGCCATAGGCCTAAATGTATTGAGAACAACCACCGGATCGACTCCTCAAAATTCACATTTGAAGCCAAAACTTGGCTTTCCATCAACTGTAGTAGGGTTATTCCTTCGAGGAATAAGACTGATGTGTCTCTTGATAAGGGACTTTGGATTTTTCCATCATGGAGGGGATTCCTATTAATGTTGGGCAGATCATTGTGAAACACATTCAGGAAGTTGTCTTGGAAGGTACAGAGAAACTTTCTTATCCTTTTTTGATTACTTCACTATGCCTGACAGATGAGGTGGAGTAACATGAGGGAGATAGCATGTGGAGTCTCAAATGCCCTATCCATCCACTAATAAAGAAGGGTCTAGGACATGTGACAAGTAGAGAAAGATTGATGTGCAAGATCCAACATTTGGTACATTCATTAAGGGCATCACTTTACCTGGTTCAGACTCTATCCCTTCTCCCGCTGAGTTGCTATTTAAGGGACCACCGGCACTGGTCCATTTATCAGGACAGATACGGGTTATAGATACTCAAATTCACTTGCATATTCAGGAATTTACTCAGAGTCTTCCCACAGGGCCTGGAAAGAGATCCTCGGCCTTAGATAGTGCTACTTCCACCCTTTCTACTCTAGTGCAGGATCATCAGATTCTCAAAAACAAGATGGCAAAAATGGAGAGGAGGTAGAAAAATATGAAGGAACATGAAACGAAGAAGAGAAAGTTTTTTAACAAGATGATGAGTACACTCAGGAAATTCTATGGCTCGGGTGATGAGGCTGATGATGATGTCCTCTCAGATCCTGGTAGCTCCTCGATGAGTGATGATCTTTGCAGGGAGCCCCTCGTATTCTCTTTTTGACTGTGGTGCTATGAGGAAATAGCTAGATTTTCACTTGGAGGAGCTTCCCTTGTTGGGCTTATTTTAGATTTGTTTTGCATCTGAGTGTGTCCTCGTCGGGCTTGTTTAATATTGATTTATGGATGATGTGCCCTTGTCGGGCTTTTTTTTATTTATTTGTAGATGTTGTTCCCTTGTTGAGATTTTTGATATTTTATGTTAGGTTGGTTTGTTTTATTTTTTTTCATGTAGTTGGTAGTTTCTTTATTTCTATTCTGATAATAAGATATGGATTGACAATGCCTTATAGTGGATAGAGTGACGACTTGCTTAAGGGTAAATCGTCGATTGCTTCTGAGTATTTAATTGTTGTTTGATGTGTCAAGGACTGAGTAGCCAACCTTGAATAGATGCATGAGGTTACCCGGTGATGGATTGATTAATGATTTTCTTGAAGGAAAAATCCTCATCTTTTTAGGAGGTTGTGGCATTGTTGGTACTAAGAACATACTCTTGCATGTGAAAAGTGTTGAACATACCCCTCTGTTTTTGAAAGTTAAGCATGTTGTGAATGATTTCGTGACAACTTTTACAAATCATTTCGTGACTTTTGATTCATTAGCAGTTTAAATATTTGATGCCACTTATATTTTGAAAAAGAAATAAGATTTTGATCCATCATAATTGATTTGCATGACATGTGTGGTGTGCTGTTGAATAATGCCTTGTGATTCACTTTTGTCACCTAGAACTTGCCCAGTTGGTCTTGATGGTGCTTGGTTGGAGAAATCATCTTAGGATTTCTTTGATGTTTTTAAAGTTCACTTGGCCTAAAAATACCATCTTCGCAGTAAATATATCCTTAGTTTTTCCCCTTTGAACCTTTTCCATTTTATTGGTAACCACATTACAAGCCATATTATTTTTGAAAAAGTAACTCTCTTTTGAACCCTTCCTTCATTGAACTTAAGAGTTGTTAAAGTTGAGGCTTAAAGCCTAATTTGGGGTGCTATGGGAAATTCATAGAGGGAATGCATACCACATGAGCGTTTGATTAAAAAAAAGTTTGAGGATAGAGGAAAAAGTTTCAAAGAAAGAAAAAGTTTTGAAAAAGAAAGAAGAAAGTGAATAAATGAGACTTGAATCCTCAAAAGGTTGAAAATGGTTGCATATGGGGCTCCTAGAGTGGAAATAAGAAAGAAGAATGAAAAATGAAAAATAATGTAAAATGTGCATTGAGTTGAAAATGAAGAAAAGTGGAAAGGCCTATGAATGATTAGATGTTGTGTAGTGTTCAAGGAGGGTGTAGTCACTTGTACCTAAATGATATCCTAACCTTGCCCAAGCCTACATTACAAACTTTACAAAGTGCTTTAACATTTCTAACCAAATGAAGTTAAGTAATTGCTGTTTGAAACTATGGGTAAGCCTATTGCGTGGCTTTTTTGTTCATGAGATGTTTTGTCGTGAGTGTGAGTGTTTGCATCTTTTTCTCTTGTCTTGTAAATATTTTGTGAGCATGTTGAGACATTTATTTCCTTGTGAGGGCATGTACGATGATAAAGTAGTAATTTTGAAAATTCCTAATTGATTCAAGTGATCATGAAAAAGAACTAATGAGTTGAGTCACTTCTTGAGTTTGAGTTGTTGTCACTTAATGATTCTTTGTTCTTAAAAATGTTCCATGAGAAAAATGGGAGTTATTTTGTGAAAGGTTTGCATATGGACTATTTGTTAGCACCAACCAAAGCCATTACTTTTGTGCTTAATTGAACATGATGAAATTGATTTGTGGTGTGGTTGAAATAAGAGCTTCTTGTGTTTTTTATTTTCTTTACTTGAGGAAAAGCAATGTTTCTAAGTTGGGGGTGCTGATGAGTGGTGGTTTTCCACTAATTTGAGCCTCTGGAGCTGTCTTGTATATATTATTTTGGATTCGCTTCCGCTTCCTTATGTGTTTTATTTGTTGCTTCCGCGTAGTTGAGGTTAGTTTCCACTCTTAGTCCCATTACTGTTCAGTTTCGGGAATGAGTTTGGCTTGCCTATCGGTGGGTTATAGGCACCATCATGACTTGAGAAATCGAGTCGTGACAGAAGGCACGAAAACACAATGCATGTTTGAATTGGTAGAGTTTGAATGGTTCAAGTAAATGGTAGTTACAAAAAAAAGAAATGAGGTCGGTGCCGGGATGCACAAAAAAAAAGTGGAACCAATCGAATAAAGAGTTGTGTGCTAATAAGAAACTTGGAGAATCAAGGTAATTTGTCACTCATAGACCAAATGTTGCACTCCCTAGCCCGAGCCAATGCTACAAGCCAGTAAAACTCCTATAGTGATCCTATTTCGGTTGTTTGATAGTTGAAGCGTGGAAAACAAGGGCAAGCCTATGGTCTGTATACCTGCAGCGTTAGAAGTTCTTTTTGAAAGTGATAGTACCTGTCAGTATGAAATATCATGTGTGAGGGACTTCTTTGTTGTGAGGGCACTATGTTTGCATTTGATAGTTTGTTGTGTTAGCTGATGGTTGGTACTGGCATAAGCATGATTGACTGTGTGTAATGGGATGTCATCCACTGATCCTTGCATGTTAGATAGATGATTGCGGATAGGATTGTGTTGGAGATAATTGTTGTATAGTTGTGATGTGTTCTTTTGTGTTTCAGTGTCAAGTGTTGTCTTTTTAATCACTTAAGGACAAGCAATGGTTCTAAGTTGAGGGTATTGATGTGCCATTAACTCATAGAACATTTGACACTCAAAACTAAGGATTAGTTTATGTGGATATGATCCTTTCTTTGAGGTTGTACACGTAAAACGGTTGAATGCGAAAGATAGAAGAAAGGAAGAAAATTGAACTGAAGCAGACACTACGGAGCCCCAGACAGGCCGTGGACATGTTGACGAGTCATCGAAGGGCTCATGGAGAGGAGACGTTGAAGCCCTAAAACTCTTCCTAAGTGAAGACTGAAGGCCACGAAACCCCAAATGAGCCGTGCTGCAATGGACGAGTCATATAGTGGCTCGTTAAGAAATTACAGTTGAAGATTAACAATATTTTGTCCAAGTGTTGATTGACGAAGCTCTAAACGAGTTGTTATGCACTACACGAGCCATACATTGGGTTGTGAAGAATTTACAGTGAAGAGAGACAACTTTTTGTCTAAGTGTGGGACTACGGATGGGTTGACCAGCCGTCTAACCTAAGGCTATCCGTCACCCTACCCGTGAAGTTTGTCTACAGTATCAGTCCTACTTCGCGTAAGACTCTTTTCAAAGACTATTTCAATTACTTTGGGTTTATATTTGAACATTATGTTTTATAATAGACGAGTTTTGGAACATTGTGGGCGTGGAGAATTACAAGTTCTACGTTCGCACACATTTCTTGGTTATTTTACTTTGGATCAAAACTTTGTGTTCTTGTTTTAGTCTTGATAATCAGGAAGCTCTTTTTTTTCTATTATTGTAATTTTATTTCATTATGCTTTCAATAATGTCTACTGTTATGTTTCTTGAAATAATGAGCAGCTAAATACAACAGCTAGGGTTGTGGGAACCATGAAGAAAATTTATCTACGAATTCAAATACGAGTAATGTCAATTTTTTAAGTGCATATGTTGTTTTTACTGTCGTAATATTTAGGGAAAAGGTAGAATCAAACTCCGTTAATTTGGTGTGAAATGTTAGAGTTCGAGAGAAGATAACCGTCACAAAAAATAAGCAAGGGTAAGCTCCAAAGCACACTAAGCCTGAGTGGAGAAGAGTGGAAATCATCTAATAGGGCTGAAACGTGTTTAGATGTATCTTACTTGCTGAGAACATTTACTATTAACAATAAGCAGTTATTCATATAGAATTCGAGAGTGAAGTGAATGTCATGGGGAACACAATCCTAGGCTGGTTAAATCAATATAGGAATTTTAGAACAACTGTTTCTTTTAATTTACTGAAATCTCAATTACCAATTGGTTACTTGAACACAAATAACTCAATATTTACTTTTTGCAATTTATTATTTTCAGATATATTAACCACAACTGAATATGAGCGCCAATAAGGATGTTTCTGCTGTGAATTCCCTATGGGATCGACCTCAACACCAGTTGAGTTTTATAATTGACTTCGACCGTTTACACTTCCTAATTGAGGTATAAGTTTTGACATATCATATGTTGGTTGTAAGAAACTCCCCAATGAAAGTAAAGTTATATTATTTTCAGTATTTGCTATTATTGTATATATTTAGTTTTACAATTCAATTATTAAAACACACATGCATGCATTACTATTCAATAAACTCAATTGTAGTCTATCTTCAGAGTCATTCATTCAGCTCAGTATGTTCAGTTTTAGCCTATTACTACATTCTATTATTTTAAATATCATAAATTTCATGTGTTGAGATCATTTGGTGCTACTTCATTTTATGATGCACGTTCAGGTACTCATGAATACAGACGCATCATTAAGATCACCTTTCTCCATCTTTGGTGACACCTCCTTGCTTTCAGATAGCTCCAGTTTATTTCATGTTATAGTAGTTTGCTTATGTTATTAGTATAGTATTCAGATAGCCTAGAATCTTGCTCCGGTTGCCTTTCTTCTATATGTTAGAGGCTTCATAGATGAGTCAAATGAGTTATGATCTTAGTTGTTTTTCAAACATATGCATATTATACAAACTTTATATTATTTTTTAACTATGAATTACTTGAGTTTGTTTGTAAAGTTCTTGCATGCTCATCTTTTAGAAGCTTCCGCATATGTGTTATAGCCTTCATTATAATAGTAATACAGGCCAAGGATTTGCTTGGGACTAGCAACAGTTGTGAGTTCCAGCCATGTCTACAGTGTAGGCTTGGGGCATGACACCTAGGATGATCTAAGAATGTTTAATTCTAGAGGATAATACCCCTTGTTGATAATGAGGGGACTTCTATATTGTGCTAAAGCCTAAATATAGAACAAGAGGGAGCTCATACATATGATAGAGAAACCCAAGATATCATAGACCTACTCATCATGGACACTGTTTTGATAGAACTGAAAAAGGTGAGAAGATTTATTTACATAAACTAATAGTCATGTTCCTAGCAAGATTGACAGGGCATTTTTCAATTTCTTATGGATAACTATATGACTTCACCTTGAGGTTGTGATCTTGGTCCCACTTATATCTACCATACTCCATTATGTATCAAACATACACAACCAAGGCCATAATGAGCCAAACCTTTTAGGTTTCTAAACATCCTTGCTAAACATAAGGTGAGTCAATAACTTATGGATCTACAAGAAAATGTGAGAAGGTCTAACCACTTCTTTGAGTTATTTGAAAATAAAAAATATTGCAAAGAAGAGATGAAAAATGGGTGACTATTGAAGAGAGCATACTGATTCAAAAATCTAAAGTGCAATGGTTGAGGTTGGCAAATTCTAACTTTGGATTATTTTGTTTGCAAACCTAAAAAGTATATAGGATAAGAATATATTTGTAAGGCTCCTGGATTCTAATGGGACTCTACATAACAACGAGAGGGATACAGAACTTGAGGTGGTGGAGTTTTCTAGGAAGTCATTAGGTACAATGTTGTTGAGTTACTGGCTATACATGCAAACGTTAAGACATATGGGCCTTATCTGACTAGAAGCTAATAGTTGGAGCAAGGATTTTAGGAAGAGGTAGTGAATGCTCCAAAGGTCATGAATGATCTAAAAGATCCTAGGATAGATGGGTTTAACAGTATGTTTTTCAAAAAAGTGTGACTTGTTATTGGAAGAGAAATAGGTATTGCTATAGTCCATTTTTTAAACAAGCTCTATGACTCATGCCATAAATCAGAAAAATTTTACCCTTATTCCAAAGATGCCAAATGTCACAACACAAATTACACCCTAGATGTGACATGGTGAATAGGACCCTAAGAGGCCCTAAACTTGTCACTTGACATAAGCATCACATAAAGAAACATAATAACAAAAGATATAATCCAACATAAGTCTCAAAGCTATAGATGACATAAAAGATACCAACAAAGTACATAATAGAATACCCATAGATATGAGTAGGACAAACCCCAAAGTTACAAACAAAAATCTGAAACTGAAAGACTAAGAAAGCAATGAAGTGGTAATGGCCTAGCCCCAGACTCACCAATCCAAGCAATTAGAAGCGGAGCAATCCTGATCTAGCCACATGTGGGAGAAGGAGCATCAGACCCTATATTTTTAAAAAATATAGGAACAATATGCATCAGTACTTTGAATTTACTGAGTTTGGGGAAAATGCATAAGGACGTAAACATGATAATATAATGAACTTAAAATATAATATGCAAGACTAAGTAAACGTCGTAAAGATTTTAAGTGAAATCATACTCATTTAAAAGGTCGATGCATATTTGAAAACCATAAGAAAAGCGTACATAGAACCTTTGAAGAAAACATAGTTCATTTCTGGGATATTTACCTTCAACAACAGACAATAGACCATGTGACCTATAACATAGAATCCGGTGTAACACTCACACCAAAAAGAGGGAGTCCTACTTGCCAAGATAAGGAACATGTACATTAATTCTTGCTAAAGTGGATCCACTAGCTTAGGTCATTTAAGACAATCCTACGGGGGCACGTAGTTTGGGACAAGGAAATTGCTACTAAACACCAAACCACTACTAATAGTAAGACCTCCATTACAAAGTTCTCTCGGTTCTAAGTAAATCCAAATGCAACAAAAATAATCAAAATCATAGCAAAATACTTGAAAAGGCAATAATTCAAGACTACCAATCCATATCATAATCCATAAGTTCATTATCATAAAAAAAGCAATAACGTATGGGCTCATATGAAATCAAGTGAAAAACATATAATTGAATCAAATGATGCATAATAACATTGAATATAAGCCATGAAATCATAATGAATTGAACCCGTGAAGATTGGACATAAAACCCTAAGAATTGGGTGAAAATCAATTGGCGGATTGAGTATATTTTGGGACCGAATAGATTAAAGGAATCAATTGATGAAGTTCCCACATACCTTGATGATCAAAGCCCTAAAAGAAAAAGGGGAAATCTTTGAAACCTTAGTTCTCCACCTTGGAGCTTGAGAGAGATTTGGAGAACAAAAGCCTTCAGAATATATGTGAGTTTTTTTTATAAGTACGAGAGAATGGTTAGTCTTTCATGAGTAAAAATATTTATAGGGCTTAGTCGTAAAGTCAAAACAACGTAGTGTATGTGTAGAAAGAATACAAAAAGACCAAAAAATCCCTGACTTAAAACTATAGAATAGGTTTTATGGCCTCGACTTACGATACATATAAGTTTCTTCAGACCGTACTGGTGGTCCATAGAACAAGTCACTGGGGACCCAATTTTGAATAATTCCCATGAGTTCTCTCTATGGTTCGTCAAAATTTTGATGGACCGTAGAACCCATGAACAAAAAATCCTTCCAAGTTAGAGATCAACTTGAATCGGCCCCTTCTACGATCCGTTGTCCTTTCTACAGCTCATAGAGCCAGCCCGTTGAATCAAAGTTCAAGTCAAATCACCTCCCACAGAGGCCTTTCAATGGCCTATAACAATCCATACAGTTCATCCTGTCAATCCGTAGGCCATCATCAGAGACTTGACATTTTCAAAATCCCACGAAGTTCCTACGACTTTCTTCCTACAACACGTAGAAATTCCTACGCTCTGTAGGGTGATCTCGTAGAAACCTGAACCAGTTCAAAATTACAAAATTTCCTTTTCAAATAAACTTCCCAATTTCTGAGGTGTTACAATATCTCCCCCTTGGGAACATTCATCCTCAAATGGGACTCGTGCTAGCATTTATAGTGTAGGGAAAGAGATCTAACAAACCAACATGAATGCAAATAACATCAAAATGCATAAACAAAGGAGTAATAGACTTCAAGCAAAAACAAAACTTTAAAAGAATTTTCATAAAGCATGGATGCATATAGAAACATGACAATGACTTAAAACGCATGAATCTGAAAGAATGAACCATGAGGAACTTAATACCTCAAGCTAAAATAGGAGCGGAGGGAAAGAGATGAGGATAGCGGGACATCATATCGGCCTCGGTTTCCCAAGTATCACCCTCAACTAGTTGATTCCTCCAAAGAACTTTTATGGAAGCAACTTCTTAATTTCTCAACTTTCGGACTTGATGATCCAAGATTTCAACCAGAACCTCTTCATAAGAAAGACTCTCCTTAATGCCAACACTTTCCAAAGGCATAACATAAGTAGAATCACCAACATGCTTCTTCGACAACGAAACATGGAACACTGGATGTACTGATGCAAAATTGGAAAGCAAATCCAACTCATAAACTACCTTACCAATGTGTCTCAAAATATTATATGGGCCCACATAATTCCGACTAAGCTTCTCTTTATTTCTGAACCTCATCATGCTCTTCATAGGTGTGATTTTCAAGTAAACTCAATCATGAACATGGAATTCAAGCTCTCTTCTTCTAACATTGGCATAAGACTTTTGTCTACTTTGAGTCATTTTCAACCTTTCACTAATAAGTCGAACTTTATCCACGGCCTCATGCACCAACGCGGGCCCTATCAAAGTGATCTCAAATAATTCAAACAAACCAATAGGATACCTACATCTCCCACCATACAGAGCCTAAAAAAAGCCATACCAATTCTTTAATGATAACTATTATTATAAGCACAAATCAAAGGCAAATGATCATCCCAATTACTCTTGAAGTCAATCACACAAGTTCTCAACATATCTTCTGAAGTCTTAATAGTACAATTGGCTTGCGCATTGTTCTAAGTATGAAAGGTCGTACTAAGCTTGACTTGGGTATCAAGGCCTTTTTGGAAAGATCTCCAAAATTGTGAAGTAAACTGGGTACCTCTGTTGGATATAATGGATAGGGGCACACCGTGCAACCTAACCATTTCTTTAATATACGACTTAGCATAATCTTTCACCGATTAAAAAGTGTTTACGGGAATGAAATGAGCTGACTTTGTCATACGATCCACAATGACCCAAATCAATTGATGTTGCCACTAGGTGCAGGGTACACTAAATGAAATCCATATTCAAATCTTCCCACTTCCAAATAGGAATACTAATGTCTTGAGACAAACCTATCGGTTTCTGATTCTCGACATTCACTTGTTTGATATTTGGACACTTAGCCACAAATTCCATAATATACCTCTTCATCCCATTCAACCAATAGACCTCCCTCAATTCACGATACATCTTGGTGGCTCTTGGGTGAATAGATTATTGAGAACTATGGGCTTCCGATAAAATATGTTCCCTCAACTCATTGATATTTGGAACACACAAATGACCTTGATAACGAATTACTCCATCTCCCCCAAGGGATAAAGCCTCTATAGCCTTTTTGAAAACCGCTTCCTTCAACTCAAATGATCAGCATGCTCATCCTCACTTCGAGAATATATTAAAATATCATCGATAAACACAATAAAGAACATATCAAGTTAGCTATTAAAAACTCTATTCATCAAATCCTTAAGAATGACCTGAGCATTTGTCAACCAAAATGACATCACAAAAAACTCATAGTGACCATACCGAGTTTTAAAAGCCATCTTCAGAATGTCACATTCACGTACCCTCAATTAATGATAAACCAATCAAAGATCAATCTTAGAGAAGAAACTAGCCTCTTAAAGTTGATCAAACAAGCCATCGATCCTTGGAACAGGATAATTATTCTTTATCATGACCTTATTCAATTTTCGGTAATAAATACACATACAAAGTGAACCATCTTTCTTCTAGACATAAAAAAACTAGAGCACCCCATGGAGAGATGCTCGATCGAATGAAACCCTTATCCTACAAGTCCTTAAATTGGTCTTTTAATTCCATAACTTCTGTCGAGGCTAGAATATAAGGAGGAATAGAGATAGGTTGCATATCTAGGAGATGGTCAACACCGAAGTCTATTTCTCTTTTGAGAGGAAAACCTAGAATATCATCTGAAAACACTTCTACAAACTCATTAACAATCAGGATTGACTCAAAAGTAGGAGTTTCAGAGTCTGTATCCCTAACCCATAGAAGATTATAGATGCAACCCTTAGAAATAATTTTCCTAGACTTTAGGCAAGATATAAACTAACCTTTAGGTGTTGAATTTCTCTTTTTTCATTCTAAGATAGGTTCATTTGAAAATTGACACTTGACCACACTCGCTCTACAATCACTGGAGGCATAATAAGAATGAAGTCAATCCATACCAAGAATAACATCAAAGTCTAACATATCAAGTTCTACAAGATAAACATAAGTGACTCTATAAAAAACTGAAATGGGACAATTTTGATAGACTCGTTTAGCAACAATAGAATCACCAACAAGAGTAACAACTGAAAAAAGGTCTAAAATTTGTTTTGGGACTGACAGCATATCTCATAGACACATAAGCAGTCATAATAGACAATAGCACCTGGAGCAAAAAAGCATAAACATCAAGATGAAAAACTTGCAACATACTAGTCACAACATCCGCAGAACCCTCATGATCATGTCGAGTGTGGAGAGCATAGAGTCTATTTTGACGAAGAGTACCACCCGAACCAGAACGATTAGACTGAGCTTTCCTACCATCCTTTCCTTTGTCCATTCACAATGGACAATCCGTCAATATGTGACCAATCTTCCCACAACTATAGCTAATATCCCTACAGGCTAAGCATTTTCCTGAGTTACACTTGCCACACTTTTGGCAAGCGGGAAGCGGAGATCCATTACAACCTCCTTCTTCGGGCTTAGAGTTAGACAATCAATCCTTGTTGAACTTTTGAGCCACAACTTAGAAGAATTTCTACCAGAAAACTTTTGTTGAAACTGAGAATATCTATGTTCATCTGACCTTGAATGAGAGAAGTCACCATCACCCATCTTTGCCCTCTTTGGCTCTCTAGCCTTCTCTTTTAGCTTTTCTTCTTCAATCTATTGGTCATGTGTCATCAAATGTGAGATATCCATCTCCTTGATTAGAATGGCGGTTCAGCACTTTTTGACAATTATTTCAGACACACGATATGAACTTACTCATCCTTGTCATAGAATCGACAACCATCGTAGGAGCATACTTACACAATTGGGTGAACTTCAATGAAAACTCATTCATACTCATATTCCCTTGTCGACGATTGATGAACTCAAGGAGTTTTGCTTCCCTCATCTCAAGGGGAAAGAATCTCTCAAGAAAAGTCCCTTTGAATTTTTCCCGATCAAGAGGACATGCATCAATTTTCATCTTTTCTTTCCATTTATTGAACCACACTTTAGCAACACCCTTAAATTGATAAGTGGAAATGTCTACCTTTTCTACCGGTTAACTCTCACAATCTCCACGATCCTATGAATTTCCTCGATGAACTCTTGAGGATCTTCCTCAACTTTTGACCAATGGAACTACGGGGGATTCATCCTAGTGAAGCCCCTCATCCTTGTTGCCGCCGTATCAAAAATTGGGTTCACGGGAGCAACGGCCTCCTTAATAGCTTGGGCCGTCATAGCTTGAGCCAACACTTGAAAAGCGGCTTGGAACTCAACATGTGACACTTGCTCGGCCAAAGGATAGACCAACACTTGAGGAACCTCGGGCTCCATATTATCACCCACATTTATTCTTACATAAGCTCTTCGAGGAGGCATTTCCTAAAAAGCATCGAATAATAGTTAGGAGAAACACATTTTATATATTAAAACTCTATCCTATGACTTGGGAATAGTGAAAAAAGTGAAGTTTCCTAAATTTCTTGTAGCCTCTTATTCATAAATCAGGCGTGTTTCACACTCATGAAAAGAACTCTGCTCAACGCAGCTTGTCAAACATCCTAGAACCTTTCTAAAATCTGATGCTCTGAATACCAAGTTTGTCACGACCTAAAGTACACCCTAGATATGACATGGCGAATAGGACCCAAAGAGGCCCTAAACAAGCCACTTGACATAAGCATGATATAAAGAAACATAATAGCATAGGATATAATTCAACATAAGTCTCAAAGCTATAAATGACATAAAATATACCAATAGAGTACATAAGAGAATACACGTAACATTAACTAAGTCTTTACATAAGCCTTCTACTCATAGATGTGACTAGGACAAACCCCTAAGTGACGAACATAAATCTAAAATTGAAAGACTAAGAAAGCATTCAAATGGTAATGGCCTAGCCCTCAAACCATGAGGAGTCACCAATCCAAGCAATTAGAAGTGGAGCAATCTCAATCTTTCCACGTGTGGGAGGTGGAGCGTCGGACCCTATATTTTGAACATTATAGGCACAATATACATCAGTACTTTCAATGTATTGAGTATGGGAAAAATACATAAAAACGTAAACATGATAATATAGTGAACTTAAAACATGATATGCAAGACCAAGTAAATGTCGTAAAGCTTTTAAGTGAAATCATAGTCATGAACAAGGTCGACGCATATTTAAAAACCATAAGGAAATCTTACATAAAACCTTTGAAAAAAATATAGTTCATTTCTTGGATTTTTATCGTCAACCTACAATAGACCATGAGAGCTATAACAAGAAATCCGGTGTAACCCTCACGCCGAAAAGAGGGAGTCCTACATGCAAAGTTAAGGAACCCCTACATTCATTCTTTCTAAAGTGGAGCCACTTGCTTAGGTCGTTTAAGACAATCCTACTGGGACACGTTTGTTTGGGATAAGGGAATTACTACTAAAGACCAAACCTCAACTAACAAATAGGTCTCCATTCTAGAGTCATCCCAGTACTAAGTAAATCTTAATGGAAAAGATATAATCATAATCATAGCAAAATACTAGGTAACATAACAATTAAAGACTACCAATCCACTTTCAAAGTTCATATTAGAGTAGCTCCTTTAAAACCATGATTTCATAATTGTTAATTAAGATACTTCCTTTTTAAGGATCCAAAATCATGATTCCTTTCAAATGTGAGAAAACTTTTCACAAATCATTGCTACTTTATCTTAAAAGTATTCTATGTCATAAAACATCAATTTCATAAAACATACCTAAATCCATAATCACAATTCATAAGTTCATCATCATAGTAAAAGTAATAAGGCACGGGCTTATATGAAATCAAGTAAAAGCATGTAATTGAGTAAAATCATACATAATAACATTGAATATAAGCCATGAAATCCTAATGAATTGAAACCATGAAGATTGTACATAAAACCCTAAAAATTGCTTTCACGATTATCAAAACCCTAAAAGCAAAATCCTTAAAGCCTTTGAAAACCTAGTTCTCCACCTTGGAGCTTTAGAGAGATTTGGAGAAGAAAACCCTTGAAAAAATTTGTGTGTTTTTTGTGAATGAGAGGGAATGATTAGTATTTGAAGAGTAAAAGTATTTATATGGCTAGTTGTAGGGTCAAAACGATGTAGTATAGGTGTAGAAAGAATAGAAAAAGACCAAAAAGTCCCTTACTTAAAACTGTTGAACAGATTCTATGGCCTTGACCTACCATCCGTATAACTTTCTATGGACTTTGCTGGTGGTTCGTTGAATCAGTTACTGGGGACCCAATTTTTAATAATTACCATGAGTCATCTCTACCGTCCCCCAAAATTTCTATGGGTTGTAGAGCCAACCGTAGAACCCATGAACCAAAAATCCTTCCAAGTGTGAGATCAACTTCCACGGGTCCCTTCTATGATTCCTCGTCCTTTCTACAGCTCATAGAACTAGTCCGTAGAACCAAAGTTAGAACCCAAGTTAAACTCAAATCAACTTCGACAAAAGCCTTTCTACGGCTCGTAACAATTCCTATGATTCATCCTGTCCCTTCGTAGACCATCATCTGAGATTTGACATTTACAAAATCCCACTTAGTTCCTATGACCTGTAGGACTTCCTATGGTCCGTAGGGTGGGCTCTTTGAAACCTACTTCTCCTTTTCAATTAAAATTTTCAATTTCCGAGGTGTTACACCAAATCCTTCTTATGTCAAGGATTTTAGACCTATATCATCTTTCACTCTTCTTTACACACTGATTTGCAACGTACTTACCAAAATACTTTAAAAGATGATGAAGCATTTAGTAGATCTTAACCCGGGAGTCTTTATGCCTAATAGAGTCATAACTTGACAACATTATTCTAAGCCATGAATTGATGAAAGGATATGGAAAGAAAGGTGAGTCTCCTAGATGCATGCTGAAAGTTGACGTGGTGAAGCCTTATGATTCAGCAGAATATAGTTTAATTTCATGAAACCTATCCTAACATGTCTAAATTTCTTGACAAGTTATTATCAACTAGATTATGGTATGTATATCCACTGTTTCCTTTTTAATAATGCTCAATGGTGCACCAACCAAAGTATTTCAAGATTGAAAAGGGTTGAGACAAGGGGACACCATATCCATCTTTCTATTTGTTCTGGCAATGGAGTACCTATCTAGATTAATGAAGCACATGAATTTGGACTCAAACTTCAACTTCCATCTAAAGTGATCTGAATTGAAGCCAACACACCTAGGTTTTGTTTATGACTTACTGTTATTGTATAGAGGTTATGTGGGATTTATACATAGTCTATTTAAGTTCTTTCACAAATTGTCTAGAGCTTCTATTCTGAGTGCCAACCTCTAGAAGAGTGCAATCAACCTTGGAGGTACACCATATGATGAAAAAAAACTATCATTACTGAATCTCCCACAAGAGGAGCTCTAAAAGTATGTGATCGACCAATGCCAACCTCCTTAGGGAAGATGTTGGGAAGCATCACATCCTGGACCAACAAATTCTTGCCAAATTCTAAAATATTATAGCTGACCAAGTCTGTTATGCTTGCCATATAGGACTTTTTGGGCTCAAATCTTTGTTCTTCCTAAGAAATTAGTCAAGCTCATAGAAGCCCTTAACAAGAAATTCCTGTGGACATGCATTGCAGAAGAATCTCACTAAGTTCATAACTATGGTCCTTACCTTGGCAAGTAGGACACTCTCTTTTCAGTGTGGGAGTAGTACACTGAACTCCATGTGAAAGCTCACATAATTTATGTTGATTGATGGTATCTCCCACAAATGATTATGATTAAGCTTATGATTCAAATAAGAATACATGACCTTGTACTATATTTTATGAAATCATGTGATCATCTTTATGTTAAGTTTACTTGGTCATTGCATTATCATGTTTTTATACCTTTCATGCTATTATGTTATGTTCATGAATTTTCTCCATATTCAGTATATTCTGAGTACTGACTACATTTATTCTTGTGCCTATATTTTCTTATGATATAGGTCTTGACAGATCTCATCCAGCTCGTGGTTAGTAGAAACTCTTATTAGCCTACACAACTTTGGTGAGTCCTCACAGTTCGGGGACATACCACTTATGTTGTTTTTATGTCATTCAAATTTTCTATATTAATTTTTAGATTGTTGAAGTGATCTAGGACTTGTCCCAGTCACTCTCTTATGTAGTAGAGGCCTATGTTAGACATTAGTAATTCTGTATTTATGTCTTTGTACTCAGTTTTCATATTATGTTGATATTTCCCTTTGAGACTTATTTTGCTTATCTCTTTATTTTAGTTATGTATGTTATCTTAGTGTCATGCTACGCTATGTTATTCTCTTAGAGTCTCTCAAGATTCTAGATGCCATGTCACATCTAGGGGTAGTCTTGGGTCATGGTAAACTTCATATTCAGAGTATCAAGTTCAATTGTCTTAGGGTATTTGACATGTCGCATTACTAGAGTCTTTTTCATGGGTTTGAAGCGCGCCACATTTATGAATAGGAAGCTATGATACATTTAAGAAACTTCACTTATTTCATAACTCTTAAGTCGTGAGATAGAGTTAAACTCTATAATGTTTTCTTCTAACTCATGTTCTATGCATTTAAGAACAATGCCTCCAAGAAGAGCTCTAGTGAGAAGGAACTTAAATGTGGAGCAAGAAGCACCACAAACTTCAGTTTATCCTTTGGCCGAGCAAGTCACTCATGTTGAATTTATGCGGAATTTAGGGCTGCTTTCCAAGTGCTTCCCCAAGCTATGACTGCTCAAGCCAACCGTGAGGTTGTAGGTTTCGTGAACCCAAATGTGGGTACGACATCGACTATGGTTTGAGACTTCACAAGGATGAATCCTCTAGAATTCCATGGTTCTAAGGTGGACGAGGTTCAACAAGAGATTATGGAAGGGATTCGAAAGAACATTTAGATTATGGGTGTTACTCCGACTGAAAGTGAGGACTTGGTCGCTTACCAATTAAAGGGTGTTGCTCAAATATGGTTCAAACAATGGAAAAAGGAAAGGGCTATTAATGCAAGTCTTTTGGATTGGGACAATTTCAAAGGTACCTTTCTAGACCGATTCTTCCGTCTTGAGATAAGAGAGGCAAAGGTTCAAGAAATCATCAATTTGAGGGAAGGAAATATGAGCGTGAAGGAGAATGCCTTGAAGGTCGCTCAACTTACTAAATGTGCTCTAGCTATAGTGCTTGAAGGTCGCTCAACTTTCTAAATGTGCTCTATCTATGGTGCCTATTCAATAGCTCGGATGAATAAATTTGTTTCTGGTGTCTCATAAATAGTGGTGAAGAGTGTAAAACCGCCATGTTGATTAATGAGATGGAAATTTTGAGGTTGATGACTCATGCCCAATAGATTGAGGAAGAGAAGCTTAAGGAAAGTGCTAGGGAGACAAAGAGGGCTCGAAGTAACAGTGGTGAATACTCTCATCAAAGATCAAATGGTGGTGATCTTTCTCAATTTTGACAGAGGTATTCATGCCTGACTCCATCTAGTGCTCCGAATCCGAATTTCAACGAAGATATGGTGTCTAACTCTAAGGCTCAGAATGATGGTTCTAGTGGACATCCTTTCTCCACTTGCCAAAAGTGTGGTAAGAGTCATTCGGGAAATTGTTTATCCGGTACCGATGGAAGCTATTGTTGTGGTAAGGTTTGTCATAGGTTGAGATATTTCCCCTCACTTGTTAGCAAGGGTAGAGATGGTCGTCAACATGCTCAACGTACTTCTTTTGGTCGCCCGACTCAATAGGATACTGCATCTAGTTCTAGTGTTGGACCACATCTGAACATGTTTTATGCTCTTCAGACTCAACATCATCAAGAGGTTTCCCCTTACATGGTCTCTAGTATGTTGCAAGTCTTTCAATATGATGTTTATGGCTTGTTAGATCCAGGTTCTAAATTGTCTTTCATGACTCCCTATGTTGCTATGAAGTTTGATGTCAGTCCCAAAATATTATTAGAACCTTTTTTAGTCTCTACTCCTATCAATGATTTAGTTTTAGCTAAATGGGTTTTAAGAAATTGTGCGGTTTAAGTTATTCAGAAAATCTCCTTAGCTGATCTAGTAGTATTAGACATGCTTGATTTTGATGTTATTCTAAACATGGACTGACTTCATGCTTGTTATCCCTCTATCGTATATAGAACCCGAATGCTTAAGTTTTAGTTTCTAGATGAACCAGTCACAGAGTACAAAGGTAATATAATTCAGTTACTATAGGTCAGTTTATCTTGTGCCTTAAGACTAGAAAGAGGATTTTTAAGGGTTGCATTTATCATCTAGTTTTTGTTAGGGATACGAATTCTAAAACCCCTACTCTTGAGTCAGTTTCAGTTGTGAATAAATTTTTGGAAGTGTTTCCAGATGATCTTCCTAGATTCCCTACCGAAAGGAAAGTCGTCGACTTTGGAATTGACCTTTTTCCAGATACTCAGCATATCTCTATCCCTTCCTATAGAATGGCTTCGATAGAACATAAAGAGTTGAAAGGTCAGCTAAAGGACCTTTCGGATAAGGGTTTCATTAGACTGAGTATTTCTCCATAGGGTGCTCCAGTTCTCTTTGTTCGTAAGAACGATGGTTCTCTCCAAATGTGTATTGATTTTTTGACAATTGAACAAGGTCATAATCAAGAATAAGTGTCCCATTCGGAGGATAGATGACTTGTTCGATCAACTATAGGGTTCTAGCTTCTTCTTCAAGATTGACCTCCAATCGGGATATCATCAACTTAAGGATAGAGAGTGTGACATTCGAAACACAGCCTTGAGGGCTCGATATGGTCACTATGAATTCTTAGTTATGTCTTTTGGACTAATGAATGCTTCTGCAGCTTTCATAAACATGATAAATAGGATGTTTAAGAAATACTTGGTTATGTTCGTTATTGTATTCATTGATGACATCTTGATTTACTCTCAGAGTGAGGATGATCATGCCAATTATTTGAGGATTGTCTTGCAAGTTCTCAAGGATCGTCAGTTGTTTGCTAAGTTTAGAAAGTGTGAATTTTAATTGAGGTCGGTTGCATTACTTTTCCATGTTATCTGTAGGGAAGGTATTCAAGTTGATTCTAAGAAGATCGAAGTAGTCAAGAACTGGCCTAGACTTCTTTCTCCCTCAGATGCTCGGAGTTTCTTTGGTTTAGCTGGTTACTATAGATTGTTTGTGGAGGGGTTTTCCTATATTGATTCTCCGTTTACTACTTTAACTTAGAAGAAAGTGAATTTCAGTTGTCCGAAGCTTGTGAGAAAAGTTTTCAAGAGTTGAAGACTCGACTTACTTCAGCCCTAGTTTTGACCTTACTATAAGGTTTTTATGGTTTTGTTGTATATTATAATGCCTAAAGGTTTGGTCTTGGTTTTGATTTGATGCAACATGGTAAGGTTATATCATATGCTTCTAAGCAACTCAAAGTTCATGAGAAGAATTACCCGACTCATAATTTGGAGTTGGCGACGGTGGTTTTTGCCTTGAAGATATGGAGACACTATCTCTATGGTGTTCATTTGGATGTGTTCACTGACCATAAGAGCCTTCAATATGTGTTTAAACAGAAGGATTTGAATCTTCTCTAAAGGAGGTGGATTGAATTGTTGGAAGATTATGATACGAGTATTCTTTACCATCCGGGTAAGGCAAATGTGGTTGCCGACGTTCTTAGAAGATTGTCCAAGCATAGTGTTTCTCATATTGAGGATGGTAAAAAGGAGTTGGTTCATGATGTGCATAGATTATCCCATTTGAGAGTTCGTTTGGTTGATTTAGAGAATGGTTATGTTATTGTACAAAATGGCTTAGAATCATTTCTTATGTGGGATTATAAGGCAGAACAAGATAATATACTGACTTTGGTTGAATTAAAGAAAGCGGGTTCAAAAAAAGCTATTGAGGGTTTCTCCCAAGAAGGGAGATGGTGTGCTTCACTACTAAGGTTATTTGAGTGTTCCAAATGTTGATGAGTTAAGGCAACATATATTATTAGAAGCTCACAGTTCTCGATATTCTATTCACCCGGGAGCCACTAAGATCTACAGTGATCTATGGGAAGTCTATTGGTGGAACGGGATAGTGAAGGATATTGCGGAATTTGTGGCAAAGTATCCAAGTTTCCAACAAGTGAAGGTTGAGCATCAGAAACCAAGATGTATGACCCAAGATATTAGCATTCCTACCTGGAAGTGGAAAGATTTATAGATGGACTTCATTAAAGGTTTACCTCGAACTCATCAACAACATGATTCTTTTTGGGTTATTGAAGACAGAATGACCAAGTCCGCGCATTTTCTTCTTATGAAGACCTCAAACTCAGCTAAAGACTATGCTAGGCTATATATTCGAAAGGTGGTTAAGTTGCATGGAGTGCCTTTATCCATGATTCAAAAAGAAGTACCAAGTTCACTTCTCTGTTTTGGAGATTGTTTCAAAATGATCTTGGTACTCAAGTTAAGTTTAGCACAACTTTTCTCCCTTAGACTAATGGTAAGGCTGAACAGACTATCCATACTTTGGAGGATATGTTGAGAGCTTGTGTGATTGACTTTAAAGGTAATTATGATTATCATTTGCCTTTGATTAAGTTTGTTTATAATAATAGTTACAACTCGAGTATTCAGATGGCTCCATTTAAAGCTCTCTATGGTAGAAGGTGTAGGTCTCCTATTACTTGGTTTGAAGTTAGTGAGGTCTCTTTGATAGGGCCTAAGTTAGTTCACGAGGCAATGGATAAAGTTTGACTTATCAGGGATAGGTTAAGAACTACTCAAGAGTCGATAGAAATCTTATTTGGACGTGAGGAGAAAAGAGCTAGAATTTGCCGTTGATGATTGGGTTTATTTGAAAATCTCACCCATGAAGGATGTGATGAGATTTGGTAAGAAAGGGAATCTTAGTCCCTATTACGTAGGCCCATAACAAAATTTGAGATGTTCTGGTAATGTGACTTATGAGTTAGATTTGCCTTCAGACTTAGTATCAATGCATCCCTTATTTCATGTGTCCTAGTTGAAAAAGTGGATTGGTGATCCTACTTCATTTATTCCATTAGAGAGTGTTGGCGTGAAGGAAAGTCTCTCTTATGAAGAGGTTTCGATTGAGATTCTTGATCATCATGTCTGGAATTCAAGAAATAAAGAAGTTGCTTCCATGAAAGTCCTTTGGAGGAATGAGATATTTAAGGGTGTTACTTGGGAGGCCGAAGCTGATATGATGTCCAAGTACCCCTATTTCTTTCCCTTTGGTTCTTTTTCAGTTTGAGGTATTCGTTCCTCCTTTTTACTCTTTCGGATCCATGCATTTCAGCTATTCTCATATTTTTCTATGCATGCATGTTCATGAGATCAATTTTTAACTTCATGTTTTTGCTCGAAGTCGATTGCTTATCAGTTTTACGCATTCTTATGTGTTTTGCATTCATGTTTGACAGATATATCTTTTCCCTACTCTATTAATGCTTAGTTGGATCTCATTCGAGGATGAATGTTCCCAAGGAGGGAGATATTGTAACACCTTGGAGGTGTAAAGTTAGTCTGAAGTGGAAAAGTTGCAGAAACGTTGTTGGTGTAAGGGTTCACACAAGGGCTTACAGGTCGTGCATGGTCCATAACTCATGGAAGTCAGTCGTGGTTTCCCCCTCAGAAATATGGAGTTTCAATGAGTGGTTCACGATTGGCCAGCACAGACCATGGTAGGTTTTATGGATCGTGGATGGGTCTGTAGACCATGCCATCATACTTCAGGGAATTTTCTCTAAGGAAAGGTCCATGGATGGGTTTTACGGTCCGTATAAGGTACCATGGACCGCTTAACCAGTCGTAGAAGGATAGATCAGAAAGTTGGGAGCTTTAGGGCTTCAACGAGATGAGAGGGTCCATGGAATGTCGAATGGTTTATGGCCCGTGAAAGGTGACGGTAGACTTGACCGCAGAGATTTGGGATTTTCCCTTTTGCTTTTACAAATGTCTCCATGGACTTTAGAAGGGTTCATGGTCCGTGGATGGCACCTGTGAAAGCTGTCTGATAGTTTTTTAAGGGTTATTTGGGTCTTTTTCTACTTTTTTTTAATTCCTATACTACCTCGTTTTAGGCCTAATTTTGAGACTATAATTGATTCCAAATAACCCTAACCTCCCAATTCCCTCTCATTCACTCAAATCAAAGTTTCTTCTTCTCCAAGTCTCTCCCAAGGAAGAACAAGGATTCCAAAGCTCCAAGGGTTTCAAGTCTTCTTCTTCAAAGTCCAATCTAGGGTTTCATAAAGGTATGTGGGAAATTCATCAAGAGGTTCTTCTTCACCCATTGAGTCCCAAATAAACCTTAGTTTCTACCTTATGATTCTTACTCAATTCTAGGGTTTTAGTGTTTTTTTTATGGGTTCTATTGATTTTAAGTTTATTCATTATGGTTGATCTTATTGTGCATGATTTGGTCATAATTCAATGTTATCAAATGACATTTTCATGAACCCATGCTATGCAAGTATTTTATGATTTTAAATCAAACTATATTGATATGTATACATTATGTTATGAAAGATTTTATGAATCAAGGATGTTTTAGATCAAGTATCAATCAAGTTTTATGAAAAGAAGATGCTTCCAATTGAAGTATCTCTCATTATGCATGAATATCATGATTTAGATGCTTTAGATAATTGTCTCAAGTGTATGTTATAAAATTATGATTTGTAGAAGCTATTCTTATGACTATGAGAGTATGTTAAGAATGATTCGGTATTACTAGATTCTTACCATATCAAAGATTATGAATATGAATATGATATGATTATGCATGTTTTCCATTGGGATTTTACTTAGCACTGAGTGCACCTTGGAATGAAGGCTCACCCATTAGTAGAGGCTTGAGACCTTTAGAAGCAATCCCTTTGTGCCCCCATAGGACTTACTCTTAATTGACTCTAGCTAGTGGAACACCAAAGCTTATGATTATGGTCCTTACCTTTGCAGCAGGACACTGCCTTTTGGCGTAGGATTAAAATGTTGAATTCCATGTTATAGCCCACATGGTTTATGTCAGTTAAAGGTATCTCCTGATGAGTAGTAAATTTTCACTCATTTAAGGTCCATTTAGCTCAATAAATAGTGTCCTCAATGCCTCATTTTGTCCTTATCTAATAGAATGTTAGCTCTGAAAGGAATTGGCCATGGCAAGGACTGATGTTTGAGAGAATGGTAAAAAAACAAAAAAAAGTTCAAAGTGAACATTGTTGATCGCCTAGCAAGAAGGGTGGATCGCCAACTGAGCACAACATCGCCCAAAGTGACAGTGTGCAAGGAAAAGATTTAATGCTCAAACGGCGAACTAAGCTGTTACTCGGCGATTCACCAAAAATGAAAGGCTGACTCAATCAAAGTCGTCGATTCAGGTTCAAACACCTGAAGCTTAGAACATCACAAGGAGAGCTGAGGAGCGAAGGGCGATTCACCGAGTAGGTTTGGCGTGCCCGACTAACGTCCCCGAAGCAGTCACTTGGGGGAATTTTGGGCCAAATTTTGGGAAAATATAAATATCCTAAAGAATGTAATTTTTTAAGGAGAGTTGGTAGTTTTCATAGAATAGAGTTCGAAGAGTTTAGAGAGTTGGAAAATACTTTACTTTTGGGGAACACTTTTCTAGCTTTGGGGGTTTTACAACTTTGTGCTTGAATTTGACAATTTGAAGTTGAATCCACAGTGGATTTGCTTGTAATTTATTAATTTCATGTTACCCATGGTTGCTTTCATTAAAAGTATAATTTCTTTACTTTTTGTGATGGGTGGCTAAAAACTTCAGATCTAGGGGTGCTCTAATGGGGTTGGGTGTTGATTTAATGTAGTGGGTATTGTGCTATGCTCTGTTTTCCCACTGTTCATTCATGAATTTGGTCTAATTACCATCGGGTTAACTAGTGGGTTAAGGTTGCAAACTTAATTCCTACTTCCAATCTCCGGTTGATGCTCGAGAGAGATTGATTAGAGTGGGTAATTAGTTAAATATTAGCAAGTTAGGTTTGATGTATGTAGCTTGCTTGAAAGATAGGTTATGGGTCAGATCTATTTTCCCCATTCTTGAAAGAAACGATAGAGTAAGGTATTGGGTTGTTTAGGATTGGCATATAGATGAGACCGAAAGGAGATTCTATGCATAGATACTTTGAGATCAAAAGATGATTAACATCAATGAAGATGACTTAGCCTATTCATGAATATTCATCACAATGGAGCAGCACAATTTCCCGTAAGTGAGATTGACTACCAATACCCGCACCCCTAGATTACTTGTTAACTCTTGATTTTGTTTAATTTTTAGTTTAATTGCGATAATTAATAACCAAAACTTCATATTAAGTTGGTGGTTCCATCCACCCAATTGTTTTTACTATTACAAAAGAGGTAATTTAAAATCCAAATATCTTGATAAGAAATTCTCCACGACACAGCATTCTCTGTGGGATTCGACCCCGACTGTTCGTTGGGTTTTTACTAACTACGATTGCTCAGTCTTTTAATTGGTTTTTGGAGGGTGATTTGAGCATTATCATCTCCCACAAATGATTATGATTAAGCTTGTGATTAGAAGAAGAATGCAAGAACGTGTACTATGTTTTATGAAATCATGTGATCAATATTATGTTAGGTTTACTTGGTCATTGTATTATCATATATTCAGACCTTTCATTTTATTATGTTATGTTCATGCATTTTCCCCATATTCAGTACATTCCGAGTACTGTCAACATACATTTTTGTGCCTGTATTATCTTATAATATAGGTTCTGACCCTTCTCATCCAACTTGTGGTTAGTACAGACTCTTATCATCCTACATAGCTTTGGTGAGTCCACATGGTTCGGGGACATACCACTTATATTGTTTTTATCTCATTCAAAATTTTCTATTTCGGTTTTCAGATTGTTTAAGTGAGCTAAGACTTGTCCTATTCACTCACTTATGTATAGAGGCCTATGTCAGACATTAATATTTTTGCATTTATGCCTTTGTACTCAGTTTCCATATTATGTTGATATTTCAAATTGAGAGTTATTCCACTTATCTCTTTATTTCAGTTATGTATGTTATGTTAGTGTCATTCTATGCCATATGGTTATCTTACAGTCTCTTAGGATTCTACGTACCATGTCACGTCTAGGGGGTAGTCTTTGGTCGTAACATATGGTTGCTTGATTTTGTGAATATTTCAATATTCGAATCATGGAAAGTTGTTGGAAAACAAGTTGAGTGAGAGTTCATGTCCAAGATAAGGAAAGAAAGCGTAAAAGAAGTAAGGCCATGTGAATTCTTCAAGAAGGTTGAGTCATATACCAAAAATTGTCCTACCAAGCTCATTAGCTATGTTAAAGACCTTGAAAATCCTTTATGATCTTGTGGGAACTATTTCAATGATCATTTGGAGAATATGGGCAAGCTGTAATGACCCTCTAGGTCATTTATGTGATGAATGCCTTATGTTGGTCATTTAAAGTATTCCAATAGTAACCCCAAGTCATATATGACTTGCTGAGACTAAAAGTTTGTTCGCTCGGTCATTCATTCGGTTTTATATAAGTTTCTACGTTTTGGAGATTTTGAAACTTAAATGGTTGACTTCGATTAAGAGTTCATGAAGATGGCCTTAGAATGTGATTTTGACAAAAGTTCATGAAGATGGCCACATAATGCGATTCTGACAGCTCTGTTAGCTTCGGAACATCAAGTTTGGTCTAGAATGATACTTCGTGCTGATCTTGAGACTTTCAGGCTAATTCCAAGTCCCTTTGTAGAATTTTGCTTAAAATAGAGCTTGAGTGTGGCACCCACTTTTTGTCAAGATGATCTCGTTGGATGTTTTGAGTGCTACGTTGAGTATGGAATGTAAGATTTAGTGGCGTAGTGTCATGACCCAAGGTACCCCCCTAGACGTGACATGGTGTATAAGACCCCAAAATGCCTCATACAAGCCACTTAGCATACATACATACAACATAAAGATTAAGAGTTCAAAAGACAATGTCATATCAAAGCTTTTAAGCAAACTAGCAGAAGTCTACATCACATGTCTCAAAGCTAATCTAATATAGGAAAGAGAAAAAAGGTTTGGGACGTAACCCAATACAATCTAAAAAGAAAGAACATAAAAGTAAGAACAACTAGGCTATGTCCTCGGATGGATGAGGACTCAACAAGTCTTCACAAATCTTCTACTAAGCTCTAGCCATGAGTGGATCGAGAATCACCATGCCCTACATCAACAAGTCAATGTAGGCAAGAGTATGCGGTAGTACAATCAAGTACCAAGTATGATAGCAATGCATGAAATCATTTAAAACATGCTTAAACGGGACATTTTCATAACATGCAATGATCAAGCTAAAACATGATAAAGCTTAGAAATCATAAGACATAAATCATGGTCAAAGCAAGCTAAACATCTTTACTTCACTTGAGAAACATCATAACAACACTTTTGTTCATTAGTTGTGGGGAATAGCCTTAACCGACATATAAGACCATGTGAGCTATCAACATGGAATCCGGTGTCTACCCTACACCGAAAAGAGGTTGCCTTACTTGCCAAGGTAAGACTTTAACCTCTAGCTTACGTGGATCCACTAGCTAATGTCTATCATAGACCATCATCCTATGGTGGCTTATAGTTTATGGGATATGGGTAATCGTCAGTTGTCCACTCGGTGCTAAGCATTATTCCCATGGATTAGACATAGTTCAATTATCATAAATAGACATGGGTAGTCGCCTCTTGTCTATCATTAGTAATAAGTTCATTATTAGTAGACATGGGTGATTGCCTCTTGTATATATTAGGGAACATGGGTGTTCGCTTCTTGTCCCTTCATTAGAATAGCTCCTTAAGATCATGGGTAATCGCCACTTGTTCATTTTTAAATTCATAGTGGGAGTATTACGAGAGAAACCCTTTCACAACTCAACCATAACATCAACATAACATATACTTTTGTACTTCAATCTCAAAGTACCCTTAATTCATCGTTGACTTTATATGAGACATGCATAATTTCATAAACTTCATCTTTACATAGTTCATCATGCTCATAATTTGCAAATATTTCATAGGGTTCACATGACTTCATGAGAATCTCTTTTAACTCATGCTATTCAATGCAAACTCATGCTTAGAAAGCCATAGATATGTCAATTTGACCATAATCGAGGGAACCCACATAATAGAGTAAAATCATAGATTTTGATTGAACATGCTTGATTTCATAAAACCATCTTTAGGTAATTCATAATCTCATTCATGAAAGTCTTAGCTTAGGAATCATAATTCATGAATGGATTCATAGAGATTTCTTAAAATTCATTACTTCATAATTCCACCCACCAATCAAAGCATAGATTTTGAAATTTGGGGGAAATAACATGGGTTCATCAAATTTCTACATCAAATCATATAAATCAAGCTAATTCGTGTGCTAAATTACTTTATCATGCTAGATCGTGCACTAGAAATCCTAAAATCAATAATTGGAAATCATCATTGAAGAACCCATAAGAATTGATCAAAACCCTAACTTAATTTGGGGAATTGTTCCTTTAAAATTGAAGAAGACTAGGGACCCATTGGAGGGAAGGGCTCCAATGGTGAATGCTAACATACCTCAACAAAGCCCACAAGAAATTGCTAAGAATTGATGACCTTCAATGGAGGATCCTAGCCCTTCTTCTTCCTTCAGAATTGAGAGAACCTTTCTAGAGAGAGAAATATTTGAGAGAGGGAAATTTGGGAATGATTTATAATGAATAAAATTAGGCTTAGGAAGCTTATATAGGGTCTGGGTTAAGGGCATAACCGACTTAGATTAGAAGTTAAACATTTAGGGAAAAGACCAAAAAGCCCTTAATTAAATACTTTCGGGGTCCATCGACGGTTGGGACCTACGGTCCGTAGGTCCATCTACTGACCGTCGATGGTCAACCGTCGTTGGGTTTAGAAACTATCAACATGGACCCTACAACGACAGGCCCCATGTACGGCTCGTAGGTAAATGACGGACTATACATGGCAACCGTAGGTCAGGACTTACAGCTTAAGAAATTGACTAAGTCTGTAGGGGACTGACGAGACCTACCTATGACTCATTCATTAAATGACGGGCCATCCTGGCAGGCCATCGTTGGGGTTCTGAAACTTGACATTTTGAAAACTTGGGCTTGCCACTTACGGTTCCCACCTACGGGCTGTAAGTCAACCGACGGACCGTAGGTGGCTTCCATCATTACTGGCAGTATCCAAGAAAATTCAAAAAAGTTTCCACCCTCGAATCTGCGGTATTACATTATCTCCCCCTTTGGAACATTCATCCTCAAATGAGAATCAAGACATCATGAGGAAGGTAAGAACAAAATTAACAACCCAACTTAGAATGCAATCACTTAAATACACATATCCGAGGACGAAACATCAACTCCAAGCTAAAGCATGTTCAACCCATCATTTCATGAAGACTTTATGCAGCCCATATTCAATGCAAATAATCATAGAGAAATCAATCGAGTTGACTCATTTGCACAACATTTTGACCCTTCATGAACATGCATAAATGAGGAATCATGAGAATATCTAAGACACTTGAGACCAAAAGAATGAACCATGAGGAAATAGGTACCTCAAGCTAGAGTAGGATCGGAAGGAAAGAGATGAGGATAACAGGACATCATATCGGCCTCGGCCTCCCAAGTAGCACCC
This sequence comes from Solanum appendiculatum, assembly GCA_018342035.1. Classification (NCBI taxonomy): domain Eukaryota; kingdom Viridiplantae; phylum Streptophyta; class Magnoliopsida; order Solanales; family Solanaceae; genus Solanum; species Solanum appendiculatum. The sequence goes on along the minus strand of JAGDQO010000386.1, from coordinate 383,425 downwards.
TCAACTAATTGATTCCTCCAAAGAACTTTCACCGACGCGACTTCTTTATTTCTTAACTTTTGGACTTGCCGGTCCAAAATCCCAACCGGAGCTTCTCATAGAAAAGACTATCCTTTATGCCAAGATTCTCCAATGGAACTATAATTGTCAGATCGCCAACACATTTCTTCAACAATGAGACATGGAAAACCGGATGCACCGATGCCAAATCATTAGGCAAATCAAGTTCATAAGCAACCTTACCGACGCGCCTCAAAATCTGATATGCGCCTACATAACGGGGACTTAGCTTCCCTTTCTTCCACAATCTCATTACACCCTTCATGGGTGAAAATTTCAAGTAAACCCAATCATTTACATCAAATTCTAAATCTCTCCTTCTAACATCGGCATAATACTTTTGTCGACTTTGGCCCATTTTCAACCTTTCTCTAATAAGTCAAACTTTCTCCATAGCCTCATGCACCAACTCGGGTCCTATCAAAGCAACTTCACCAACTTTGAACCAACCTATAGGAGATCTACACCTCCTACCATAGAGAGCTTCAGATGGAGCCATGCCAATACTAGAATGGTAACTATTGTTATAAGCAAACTCAATTAAAGGCAAATGATCATCCCAATTACCCTTGAAATTGATTACACACACTCTCAACATATCCTCCAATGTTTGGATAGTACGCTCCGCTTGCTCATCGATTTGAGGATGAAAGGCCGAACTAAGCTTAACATGAGTACCAAGACCCTTTTGGAAATATTTCTAAAATTGAGAAGTAAATTGTGCACCACGATTGGAGATAATGGATAAAGGCACTACATGCAACCTAACCATCTCTCTCAAGTACAACTTAGCATAATCCTCTGCCGAATAAGAATCTTTGACGGGAATGAAATGGGCTGATTTCATCATACGATTCACAATAACCCAAATCGAGTCATGTTGTCGCCAGGTGCATGGTAAACGAACAATGAAGTCCATATTCACATCTTCCCACTTCCAAGTAGGAATACTAATATCTTGGGTCAAACCTCCCGACTTTTGGTGCTCAACTTTCACATGTTGACAATTAGAACACCTAGCCACAAACTCCGCAATATCCTTCTTCATCCCATTCCACCAATAGACCTCCCGCAAATCACGGTACATCTTGGTAGCTCCCGGGTGAATGGAATATCGAGAGCTATGGGCTTCTGATAAAATTTGTCCTCTTAAGTCATCTACATTGGGAACACACAAATGACCTTGATATCGAAGCACACTATCTCCCCCTTAGGAGAAAGCCTCAACGGAATTTTTGAGCACCGTTTACTTCAACCCAACCATGTTAGGATCAAGATCCTGTTTAGCCTTCACATATTGCACAAAGGATGATTCGAAACCATTATGGACCATAACACCACCTTTAGTGGATCAACCAACTGAACACCCAAGCGGGCCAACCTATGAACATCGCGAACCAACGCTTTCTTACCATCCTCAATATGAGCAACACTACCCATAGATAATCGACTAAGAGAATCTGCCACCACATTAGCCTTGCCGAGGTGATAGAGGATACTCATGTCATAGTCTTTTAACAAATCAAGCCACCTCCTTTGGCGAAGATTTAGATCTTTTTGTTTAAACACATATTGCAAACTCTTATGATCGGTGAAGACGTCAACATGTACACCATACAAATAATGCCTCCAAATCTTTAAAGTAAACACAACAGCCACTAATTCTAAATCATGAGTAGGATAAATCTTTTCATGTACCTTGAGTTGTCTTGAAGCATAAGCAATGACTTTTCCATTTTGGCATAAGAACACATCCTAGCCCAATCCTCAAGGCATCACAATAAGCAACAAAACCATCTGACCCTTCCGGTAGAGTCAATATCAGAGATGAAGTAAGTCTATCTTTCAACTCTTTAAAACTCTTCTCACATGCTTTGGACCAAGTGAACATAACCTTCTTTTGAGTCAAACCCGTCAATGGGGAAGCAATCAAAGAAAACTCTTCAACAAACCTCGTATAATAACCGGCTAGACCCTAGAAACTACAAATATCCTAAGGTGATAGAGGTCTATGCCAATTTCTAACCACATCCGTCTTCTTAGGATCTACCTCAATACCTTTACCGGAGAAAATGTGACCAAGGAAAGCCACAGACCTCAACCAAAACTCACATTTACTAAACTTTGCAAAGAGTTGTTGGTCTTTGAGGACTTGCAAGACATACCTCCAATGATCAGCATGCTCACCCTCACTCCTTGAGTAGATCAAAATATCATCAATAAACATAATCACAATCATATCAAGATATTGTCTAAACACTCTATTAATCAAGTACATAAATGCGGCCAGAGCATTTGTCAACCCAAATGACATCACTAGGAATTCATAATGGCCATACCTAGTCCGGAAAGTTGTTTTCGGAATATCATCTTCCTTTACTCTCAATTGGTGATAGCTCGAACGAAGGTCTATCTTAGAGAAACAACTAGCCCCTTGATGTTGATCAAATAAGTCATCTATTCTTGGAAGAGGATACTTATTCTTAATACTAACCTTGTTCGGTTGGCGGTAGTCAATGCACATATGAAGTGAACCATCTTTCTTTCTTACAAACAAGCCCGGAGCACCCCACGGAGAAATACTTGGTCGGATGAAGCCCTTATCCAACAAGTCTTTCAATTGCTCCTTTAGTTCCTTAAGTTTCGTCGGAGCCATTTTATACAGAGGAATAGAGATAGGTTGCGTATTCGAGAGAAGGTCAATATCAAAGTCTATTTCCCTTTCGGGAGGGATACCGGGTAAATCATCGGGAAACACTTCAGGAAAATCATTAACAACGGGGACCGACTCAAGAATAGGGATTTCGGAATCTATATCCCTCACCCTAACAAGATGGTATATGCAACCCTTAGAAATCATCTTTCTAGCTTTAAGACAAGAAACAAACGGACCTCTAACCATAGAATTTCCCCCTTCCACTCTAGGATAGGCTCATTTGGAAATTGAAACTTGACCATTCGGGTCCCACAATCAATAGAAGCATAACAAGAGTACAACCAATCCATCCTAAGAATAACATCAAAATCTAACATATCAAGCTCTACAAGATCAACGTAAGTGACTCTATGAAATAATGAGACGGGGCAGTTTCTTTAGACTCTCTTAGCCACAATAGATTCACCAATCGGAGTAGAGACATGAAAAGGATCTAGCAACACATCCGGAACAATATCAAACCCCATAGCCACATATGGCGTCACAAAAGACAAAGTAGCGCCCGGATCAAGCAAAGCATAAACATCAAAGTGAAAGACTTTCAACATATCGGTAACCACATCAGGAGAACCCTCTTGCTCATGACGAGCCTAAAGTGCATAAAGCTGGTTTTGCTTTTTATTCCCACTAGAACTTGATGGATTTTGAGGTTGAGTGCGTCGACGGTTATCCCCTTCATTCTTAGCTACTAAGGGGCAATCCCTTATCTTGTGATCCATCTTGCCACAACCAAAGCATGCATTAGAACCCGCTAGACATTTGCCCTCATGCTTTCTCCCACACTTAGCACAAGCAGTCAATGAAGAACCACTATTACCTCCTTGGGGCTTAGGGTTAGACACCCTATCTTTGTTGGACTTGGGAGGAGCATTGGAAGAACCTTGACCGAAAAGCCTTTGTCGAAATCTAGGGCATCCATGTCCATCGGACCTTGAATGTGAAAAGTTACCATCACCGGTCCTAGCCCTCTTTGTCTCTCTAGACCTTTCCTTGAGCTTTTCCTCCTCTATTTGTTGAGCATACACCATGAGGCGAGAAATATCCATGTCATTGACAAGCATAGCGGTGCGGCACTCTTTAACCAACATTTTTTACACTCTCGAGACAAACTTACTCAATCTTGCCCCAGGATCGGCAACTATGGAAGGAGCATATGGGGACAATTATGTGAACTTCAAAGCATACTCCTTCACGCTCATGCTTCCATGATGAAGGTTGATAAATTCAAGCACCCTTGCCTCCCTCATCTCAAGGGGAAGGAACCTCTCAAGGAAAGCAACCTTGAATTTCTCCAAATTAAGAGGACCCCCATTAACTGCCCTCTCACTCTTCCATTGGTTGAACAAAACTTGAGCAACACCCTTGAGTTGATAAGCCGCCAACTCTACCTTTTCCTCCGATGTCACCCCCATGATCATCAATACCTTGTACACTTCATGTATGAATTCTTGAGGATCTTCCTCTAACTTTGAACCATGAAATTTCAGAGGGTTCATCCTTGTGAAGTCTCTTACCCTAGATGCCGCAGTACCCACATTTGGGTTCATGGGAGCCACAACCTCTCTATTGGCTTGAGTCGTCACGGCTTGGGCCAACACTTGAAAAGCAGCCCTAAACTCCGTATTAGATACTTGTTCGGCCAAAGGGTCGACCAAAACTTGTGGAGCTTGAGGAGGAGCTTGTTGATCCACATTCTCTCCCACATTTCGTCTAGCATAAGCTCTTCAGGTAGCCATATTCTGAAACGCATCGAATAGGGATTAGGAGAGAGACATATAGAGTTAAACTCTATGGCACGACTTAGGAATAATGAAACAAGTGAAGTTTCTTAAACGTCATATAGCTTCTCATTCATAAATATGGAGTGATTCACATTCATGAACAAGACTCCACTAGACGCGGCTTATGAGACATCCTAGGATCTTTCTAAAACCTTGTGCTCTGAATACCATGTTTGTCACGACCCAAGGTACCACTCTAGACGTGACATGGTGTATAAGACCCCGAAAGGCCTCATACAAGCCACTTAGCATACATACATACTAGATCATAAAGATTAAGAGTTCAAAAGACAATGTAATATCAAATCTTTTAAGCAAAGTAGCAGAAGTCTATATCTCATGTCTCAAAGCCAATCAAATATAGGAAAGAGAAATAAATTTTGGGACGTAACCCAATACAATCTAAAAAGAAAGAACATAAAAGTAAGAACAACTAGGCTATGTCCTCGGATGGATGAGGACTCAACAAGTCTTCACAAATCTTCTACTAAGCTCTAGCCATGAGTGGATCGAGAATCACCACGCCCTACATCAACAAGTCAATGTAGGCAAGAGTATGCGGTAGTACAATCAAGTACCAAGTATGATAGCAATGCATGAAATCATTTAAAACATGCTTAAACGGGACATTTTCATAACATGCAATGATCAAGCTAAAACATGATAAAGCTTAGAAATCATAAGACATAAATCATGGTCAAAGCAAGCTAAACATCTTTACTTCACTTGAGAAACATCATAACAACACTTTTGTTCATTAGTTGTGGGGAATAGCCTTAACCGACATATAAGACCATGTGAGCTATCAACATGGAATCCGGTGTCTACCCTACACCGAAAAGAGGTTGCCTTACTTGCCAAGGTAAGACTTTAACCTCTAGCTTACGTGGATCCACTAGCTAATGTCTATCATAGACCATCATCCTATGGTGGCATATAGTTTATGGGATATGGGTAATCGTCAGTTGTCCACTCGGTGCTAAGCATTATTCCCATGGATTAGACATAGTTCAATTATCATAAATAGACATGGGTAGTCGCCTCTTGTTTATCATTAGTAATAAGTTCATTATTAGAAGACATGGGTGATTGCCTCTTGTCTATATTAGGGAACATGGGTGTTCTCTTCTTGTCCCTTCATTAGAATAGCTCCTTAAGAACATGGGTAATCGCCACTTGTTCATTTTTAAATTCATAGTGCAAGTATTACGTGAGAAACTCTTTCACAACTCAACCATAAAATCAACATAACATATACTTTGGTACTTCAATCTCAAAGTACCCTTAATTCATCGTTGACTTTATATGAGACATGCATAATTTCATAAACTTCATCTTTACATAGTTCATCATGCTCATAATTTGCAAATCATAGGGTTCACATGACTTCATGGGAATCTCTCTTAACTCATGCAATTCAATGCAAACTCATGCTTAGAAAGCCATAGATATGTCAATTTGACCATAATCGAGGGAACCCACATAATAGAGTAAAATCATAGATTTTGATTGAACATGCTTGATTTCATAAAACAATCTTTAGGTAATTCATAATCTCATTCATGAAAGTCTTAGCTTAGGAATCATAATTCATGAATGGATTCATAGAGATTTCATAAAATTCATCACTTCATAATTCCACCCACCAATCAAAGCATAGATTTTGAAATTTGGGGGAAATAACATGGGTTCATCAAATTTCTACATCAAATCATATAAATCAAGCTAATTCGTGTGCTAAATTACTTTATCATGCTAGATCGTGCACTAGAAATCCTAAAATCAATAATTGGAAATCATCATTGAAGAACCCATAAGAATTGATCAAAACCCTAACTTAATTTGGGGAATTGTTCCTTTAAAATTGAAGAAGACTAGGGACCCATTGGAGGAAAGGGCTCCAATGGTGAATGCTAACATACCTCAACAAAGCTCACAAGAAATTGCTAAGAATTGATGACCTTCAATGGAGGACCCTAGTCTTTCTTCTTCCTTCAGAATTGAGAGAACCTTTCTAGAGAGAGAAATATTTGAGAGAGGGGAATTTGGGAATGATTTAGAATGAATAAAATTAGGCTTAGGAAGCTTATATAGGGTCTGGGTTAAGGGCATAACCGACTTAGATTAGAAGTTAAACATTTAGGGAAAAGACCAAAAAGCCCTTAATTAATAACTGTCGGGGTCCATCGACGGTTGGGACCTACGGTCCGTAGGTCTATATACAGACCGTCGATGGTCAACTGTCATTGGGTTCAGAAACTATCAACATGGACCCTGTAACGACGGGCCCCATGTACGGCTCGTAGGTCAAACGACGGACCGTACATGGCAACCATATGTCAGGACTTATAGCGTATGAATTTCACTAAGTTGTGAGGGGACCTACGAGACCTACCTACGACTCGTTCATTGAACGACGGGCCGTCCTGGAAGGGCGTTGTTGGGGTTCTGAAACTTGACATTCTGAAAACTTGGGCTTGCCACTTACGGTTACCCACATACGGGCCGTAAGTCAACCGACGGACCGTAAGTGGCTTCCGTCGTTACTAGCAGCAACCCAGAAAATTCAAAAAACTTTCCACCCTCGAATCTGGGGTATTACACGTAGCATATCTCATTTGCATACATGGGGTTCCGAACCAATCTAGAGCACCCGAGCAAAGCCCAAGGGTTAAATGAAATTTCTACCTCCTGATGCTACTGCCCCCACTTTTGCGACCTTGGCATCACTTTAGCGGCTTGTGCTTTAGAGGCTTGTGTACCACTTTAGCGAGCTTGGCCAGCTAGACAACGACCTCTTTAGCGGCCTTGGCTTGCTTAAGTGAGTACTACTTTAGCTTCCATGAATTTATTTTAGCGAGCCTGACAGGTTAGGCCTATCGCTTAAGTGGCCCTAGCATCACTTAAGCAAACTCCACTTTAGCATAAAGGGGCTCACTTTAGCAAGGTCCGCCTGTCTTGCCCCAGCCTCTTTTGCAACACCTGCATCACTCTTAAGACCTGACGTGGTCAACACTTACATAAAGTTTGTAAATTAGATTATAAGAGCTATGTGACTTTGAATTTGGTGATTCAAAGCTTGGTGTGATCGGGGATCTTTTGTACTACACATCAGAGTATTCAAGGAGCATCGGTTTAAGATATTTTCGGCCCAAAACAGGGTGCGCAGCCCTTGTCTTTTGCTTTGCTGGTGTTTTATATTGTATGTTGTTGTTTGTTGCGTTCTGAGCCCTAAACTATGTTCCGTTTTGGGACAAAAGCTCGGGGAGGTAAATTAGACCTTTGGATGAAGTCAAACCTAGAATTTCCAACTTGGGTCCCACATTTCCTATTTTAACTCCAATTTGCGTCGGTCTCTATTTTATGTTATTTAGTGTCTAAACAATTGTATTAACATTGTGATTGTATAATTAATAGTTCGACAACATTCGGAGGCCATTCAAAATAGAAAAGCTTCGGAGTCGTGATTTGGAGTGTGCACGTTCTGCCTAAAGGTAGGCTATGATTTCTCGATCCTAAGATTGTGCTTGATTATGTAAAAGCAAGCTATTTTTTATGAATTTGGGGTGAGTACCTTGTCTATCATGTTAAATTACTTGAAATCCATGTTTTAGGCATTTATCGGGCTTTTCGAGATTTGAAGAATGTCGGTTGCTATGTGTGATCATCCTTATTTTATGGTATGCCTTGGTTGTTGTTATTATTATTTAATTTGGGCATGTTTGACCTTACTCTAGGCTTAAACTAGTGATTTCCATAGACTTGCGTTATTTGGAGCCGCTAGGCCTTAGTTTTGCTCCGATGTTGTTTCGAATGACTTAGTTCCCTGTAGACTAGTGTAGCAGACTTGAGTATGATAGAATAAGTCTTAGATTAGGCGTTGACTCATTCTTGATGACCTTCTATCCATTTTTCCCTATCTTTAGAGCCCCGTGGTCTATGGTTGAGATATCAGGCTTTGCTTGGCGACTTGGGACTAGAGTTGGTCCGGCTTAGAGTATTGTACAAATTACCTAAGAGAGGACATTGTACCATGGTGATCCTGTGATGATAATTTGACATGGGATCCTTCGATATCTATTACAGTCATAAATCTAAGGTCTAGACATCTTATCTACAACCGCAGTCTATGATTCATGCACTTTTTCCTCTACGGAGTTAATACATATCGGCTAAATCCTATTGGTTACTTTGGAGGCCTATGTGCAGTTCAAGGTCCAGGCTACACACTCTGTGTATTTGATGAGCTTATTGGCCCTTTTGGATTCTATCCATAGTTTGAGGTCTGGGCAATGCACTCCTTGTCTATGGGAAATTCTTATTGGTTACTTGTGAGGCTATCCACAGTTTGAGGTATGGACTACACTTTTTCTTGCCCTAGACTCATTTGGTTATACTCTATTAGTGTTAGCCTTTCTGTGTACCTGTTGGGCTTATGGGGTCCGATCAAATTTTTACTTAAACTTGCACAGGACTGTACCTTCTAGGTTTATGGGGGCACATCTTGGTTTAGTTAGTTTTACTTATTTCATTTCTATTGTAAGTACACTCATGTATATCTCCTTTAATTTCCGCTCTTTGACTTCTATCTGTGTTTTGATTCTATCATTTCATATTGTTTTTACTTTTCTTGCTCAATCGGCTTTTGATGCCTATTCAGTACATGTGATTTTGGTACTCATGCTACACTCTGCATCTATTTTGTGATGTAGGTCTGAGTACTAGTTACCAGCACTAAGATTCAAGCCTATTGCAGCTTAAATTCAGAGGCGAGGGTGAGCACTTGGTGTCCTGGATTTACTTGTTTGTATTTGCATTTTGTTGGCTAGTCTTTTGTATTTTTAGAAAAGCCTTGTATTTTGGGTCTACTTTTGGGACTTGTACTATGTTATTTTAAAAGTTGTGTACTTGTGAGTTCTAGGTTCTCAAGGATCTTTTATTGTGTGTGTGTATATATATATATATATTGGTTTGCCTCTACGTATTCTTTTATTTATGTTATTTAGTTTTCGCCTATACTTGTTCCTACCCTTACACTCATTACTTATTATTCTAGTTTACGGGTTGGCTTACCAGCTGGTGGGTTATAGTATGTACCATCATGACTTGAGAAGTTGGATCGTGACATGTTGGTAATAGAGCACCAGGTTCACCGATTTCACTTGTACAGAGCTAATGCCTAGTAGAGTCCTACGGATCAGTGCAGAGACGTTTGTATCCTATCTTTTGGAGGCTATAGGGTGTCGTTAGGAGTATTCTCTCTTTTATATCATTTTCATGCAATGTGTGTCTTTTTAGTTCCATGAAATCTCACCTATTTAACTATTTTGCAAGATGTCTCATACATGCCACTCGATGATTGAGGGTGACCCACCCAGGCCCGTTGATAGAGCCCCAATTAGGGGTTAAGGATGACCACAACAACAAGTTAGGGCTACAACACCAGCCCCAGATAGAGAAAGGACTCTAGAACTAATAGCAGATCCTTAGGGAGCACATATTCCTCCATAGCCGATAGGGCCAAGGCCAGCCCAACCACCATCTGGACTAACTATGGCTCCTGATTTCATGACAACTGTTACTCATCTTCTAACCATTCCTGGGGGTATGAAGTAGGCCCTGCCTATAGCTACCATTACACCAACACTAGCCCCGCATGGTCAGCCTATAGTAGAGGTACCTTAGGCTCAAGTTCCACTTGGGAGTGCCAAACCCATGATTGAAGTTGGAGCTATGCCACTAGAGGAATAGAAGATGCTCAGAGTATTTTTAAGACTTTCACCTCCAAGGTTTTCTGGGCTATTTGAGAGGACACCCATGAGTTTCTCACTACTTGCTTCGAGCTGCTATATACTTTGAGCTTTATGGAATCGAGAGGAGCATACTTTATTGCTTACCAACTTGATGGGCCAGAAAAATAATGGTGGCGTTATTATTTTGAGACTAGGCCAGCTGGATCTCCTGCAATTTCATGGACATTTTTTTAGGCTTTCTTGGCCAGGTTCATTCCTCACAGTGTGAGAGATAGACTTCAAATAATTTTTTAAGGTTTGAGCAGGGATCCATGACTATTTCGAAGTACGAGGTGAGGTTTCACGAGCTCTCCCACCATGAAACTGTGATATTACCTACTGGGAAGAGAGAGATTGGTGCTTTGTTAGAGGTTTGAGACTTCAATTGTAAATTGAGACTTAGTCTATGGTTTAGCGGTCCATTCATGCCAGGATGTAGTTTACCATGCCCATACTATTAAGCAGCTCCATAATGAGGCCTATGGGGGCAGCAACAAGTGGGCTAGGCTTAAGGGTAGCTACATAGGGTCCCGTTCTAGGCCCAAGGACTTCTATGATAGGGCCCACCTATGGTTTCATTAGGTAAGCCCAGCCTGCCTTTTCATGCCTCACTATAGGCTTTAGAGGGTAACTGGTATAACAAGGGTGATGTAGCCCGAGTCAGTGTTGAGATGGGTCATAGTCGGGTGCTTTAGGCCATGGTGGCCATTACTTTGCGGGCTGATCTTCACCGGGTTGTTATGATTGTGAGGATCTTGATCATTGGTCTAGAGTCTTTCCCTTGCATAGGATGATTGCACTAGCTCCATAGGCTGCTCGACAAGCTCCTAAAGTAGTACCTCTAGTTAGAGGCAGAGATCAGGATTAGGACCATTGGGGTGGTCCCTAAGGAGGCAGGTCAGGTGGTAGGCCAGATGGCCAGGGTAGAGGTGGACAAGATCACTTGTATGCAGCTCGAGTTAGGGCAGAGGTTGAGGCATCAAATGTGGTGATCACAATTAAGATTTTCTTATGCCATCAGCGCACCGCGACTATATTTGATTTGGGTTCTGGGTTTTTGTATGTATCTATGTATTATGCCTCATGTTTAATATGAGTTTGGAGCCTTTGGTAGCATTTTTGCATGTTTTTTACCACCGTGGGAGAGTCTTTAGTAGTGGATCAGGTGTTTTGATCCTTTTTGGAGACTATTAAGGGGCGTGACACCCAGGCTGACCTTTTATCACTTGACATGCTAGATTTTGATGTGATTCTAGGCATGGACGTGTTATCCCCCTACCGTGCGGTCTTGGATTGATTTTTTAGCATCATTACCATAGCCATGCCTAGTAGTCCCCTAGTGGTGTGGTAGGGTTCTTTTGGTTGCACACCGATCGGAGTTATCTCTTTTATTCAGGCTTGAAGGTTAGTGGCTAGTGGTTGCCGATCTTATTTTGCCTATGTGGAGGATATGAGTAGGGAGGTTCCTTCAGTTGAGTCTGTTTATGTTATCATTGAGTTTGTGGAGGTGTTTCCTACCGATCTACCTGGCCTACCCCCAGAGTGTGTTATTGATTTTTCTATTGGTCTTGAGCTGGGTAATCTTCCTATTTCTATTTTGCTTTATCAGATGGCCCCCATAGAGCGCAAGGAGCTTAGTGTTCAGCTTGAAGATCTCTTGGGTAAGAGATTCATTTGACCTAGTGTATCACCTTGGGGTGCCCTTGTCCTGTTTGTGAAGAAGGATGGATCCATGCGAATGTGTACTGACTATAGGCGGCTAAATAAGGTGAGAATGAATAACCATTATCCCATGCCTTGTATTGAGGATCTATTTGACCAGCTTCAGGGTGCGGTGCTGTAGTGTTTTCAAAGATTGATTTGAGATCTGGTTACCATGAGCTGAGGATTAGGGTAGACATCCCTAAGAATGCATTAAGGACTTGTTATGGTCACTATAAGTTCCTTGTGATGTGTTTTGGGTTGACTAGTGCCCCTCCACCTTTATGGACTTGATGATGCAGGCCTTCATGCCTTATCTTGATTCGTTTATCATAGTATTCATTGATGATATTTTGATATACTCGTGGAGCCAAAGAGAGTATAAGCAACATTTAAGGGTTGTGCTCCGACTTTAAGAAATCTGTGACTTTATTCCAAGTTCTCAAAGTGTGAGTTTTGTATTAAGTCTATAGCATTCTTGGGGCATGTAGTGTCCAAGGAAGGCATCATGGTAGATCCAATGAAGATTGAGGCTATTCATGATTAGGCTAGGCCCACTTTAGTTACTGAGATTCAGAGCTTCATCAGATTAGCGGGCTACTACACACTGTTTGTGGAAGGCTTCTCTACTATTGCAACACCTTTGACATGGTTGACTCACTTGGATGTTCCGTATGAGTAGTCTGAAGAGTGCGAGTTGAGCTTTTGGAAGCTCAAGGAGTTTCTTACTACCGCTCTAGTATTGACTCTTCTAGTTGAGGGCAAGGGCTTCATGATGTATTATGACGTATCTCATGTTGGTTTGGGTTGTGTATTGATGCAGCGGGGCTGGGTTATAGCTTATACATCGAGGCAGCTAAAGCTGCATGAGCACAACTACACCACTTATGATTTGAAGTTGGAGGCAATAGTTTTTGCACTTAAGATCTGGAGGCACTACTTGTATGAGGTTCATTGTGAGATCTACAATGATCAGTGATAACGCTCAAGCCACTTTTTAAAACAAATTTAAAGAGTGAGCGATCTTCGTCAATATAAATACCCAACTAAGAGTCAGGGTCAAATCCCACAGGGAATGATACAAGGCAAGGAATTCTACTAAGAAATTTGGATTGTAAACTAATTCATTTGCAGCAATAAGAACAATGGGTGGATAATTCCACAAAATTTATAAAAGAAGTTTGGTTTCAAATGTCAAAATTAAGCTAAGATTTAAGAAATTCAAATAAGTAATAAGTAATCTAGGGGTGCGGGGATTGAAAATAAATATCACATAGGGGTAATTGTTTTGCTCTATAGTGATGAACATTCATGGATAGGCTGGGTCATATTCAATGACACTAATCTTCTTTCGATCTCATAGCATCAATTCATAGAATCTTCTTTCAGTCTCATCTATGCGCATAACTAAACAAACCAATACCTTACACTATTCTCTCTCTTGATGCAAAAATAGGGCTACTAGATCCGACCCATAACCTCTATTTTAAAACATGTTACAGACATCAAACCTAAATTGCAAGTATTTGACTAATTTCCCACTCCAATCGATCTCTTTTGAGCAACAATCGAAGATCAGAAGTAGGAATTAAGTTTGCAACCTTAACCCATAAGTTAATGCCATTCTAATTACCCCAAATCCATGCATGAACAGCAACAAAACAGAACATAACACAATACCCACTACATTAAATAAACACTCAACCGCATAATTGCACCCTTAGACTTTGGGATTTTAGTCACCCATCAAAAAATGTAAAGAAATTATACCTTTCATGAAATTAAGAAATTACAAGCAATACTCACTTAGATTCCTACTTCAATTTGTCGAATTCAAGAGCAAAGTTGAAAAACCCCGAAACTAGAAAAGTGTTCTTGACAAAGTAAAAAGTGCTTCTCTCTCTAAATATTTAGAATTCTCTAACTATTTTCAAACTCCTCTTTTTTCTCCCTCCATTGGGCTATTTATAGTTTTCCAAAATTTGGCCCAAAACTCAATGCTTCACCAGTTAGATGACGTTAGTTGTTCTCGTTGAGCATATTCGGTGGATTGTCATTTGCTCCTTAGCTCGCATTTGTTTTGCTTCAGGCTTCAATTGTTTGAACCTCAGTCAGTAAGCTCGTTGGAGTCGTCCTTTCACACTCGGTGGATTGCCGAGTACCACCTTTGTTCACCTTTTCAAGCTTTCATTTTTTCTCCAAGTCATGTAAATTTCAGCGATGGTCAACATGTTCGCCTTTCTCATTCTGTGTGTCGCCTATCCTCTTTGAGTTCCCTGACCTGCCTCAATTAATTCTAGTGTAGAGCACTGTCAACTTGTGTAAGGTCGTGCCAATTGGGCAATCCGCTTTTCTTGTTAGGCGATCAATAGTGTGGAGTTTACACTTCTTTTTATGTTTTTTGCCATTCTTTCAAACATTCATCCTTGCCTCATCATTTAGCCTTCATAGCTACAAATCATCAAAATATCATTAGAATAGGACATAATTAGGCATTGAGGAAACTAATTATTGAGCTATATAGGCCTCAAATAAGTGTAAATCTACCACTCATCAACACCCCCAACATAAACTTTTACTTGTCCTCAAGTAAATAAAGAACACAATCAACTCAACAAGAGTGTGTACAACAGTACTCAATGAGAGCTAACATGTAAGTGCCATTATAAGACTACTCTCAACAACATGCTACACTCCATCATGATAAAAAAAGCTTCAAATGATGACTATTCGGTTTCAAACCAAGCTCAAGCTCACTATAGCTTCTTTTCTAATGCAAGACCAAGTTTCAACAAATGCATTCAAGTGCCATCAAATCAAGAAAGATTCCATGCTCTCACATACCAAATCAATAAAGAAGTAAGGAATCAACACAACTCTAACTCTCCCAAAAGAGAAATACATGCAAGCTTCATCTCATAGGTTTGCCCATATTTTCCAATGATCACACAACCTAGTTTATGCAAGATCTCAAGGGTCTTTAAGGCTTGTAATGGGGCTGAGGTCTAAGGTATGGTTACTTTTGCTCAGTGACTTCACCTTTTTAAAGCATTGTTATAATCATCTTCATCTCTTCTCAAGTTCTTTTCATTCTTTTTCATTTGAGGACTCAAACTTCAATTTGTCAATCACTTTATTGGGAGCCCACTTTTATTCCACCAGCTCTCTTTTTCATTTCAATTTTCATACATTGTTCATCACAATACCTCTTTTTTTATAAGGAGGGGTTCCTTCTTTTTGTAACACACTTCAAAGTTGAGTCTCATTTCATATTTCTTTACCTTTCACTTGGCCTTTCTTCCTCCTTCCTTTCCATACCCCCAATTTAGGCTTTTGGCCTAAGTTAGCTATTCAAACAAACCAATGCTTCAAAAAGGATTTTGGGTGAGAAGTTAAGGACAATTTGGTTCAAGAGGTCTCAATATGGTTGTCAACAAATTGTTTAGGCTCAAATGGTGCCAAATAGGTGCACACCTTCACAAGGTAGTCACAACAAGATATGGAAACTTGGGTTCCCTCTCAAAATATCTGCCAGACAACACAAGATTCAAAAAAATCACTCAAAAGTGCAACCATATCGATTTTTTCCTTTCAACACAAACACTATACACCATGCTCATCATGAGTACTATTCAAGACATCAATAATGAAAATAATGAATCCTCAAATTATTATCAATGAAAACTCAAGCATTTCACGATTTCCAAACTCATGGAGACAAGAGAAGGAATTTAGAAAGAGACACAATGAGATAAACCAAAAAAACTATAATAGAAACAAAATAAAGTACTACAATATCATCCAAAAACTGAAAATAACAAAATACAATGAAAAGGGGAATATAGGCAAAGTGCCCTCACCCCACTAAAATAGTAACAACATTGTCCTCAATGCGAAAATAAAAGAGTACGTGAGATAAAGTAGAAAGTCCCCCTGACAAATTTTGCCTATGGAGTGCTCTCATCAGGAATCTCTAGAGGAGTGGTAAATCCTGGGCATCTGTGTTCGGTGTAGTGGTCACACGAGGCAGCAATGTAGCATCAACTGAGGCATCAGTGCCCGACATATCACTACCAGGAATGGTGGAGTCTGAAGGGACTCCACTAGTGCCAATGACAGAGGTATCCTCAAGAGAACTCTCCAATGTCACATGGACCATGGTCTCTTCTATATCATGTAACTCTGTCAGTGTCACAGCACTCCTCTGCTCATCCTCCTCTCACCTAAACTCATATTTGTCAGTCTCCTCGGCCAAATAATTATAGGTCCTCTCAACCTCTCTCTCAACATCCCAACTCCACTGCACACTCTGAGAAGGCTCACTGCCAGGCATAGTCGAGGGCACAAACATAAGCTTATCAGGTAGGGGAACATCACCCCAAAGCATGGATATATCCGTAGACCTCACCTGGTCTACATCAACCCAAAGCATGCATATATTTGTAGACCTCATCTGATCTACATTAATCCTCAAAGAACCCAACTCAACCCTCATCATATATAGAGCATAAGAACTACCCTCCACCTCCTCTTGGGCCTCTATCCTTGTTGCGAGATCATCTAACCTCACCCCATGTGCCTCAGTAGCAGCCTGACACTGAGTCAAACTAACCCTTAGTGGAGCTAAGGCAGCCTCAATAGCTCTGTCAATAGTACCAAGCAAGTCCTTCTCAATCCTTGCAGCCCTCACATCCACACACTGGTCAAAGTTGCCCATTTGGTAGATCATGGCCTGGGTCAATGAGGGTCGGGAGACTGGAACTTGGACAAGGCAGTAGCAGCTGTAGAAGTGTAAGTGGAAGGCACAGAGGAAGGCTGGGATATATATCACTGCTCCACAGAAGGAGCAGATGGAGTGACCTTAGGAGCAAGTGTGGCAGGATCAACCACGGGTGTAGTGTCAGGTGGTGACATCTTCCTCCGAGCCACATCATCTCGTAGATAATCGGCCTCAATCTTTCGGATGTCAATGAAGGAGAACGGGGTGATCCGTACATCAGTCTTCCCCCGAAAGGGAACTCTAGCCTCTTCACACAGTTGTGTGATCAACACCGGGAAGGGAGAGATGGCTGCTCTTGTCTGGCCCTTATTATCATTTCTTCAATGATTAACCCACAAACACAGATCTAAGTCATGTCCATGATGCTGCCAGATAGTACGACTTTTGGAAGTTGAAGAATAGACTCATTTTGAGATGGCATAATGCAGCTGCAAATGAACCCGAACCAGTATCTAGAAGCAATCTTCATATCTTTATTTTCAATCTTCACTCCTTCAACCATCCATGGTGGTAAGGTATCGGAGATAAGAGGTGTCAACCAACCCTTTAGGGCCTCTAGACTTTTGTTGAATCTTAGTCTGAAATACACATTGCTAGTGCCTTTGGTCCGCAAAATCTCATTGATTTTTCCTGTGTGGCATTGCACAATCTTGCCACGAACATTGACTTCTTCTAAGCACTTCCAAATCATGCCCTTCCTCTTCTTTGGTAATGCCTCTATGTAGATAGAACTCTCGTACCCATGCTGGAACATTGGGGGTTCGAGGTCTTGTGAACCCCTCGAATCCATGAAATTTTATCATGTCCCAGATGGCTGGGTATGCACTAACTACCCCATTAGTGGAGAGCCTTCTTTCTTCTAAGATTTTTCATTCTCTTGCATCCTTGAGCCTATTTAAGGCTCTTGGAGCTATTATTGGGAGAACTTGAGAAACGGGTGTCTGTTTATGGGAAGGCTATGCTAACTTGGATCGTATGTCAGTCCTCTTCCTAAGGATACCTTTTCTTGTTTGCTCATTGTCAAGTGTAGAGTTGTTCTTTGTTGCAAAGGCTCATTTATTATTATCCCTTTTTGCTTTTTCGATGGAGGAGGAGGAGAGGCGTCCCTGTCTGACTCTGTATCAGAAGTCACTACCTGCTTTCCCTTAGTTCTAGCCATAGACTGCAAAGCATAATCAGTCAAGCATAGAATTGGTGAAGGTTAGTTGAAATCAAAATCAAATGAAACACAGTTCAAAAATCAAATGAGGCTCGTCTAATGGGAAGGCAGTTCGTCTAACAGGTTCGGTGAACTCATGTGAGCTTACCGAACTGGACAATACAAACTTTAAAGAAACTCAGGCATGGTAGGTAGAGTCAACTCCAACTCGGCAATTTTCTGAGTAGGTTTCGATGGGCTAAGACAAGTCCACCAAAAAGTACAGTGCAAAATTAACAAGAACATGCCTGAAAGGCAATGTTCACTCCGAGTTGGCGATACGCTGAGTGGGTTTAGGCAGACTAAGACAAGCCCGCCTAATAGAACAGTACCCAGATCACATATTCAAGCAAGGAAGGCGATCTAGGTCTTATTCAGTGATTCACTTAACTGCCTTGGCGAGCTAAGACAAGCTTGCCGAACAGGCAGCGTTTAGCCCAGTGCCTATTTTTTCAATCTTAACCACAACACGCAACAATACCCAACTCCCAATCAACTTTACGATCTACCCACATGCTTTTCTACCCACAGATACTTAGAATTCCCCCAAATATCACAAAGCATTGGTTGGATTGACGATTTGCCCTTAAGAAAGTCGTCACTCCATCTATCATTGGGAAAAATCATGCAATCAGGTTAACACTGGATAATCATATTTCACCCATACACAATTCAATCAAGACCCAACAATTATCTAGATTCAATTTCAACAACTAACCAACACAATCAATTTTGCTATTTAGGCATATGTTCAAGCATCTAATTCATGGACATAGTTCAATACCAACAACATAGCATTACCCAATGAAATTAACTAACAACAAGCTTCAAATGGCCTTAAGCCCATACAAAAAACACAATTTTAAGCATAAATCATAAGGTAGAAGTTGAACACCAACCTCAATGAGAATTAAACACTAGCAGCTAAGAGAGGTTAGGGTTTGGGTTGACTAATCACACAAGGCAACACACTCCATGTACTCAAAAATAACACATAAAGACACTCTCACACTAAAATATAATATGAGAAATGAAGGGAAGAAAAGGATCTAAGAGATAGCAAAGGGTTTGCTTTATGAAAATGAAAAGACCCTTGGTTTTATATACCAGACATGTTCGGTGGTCATTACTAATGTGGCCAAGTGATTTCAGTGGATCGTCAAATAGAGTTGAAGCTCATCAAAAAGGCCTGAATGAATACTAAACCTGATGGCTAATTCGGCAAACTCGATGGAGTCCGCATAGTATACTTCAATGGATAGCCATTTGGAGCTTAGATCGCCTAAGTTGATAGTGCAGTTTTCCACATTGCCAGCTTAAAAGGCGGAGAAAAATGAATTTGCACAATGCCTTAGGCGGATTGTCGATATGGTTTTGGCATCGCCTAGTATGTCCTTCGCAACACTTTGACTTCCTTTCAACCTGCACTCATAACTCACGATATTGAAAGCAATAAAACAAAAGTAAAAAACTTGGGTTGCCACCCAAGAAGAGCCTTATTTAACGTCGTGGCACGACGTAGTTCTGACTTCCTCAACATTCATTTTTGGGATTTGGGACGGTGTCACTAGGCAACGTTCCCTTTTCCCTTGTATTGAGATGGGTGGAGATCTGGCACATCTGAGTCTCCAACTCTTTGATAGACATCGAATGAGAGGTCACTGTTTGAGATAAGGTGGAGAAGTTATTTTTCTGTTCTTTCGACACCTTGTCGGATCCTTCAACCTTGTTGAAGATTCTTGTGAGTATTTACTCGGTTCAGTTTCCTTCCAGACCAGCTAATTCTTTTGGTCGTGGACGGTCAATGGGAAAGATATAACTATCTTTTTCAACTTCTCCATCTCTCAAATTTCAACCTCTCCAATCTTTCCCACTACTATCTCACTCCTTGTTCCAACCTTGGTTCCCACCTCGTCGTAGATAGTTTGGGTGAGAACCCCCCATTCGGTTTCTAAAATATTGTACTTCCTTGTTGTATAATACCTCAAACTTGGCATCTTTCGGGCACTGCCCACTACTTGTTCCTACTGCATTCAATGACTACAAACCACCTCCCATGACATGTTTAGACAACAAATCGAATTGGGTCATCATTTTTGCCATATTTTCATCTCGCTCATTGTCCTTTTCAATTTGTTCTTTGCTCATCCACAATTGTTGAATAGACACCTGGTCCTCTCTAGTATGCCATGCTCGGTTAACCTTGGTCATATCATCTTGCAACAATGTTGCTACTTCATACGATTGCCTCATTAATCCTTCTTGGACCAATTGATCAGCCACACCTTTATTGACTGAATCAAGACTGCAATAGAAGTATTACAGCAACAAAATTGTCTGGAACACCATGTATTAGACATTGCAAGAGTAATTTCTTGAACCATAACCAAGTCTCATGTAGAGGTTCACCTCCGATTACTTTGAAATTTTTTATTTGGGTCCGAAGTTTAACCATCTTTGAGGGGGGAAATGATTTCTACAAGAAAGCTTCAGTCAAATCCTCCCAATAAGTGATAGAGTCATTTGGCAATTCTACCAACCATCTTGTAGCCTCTCCCGTCAAAGAGAACAGAAATAACCTCGACCTTACAGACTCTTGTGAGATGTTTTTAAACACAAACGTCCCACACACTTCCAAAAAATTCTGAAGGTGTTCAAGGGGATTTTCAGGAGATAAACCCCCAAACATTCCTCTTAGTTGGAGCAATTGTAGCATTGTTCAGTCACATGAAAAGCTGCCCTCCCTGTTGTGGGAGATATCCAGATGCTCACGTGGTTTGAATGATGTTCACATGCATATCATTTAAATAACCCATGTTATCATTTTACCCATAGTGAGTGTCGTTTTCACTATCGTGGTCACTCATGTTTCAAATCTGCAAATCAGCAAACCACAACACCAAGCAACAAATCTACTACAACTAAATAAATTTACAACTAATTTCTCAAATGGAATTACTAGCCATCAATCCCCGACAATGGTGCCATTTTTGATAATGCTTAAACCACTCTTTGAAACAAATCCAAAGAGTGAGTGATCATTTTCAATATAAATATCAAACTAAGAGTTGGGGTCGAATCCCATAGGCAATGATACAAGGCAAAGAATTCTACCAAGAAATTTAGATTGTAAACTAATTCATTTACAGCAATAAGAACAATGTGTGGATGATTCCACCAAATTTATAAAAGAAGTTTGGTTTCAAAAGTCACAATTAAGCTAAGATTTCAGAAATTCAAATAAGTAACAAGTAATCTAGGGGTGCGGGGATTTGAAATCGATGTCACATAGGAGTAATTGTGTTGCTCTATTGTGATGAACATTCATGGATAGGCTGGGTCATCTTCAATGACACTAATCTTCTTTTGATCTCATACCATCAGTTCATAGAATCACCTTTCGGTCTCATCTATGTGCATAGCTAAACAATCCAATACCTTACACTATTCTATCTTTTGATGCTGAAATAGGGCAAATAGATCTGACCCATATCATCTATTTTAAAGCAAGTTACGGTCGTCAAACATAAATTATAAGTATTAGACTAATTACCCACTCCAATCAATCTCTTTTGAGCATCAATCGGAGATCAGAAGTAGGAATTAAATTTGCAACCTTAATCCATAAGTTAACCCCATGCTAATTAGCCCAAATCCGTGCATGAACAACAACAAAATAGAGCATAACTATCATGCCCCAAGTCCCATAAAGACAGGCAGGCACCTGATGCCCTAAAGGCCCGAGAGAACCAACTTATGATTTATGCTTATTGTACATGCAACTATGATAACTATAGCTCTTTGGTGAGTATAGGTTAAATACCTTGATAAAAAGACCAACATAGATAGGCCCAAAATAAATTTACATGCTAGGCCGTTGAAGGCTTAATTACTAGAAACAAGAAATAACCACGCTTTACTTTTACATTTAGTCTACAAAGCCTCTAAAAGATAGACACTTAGCGTAGGTCGGGACATGACCCCGCCATACCCTTTACTATAATATAACATCAAAAATATGTTAGAGACTCGGCGAGCTCCAAATCAACATGGAGCTCACTAAAGGCCGATGAGTATCCTGTGCGTATATTGGAGAGATTCTATTAGCTTGAGTACCTGTACCTTTATTATGCATGTGTATGGAGCAAACTAAATAAATTTGTAATCATAGGTCGACAAAAAGATAGGATGGTTAATCGTATATACCAGTTGTCTTTATTTGGTTCCTTTGCATGGAAAAGGGTTGGAGCACACTCACTTGTTATATCGTTATAGAAAATCCATTAGCTAGGACATGCCAAACTTGTTGGGCCAAAGTGGCTAACCCTTATGTATTATAAAATCATGATATGAGTTTGCATGTACTTGATATTATGTGTAACTGGTAACGTCTGAAAAAAGATCAATGATTATGATGCCCTCAAGATTCATTTGTTTATTTAAACCTTAATAAGGTATCAAACATCAAGGCTAGTAACAAAGGCATAGTTAGTCTCAGAGCCCCATTACTACAGAAGATTATAGGAGACTTCTCCTACCCTTGCCCCCAATGGTTGAATTTACTAACTTGCCATAAATCAGTTGTCCATTTTTTATATTCATTATAGATTAATGGCTCATATGCTATACGCATTATAAATTACTTGCTCATGGGTTATATGTACCACAAGTCACTTGTCTATATATCATATGCTCCATAGACCATCTACCTATATGTTACATGCCTCATAGCCTACTTGTTTAAACATTATAGGCCCCAAAGTTTATTTGTTCATGTGTCACACACTTGCTCATATTTCATTAAGTATATTTATTCATGTGATAGTTCACGTGATCATGTGATTTATAACTACATATATTGTAGTCCACATTCTTATGTAATAACTTTTTGTAATTCATCTTCCCATGTGCTAAATGTCTTATAGTTCATTTTCTCACATGCTATCTAGCTCACTTGCTTATATATTACTGACTTTTACAACATATGTCCCTATAACTCAAATGTCTATGTATCGTATGTCTCTTATGTACACTTGTTAGTATGCTAAAAGTACTTCTTTATGGATCATTGTTCACACATGCCTGCTTGCTTATGTATCATAGGATTCATGTGGCTTATGCATTAATATGTTATACCCCTTTGTTCTTATTGACTTAAGTATTAAACACGTTGGGATAAAGTTTCCCCCATATCGGGATGAAGTAAGGATTTTGCCAGAAAAGGTTGGGGACCTAGGAAATTTTAGTACAACCCTTATATGTAGAAAATGGCTAGGGAAAGTTTCCATGTTCCTATATTATGTGTCTTCCCTACACGATTATAATATATGCATATATCAACTTGTTGATAGGTTTGTTTCACATTAGTTAACTTGTTCTAATATTTGCAATTCTCGTATTCCAAGTATTTCTTAGGCTGGTTTATAAAAAGGAGAAAACATTAGTTTTTTGTTGTACAGAATTGTTACTTGATTATACATGGCTAAGAGGCGACTTACTTGTCATTTGATTATTCCATGTTCTACATTTTCTGCAACATCCTATGAGACTTGCCCATACGTGCTTTTGGTCAGCTGATATGTTTTGGGTAGCTTTATTTACAAAGGACACTCTGGCAAAAGTTTTGAAAAATACACATAGTTGACCTTGTTTTGAGCAACACCTCTCATTCGAGGATGAATGATCCAAGGGGGGGAATGATGTAATATTCCGTACTTTCCAACACTTATACAACTAAGTGAACGTGAAAAAAAATTGAACTCGAGATAGTAAAAGGTGGTATTTGATGTTAAAGTCATAAGTGGTCAAGTGTTTATTAGTGTTGAGGTCTTGTAAAGCAACTAAGATCCAGAAAATGGTGTAAAATAAGTAAGGTGCTTGCTTGATTAAATTAACCTAGTAGGTGACAAGTAGGTGCATCACCTACTTAAGGTATATGGAGCAAGTTAAAAGGACCAAACAGGTGCGTCACCTGCTTTGACTTATGGGCCATATGGAGGCCTACATTAAGTGATCAATTTGAGGTCCAATCTGTCCAAGAAAGGGAAAAAAAATGAAAAAGAATGGCAGTCCAAAGCCCAATCTATCCAAGCCCACAGGAAATAATCTGAATGGAAAAATAGGTGCGTCACCTACTTAATGTGTGGCTTAAATTAAAGACACATGGTGGCTGCAAATGAATTACAAGAGAAATGGTAAAAGAGAGCATATTAAGGCCAAAAAAAGCTGATACAAACATATTATTTCCTCTCATCCAAATTCTAAGTCCTCAAGCTCATATATTCCTCTCTCCCAAGATGAAACAGCTGCCCAAATATACCCTTTAGGGTTCTAAGTATTTTTCATCTTGTTTCTTCCAAAGCAGCCACAAGATCACCTTCTCTCCTCCATGGTTTCAAGTATATCGGACAGTTCTTCAAGGGGAGTGAAATAGAGATAACTATATGTGTTGGCAGCCAAGGTTCTACCACTTTCTTCCAAAGATTAAGGTAAAACCTTCATGCTATAGGCTCAGGTTCTTTTCCCCATCTTCACGTGATGTTTGTTCTAATTTCCCTCTCTTGTTTTGTGGTTTAAAGAAGGTTACAAAAATAGTAATTGAAGGAGAATAATAGATTAAGATAGCAAAGGTAAGGCGTTGCCACAACCTCTAATTATTAGTTCATTTGAGAATTCTAGACATACTTATTTATTGGAACTCGTGGGATGGTGATTGAAAGCCGTGAATTCAAGTCTTTTGGTTATTTTAGGATGTTGAGGACTGTTATTGTATTGATTGTTTATGGGAGGTCATGGATGTACTTAGAGAATGATTAGGGAAAGCTGTTAGGGGGAAGATTTATAAGTTGTGGTGATACACCATTAAAATTAAAGGTTTTGTAAGCTCACTGCCCATCCCATGTCGGGTACTGTTATATATATATTATGAAGACTGTTGAGTTCTGATAAACCTCATGGGAAGGTTGTTTCATGCAAATAACTATAACGGACAGAATATGTGAAAGAACACACTCAATTAGAAAGATTATGGGCTGGCTGCCCGGCTACTGTTTTGATGAGTTGAAATATCCCTAGTTGGTTGGTTAGCTACTAATATTAGCCTTATTAATTGTTTGTTGTAGATGATGATTATCACGGTAAATGATAGGTTGACACTTTGTGAGGTATATGAATTTGGAATTGAGGTATGTAAGGCTATTTGATTCCATATCTTTTGGCATAAAGTCCTATATTCTGTGTACCAACAAATTGAGATCCCCAAGTGATCCTCAAGGTAAAAGATACAATGTGAGGGTATACAATCTTCAGTGTAGCTATCGATCTTCCTTATACTGTCCAAGTTTTCAAAAGTCTGTCAAACTACTTCTATATGTGTTCATTATCTAATATTGGTGTGTTTATACTTTAAAAGTACTATGTTCACAAAGGTACTTCAAGCAGTAAGTTTCATGAGTTATCCACCAAGCCAAATGAGGTTCATTGAGTCAATAAGATCCTACATTATACATGTTATAGATATTTATATGTCAGATACACATTATGTCCATTATTCATTTTATATGTCTTTACGTGGAATGTACAACACTTATTTGGGTTCTGTCATGTGCTTCATTAGTTAAAATGTTTATGCACTCTATCATTTGACATCGTCTACTAAGTGTTTAGATATCGTATCATCTTATACAGTCCTTGCCTCTCCATTTGAGGAGTTACGTCTCTATTACAAATGTATGTATGCCCCATGCGAAAGGTCCAAATGTGTTTTAAATGAATCGTCTTCTAAGTAGAATCACTTGCTCACTTGTTATACACCTTAATGACTCATTTGCTACACGTCCTTACTTGACACACACCATCATGGATCATTTGTATATATTCTTTGTGCCCAATGAAGTTTATGAGCCATAAAAGTTCCTAAGTATCACAATAAAGTTACATTTGCTTCCTATATCATTGTTTCTGCCTCGATTAATTTATTCACATGTCTACATCACCGGTATATATTCCTAAATCTCAAAAGAGTTATGAACATCAAAAGAAGAATCTTTAAGATTAAATAAACAAGGTAAAGTGAATCTATATAATTATGGGTGGCAGCTCAGGGGTTAAAATACCTAGCATGGGCCGATCCTAATTCTTGTAATAAAGGGTGACACCTCAGGGGTGGTAATACCTAGCATGGGGCAATCCCAATCTATATAATTATGGGTGGCAGCCCAGGGGATAAAAGCCTAGCATGGGTCAATCTCGATTTGTATATTTATGAGGACCGAATCCCAGGGGTTAAAATGCCTAGCATGGGTCATCCTCTTCTACCACTGATCAGCTGGTCATTGTGTCACATGCTACAAAGTCTACAAAGCAAAGATGAGAAAACTAAAGCAAAGAATGTAATGTACGTGATTCCACAAGTATAAGCAAAGGTGAATGTAATGTACGTGATTCCACAAGTATAAGCAAAGGTGGTCTCTTATCCTTATCTATACAAAATATTTGTACATTTGTACTTGATTTCACTTGAGCTCTTGTTTTACATATGAATACTTTATGCCTTACATATTCAGTACATTATTTCGCACTGACATCCCTCATGGGAAGGTGTTTCATGCCACAGGTACAAGTACTCAAGCTACTAGAATCTCTCCAATATAAGCATAGGATACTCACCGGCCTTTAGTGAACTCCATGTTGATTTAGGGCTTGCCGAGTCTCTAACATATTTTTGAGGTTATATTATAGTTAAGGGTATGGCAGGGTCGTGTCCCGACCTAAGCTAAGTGTCTATCTTTTAGAGGCTTTGTAGACTAAATGTCAAAGTAAAGCGTGGTTATGTCTTGTTTCTAGTAATTAAGCCTTCAATGGCCTAGCATGTATATTTATTTTAGGCCTATCTATGTTGGTCTTTTATCAAGGTATTTGACCTATACTCATCAAAAAAGTTATAGATATCATAGTTGCATGTACGATAAGCACAAGTCAAAAGCTGGTTCTCTCGGGCCTTTAGGGCATCAGGTGCCTGTCTGTCTCAATGGGACTTGGGGCGTGACAATAACACAATACCCACTACATTAATTCAACAACCATTCCCATAATTGCACCCCTAGACTTTGGAGTTTGAGCAACCCATCACAAAATGTAAAGAAATTATACTTTTCATGAAAGCAGTCATGGGTAACATCAAATTAAGTAATTACAAGCAATACCCACTTAGATTCCAACTTCAATTTGTTGAATTCAAGAGCAAAGTTGAAAAATGCCAAAACTAGAAAAGTGTTCTTCACAAAGTAAAAAGTGTTTCTCTGTAAGAAATTCAGAATTCTCTAACTATTTTCAGATTCCTCTTTTTTCTCTCTCCTTTGGGCTATTCATAGTTTCCTAAAATTTGTCCCTAAAATCAATGCTTGACAAGTTAGGTGACGTTAGTCAGGCTCACCGAGCACATTCGATGGATCGCTTTTTGTTCCTTAGCTTGCCTTTGTTTTACTTCAGGCATCAGTTGTTTGAACCTCAGTCGCGCGAGCTCTTTTGAGTCTGCATTTTACACTCAGTGGATCACCGAGTACCACCTTTGTTCACCATTTTAAGCTTTCAATTTTTCTCCAAGTCTTGTCACCTTTGGCTATGGTCATCATGTTCACATTTCTTATTCAGTGTGTCACCTTTCCTCTTTGAGTTTGCTTACCTGCCTCAATTATTTCAAGTGTTGAGCACTGTCAACTTGGACGAGTTCGTGCCAATTGGGCAACCCATCCTTCCTTTTTGGTGATCTACAGTGTGGAGCGTACACTTCTTTTTATGTTTTTGGTCATTCTTTCAAACATTCATCCTTGCCTCTTCCTTTGGCCTTCATAGCTGCAAATCATCAAAATATCATTAGAGTAAGCCACAATTAGTCATTGAGGACACTAATTGTTGAGTTAAGTAGGCCTCAAATGAATGTAAATCTACCACTCATCAATCACATAAGTCTTCAATACATTATGAGCCAAAGAGACCTTAATTCGAAGAAACTCTATTTAATTGAGCTGTTGAAGGACTACGAGCTCTCTATTCTCTACCATACGAACAAGGTGAATGTAGTAGTTGATGCCTTAAGTCGGAAGGCAGTGAGTATGAGTAGTCTCTAGCCTTCCCATTTATTATGGAATAACCTCTGGGTTTGGACATTTATTCCTTAGGCAATAGGATAATTCGATTGCATATTTGAGATTCTAAGCATGTATTTGCCTATGTGGGAGTTCAGTCTTCCTTATTGGAGTGGATTTATGGTCGCCAGTTTGAGTATGAGACCTTGGTTGCCCTTCGAGATGGAGTATTGGAAGGTGATGCCAGTCAGGCTACCTTTGATTTAGATGGGGTGTTGAAATTTGGTGGCCATATCTATGTTCTGAGAGCTGGGGACTTGATTTAGTTGATCCTTTATGAAGCCCATGATTTTAAATATTCCATCCATCTAAGCAATGTGAAGATGTATCGTGATTTGAGACAGCAATGCTGGTGGAACGGTATGAGGAGAGATATTCCAGACTATGTGTCCCATTGCCTATCTTACCAGTAGGTGAAGGCTGAGCATTTAAGGCCTGGTGGTGAGTTTTATAGATTACCCATTATGGAGTGGAAGTGGGATCGTATCTTCATGGACTTTGTTGTGGGATTGCTTCAAATTTCTTGAGGGATTGATAGCATTTGGGTCATCATTGATCAATTGACCAAGTCAGCACACTTCTTTCTCATTCAGTCTTCATTCAGCGCCGAGAGGTTGGCTCGTATCTATATTTAGGAGGTATTTCATCTTCATGGTGTGCCTGTGTCTATTATCGCAAATTGGGGTTCTCAATTCACTTTTGGCTTTTGGAGGGCCTTTTAGGAGGAGTTGGGAACTTATGTTTACCTTAGGACAACTTTCCATCAACAAACCGGTGGGCAGTCAAAGCATACTATTTAGGCTCTTGATGATATGTTGTGGGCCTGTGTTTTTGAGTTTGGATGTCATTCAGACCAGTTCTTGCCTTTGGCAGAGTTTGCGTTCAACATCAACTACCACTCCAGTATTCAGATGGCCCCATTCGAGGACTCATATGGTTTGCGTTGTCGCTCTCACATTGGTTGGTTTGATTCTATGGAGCCTAGGCCACGTGGTACTTATTTGCTTCCGGAGGCCTGAGATTGGGTGTAGATGATTCAAGATAGACTTAGGGCAACACGGAGAAGGCACTAGAGTTATGCTAATTGTAGGCGTCGATCATTAAGGTTTGCAGTTGGTGATCGAGTTTTCCTTCATGTGTCATCCATGAAGGGTGTGATGAGATTTAGGAAGGGGCAAGATCAACCCCAAGTATATTGGGCCATTTGAGATCCTTCGGACGATTGGTGATGCCACTTATGAGTTCTCCCTACCTTATGCATTTTCAGCTATTCACCCAGTTTTCCATGTTTCAATGTTGCGCCAATATTCTCCTAATGAGTCTCATGTGCTCGAGTATTATTTAGTTTAGTTGGATGACCATTTGACCTTCGTGGAGGAGTCAGTTGCTATTCTTTCCAAAGATGTGTGGTGGTTGCATTTGAGAGCCATTCCTATGGTTAAGGTCCATTGGAGGCATCGTCCAATTGAGGAGGCTACCTGGGAGACCGAGCATGAGATGCGAGAACAGTTTCTCATCTTGTTTTAGACTTCAGATACTTCTTGACTCTTAGTTTTGTGAAAAAAAATCCCTTTTAGTAGTGAGTGTTGTAATGACCCTCTATGTCATTTCTATGTAAATACCTTTTCCCTCGTTTATTGCATTACTATAGAAACCCTAAGTCATTTTTTACTTACTTGGAATGACAGTTTGGTCACATAGTCTTTCGTTTGGTTTTTATGTAAGTTTCTATGTTTTGAAGATTTTAAAACTTGAACGGTTGACTTTAGTCAAAATTTCAAGAAGACGGCCTCAGAATGCAATTTTGAGGGTTTTGTTAGCTCTATTACATTGAGTTTTGGCGAGAACAACCTTTTGTACGGATCCTCAAGATTCCAGGCTAATTCCGAGCTTTTTTGTAAATTTGGCTTAAAATGGAACTTGGGTGTGGGACTCACTTTTCGTTAAGATGACCTCATTTTGAAGTTTTGGCTGCTTTGTTGAGTCCCAAATGTCGAATTTGGTGGGTTACGATTTCTCATTTGCATGCATGGGGTTCTGAACCAATCTCGAGCACCCGAGCAGAGCTCGGGGGCTTAGCTGAAATTGTTGGTGCCTAACACTGGTGCCTGCGCTTTTGCGGCCCTGGTGTTGCCTTGGCGGCCTTCGCTTCAGCAGCCAAGGCTCTAGTTTAGCAGGCTAGGCCAGCCAGATGGTATCCATTTTAGTGGCCTTGGCTTGCTTAAATAGGCACCGCTTTAGCGGCCAATGCTTCACTTTAGCGAGCCTGGCCAGCTTAGTCCTATCACTTAAGTGGTCCTAGCATCTCTTAAGCGACCTCTGCTTTAGAAGCTAGGGGATTACTTTAGCGAAGCCCGCTTGTCTTGCCCCAGCCGCTTTTGTGGAACATGCATCTGTCTTAAGACTTGATACATTCCGCTCTCACATAAAGTTTGTAAATTCGATTGTGAGAGCTATGGGACTCTAAATTTGGTGATTCACAACTTGGTGTGATCGGGGAGCTGGGGCCTACGCATTAGAGTATTCAAGGAGCATTAGGGAGCATCGGTTTGAGGTATTTTTTACCCCAAAGGGGCTGCCCAATAGTTGTTTTTAGCTTTAATGGGTTTTTCATTGCATGTTGTTGTTTGCTATGTTTCGAGCCCCGAATTGTGTTCCATTTTGGGATACAAGTTCAAAGAGGTAAATTGGACCTTTTGACGGAATCAACTCTAAAATTTCCAACACGGGTCTCACATTTCCCATTTTAACTCCAATTTGGGTCTGTGTTTATTTTATGTGATTTTAGTGTGTAAATGACCTTATTAACATTATGATGCTATAATTTATAGAGTGGCAGTTTTCGGAGGATGTTTGGAAGGGAAAAGCTCTAGAGTCATGATTTGGAGTGCGCACGTTCTGCCTAAAAGTATGCTACAACTTTCTGTTCCTTTGATTGAGCTTGATTATGTGAAAGCACGTTGGTTTGTGTGAATTTGGAGCGGGTACCTTTTTTAGCAAGCTAAATTACTTAGAATCCATGTTTAGGCTTTTATCGGGCTTTTCGGGACTCGAAGCATGTTAATTGCTATGTATGATCATCCTTATCATGTGGTATGCCTTGGTTGTTGTTATTATTGTTTGATTTGAGCATGTTTTGCCTTAGTCTAGGCTTAGACTAGTGCTTGCCATAGACTGCATTATTTGGAGCCACTTGGACTTAGTTTTGCTCTGACATCATTTCAGATGACTTATCTCCCTATAGACTGGTGTAGCAGACTTGAATCTTATAGAATGAGCCTTAGATTAGGCATTGACTCAGCCCTAATGACATTATATTCATTTCTCTCTCTCTCTGTTTACGTCCATGTGGATTACGATTGTGATATCGAGCATCACTTGGTGACTTGGGACTGGAGTTAGTTCAACTTCGAGTATTGTATAGATTACCTGAGAGTGGATATCATTGCACTATGTTGATGGTTTGACATGGGATCCTTCAAAACCTATTACAGTCACAGATTCGAGGTCTGGGCATCTGATCTACAACCATAGTCCAAGATTTAGGCTATTTTATCCTCTATAGAGTTGATATATATCAACTAGATACTATTGGTTACTTTGGAGGCCTATCTGCGATTCAAGGTCCGAGCTACGCAATCCCTGCATTTGATGATCTTATTGGCCCTTTTAGAGGCTATTCGTGGTTCAAGATTCGGGCTATGCACTCCTTATCTATGGGAAACTCTTTTTTTTACTTTGGAGGCTATATGTGGATCGAGGTCTGGGCTATGCTTTCTATGGCTCTGGATTCACTAGGTTCTGCTCTTATTAATGTTAACCTTTATGTGTACCAGACAGGTTTATGGGGGTCCATTCGGGTTTTTACCTAAACTTGCATAAGAGTGTAACTTTTGGGTTTATGGGGGGCAAGCTAGGCTTAGTTAGTTGTACTTATTTCATTTCTATTTTTATTACACTCGTGTGCATCTCCTTTAATTTCTACTCTTTGACTTTTGTCTGTGTTTTGATTCGATCATTTAATACTGTTTTTACTTTTCTTGCTCAGTCGACCTTTGATGTCTACTGCGTACCTATTGTTTATGTACTCGTGCTACATTCTGCATCTCTTTTGTGATGCAGGTCCGAGCACCAGTTTCCATTACTAAGATTCGAGCCTGTTGCAGCTTCATTTCAGAGGTGAGGGTGAGCACATGGCGTCCTGGACTTACCTGTCTCTATCTACATTTTCTTGGCTAGTCTTGTATTTTGAGACAAACCTAGTATCTTTGGTCCAATTTTGGGACTTGTACTATATTATTTCAGAAGCTCTATAATTGTGACTTCCAAGTTCTGAGAGGGATCTTTTATTGTGCATTATTCTATTTTTGTTATTTAATTGTCACATCCGCTTGTTCCTACCCTTACACTCATTACTTGTTGTTTTGGGTTGCGGGTTGGCTTACCAACTTATGGGTTATAGTAGGTGGCATCATGACTTGAGAAGTCAGTTTGTAACACAAGCATATGGGTAGAAGCATGCATGCTTTTCTCTTAGTGAGTGTGAGAGTTTATTTGAGTTCCTAAATAGAAAACTGCTTGGAGTATGTGAGAACATTGAATCATCCTTGATGTGAGGGCACTTACGCACTTTTGTTGAGCATGTCTTTGCATCTTATTGTGAGCATGTCTTTTGGTTGATAACTACTAATCATTGCTTGAGGCTTGAGATGCATAGTTTGAAGTTTCATACCTTGATCATAACCTTGTGATAATACTTGCATGATTAGCTCTCAAGAAACACTATTTGTAGACATCTTTGTTGAACTGACTGATCTCATGATTTACTTGATGACAAGCAAAAGTTTTAGTTGGGAGTGTTGATGAGTCGAAGATTTTGGACTCATCTTAGGCTTCTAATTCACTTAAGTATGTCCCCAATACTTTTTTTATGTCCATTACTGATGCTAATATGTCTGAATTTCATCTGCGAGAGATTAAGGACAAAATGAGGACAAAAGAAAGCAAAAGAAGTAACACATAAAAATTAAGAGTTTGGGTGAAGCTATTGATCACCTAAGTCACTTGGCGGTTCACTGAGTGCACTCATGCTCGTCAAAAAGATCAAAGAACTCTGCTCAAAGAATCACGCCAGGTTGGTGATTTACAAGCTATTCGGTGACTCGCAGAATCTTCTCGGCGATCTCCATCGACGTCGCTGAATGTCACTAAGACTTGAAGCTCAAAATCAACTTTGAATGGCAAACTTGGCGATGGAGAAGCTCATTCAGCACATCATCGATTCATTTTGTGAGCACAATCTGACTTGCCAAACTCTCTAGAAAGGGTATTTTTGAGAAGATTTCTGGAAATGTATAAATAGTCCTTTTCTAAGAGACAAAAAGTACTTTTTCTACTTTTTGAATAATTTTTTATTGTAGAAGCTTATGATATTTGGAGATTATCTTGTACCTGCGATTTTGGGGAATGAAAGAAATTGGAAATTACATTCTCATTCTCTTTTCAAACAAGTAGCTAATATAGATAATTATTTTGGTAATTTCTTTTTACTTTTCTTGGCTAAACCCCATAGTCTTAGGGTTATGCACTTATAACAAATGCTTAATTAGCATATGGATTTTTGGTTAATTGCTTCATATAATGTTGGTTTGATATGGGTTCAGTTGTCTCTTCATTGTTTAACTTTTAATTTGAGGTTGCAAACTCTTATTTAGCTTAGATCTCTAGTGTTGCTTGTGAAAGATATCTAGAGTGGAAGAGAAAGCTGATGATTACTTGATATATTTCATTTAATAACCTTAGCTTGATGAAGTTTGACCGAATCAAGGTTTTGGATTGATTTCTATTGTAGCACATGTTGGGGTTTGATAGAACCCACATGAGATATGATGGTTGATTGATAAATAGTTGCCATTACAATAAATCTAACCTACCCATTGACAATAAACTTATTTTGGCAATTGAAATTGTCCTTTTTGTGAAATTAGCATCCATCTACGCACACTCCTAAGATTGCTCTCTTGTTAGTGAAACTCCCTTGTCTTAAGCTTGCTTTTAATAATTACTAACATTTGGTTAACCAAAACTCGAGTTGTTAATCAAACTCCCCAATTTACATACAGGCCTAACTTACAAGATTCTAGTTCATAAGACCACATCGTACGGTGAATTCTTTCTAACCATTCTCTGTGGGATCGATCCCATTTCCTTATTGAGTTATATATTGAGAACGAGCATCTATACATCAACTTGTAAGGTGTATTGTTAAACGTTATCATTGCACCATTCTTGAAACTACAAAATTTGCACCCAAATTTCCAAAAAATCTCAACAAACTGAGATAGAATCCAATGCAAGCTCAGTATTCTTGAGTAAACCTGAAAGCAACACTAGAATATGAAAATACCATATCTCCAAACACAACATAACAACTGAAGCAGGCGATAACTTCACGAATTCCCATAATCCCTTAAAGGCCATCTATGGTAAACATGTCCAGTACTTGTACTCCTTTAACTGCTCAATAATCCTATCCATAACCCTTTGCTTTTTTCAAACCTCTTTGGATAATTATTCGTATTCCAGAGAATAATAACAATAATAAGGCACAACTCAGAACAAATCAAGATCCGATGTGTAAGAAGGACCTCAAATTGAATTTCAGACTTACATTTAAGAAGCCAAGAAGATCGATCGAGCAACTTGAAAGTGGAATATATCACAAATATATAGGAAGCTAATCTAGTATATTTAGGAATTAAGTTTGCATTTTGGTTTTCAATTCTCAGATCATGAGCTCCCTGCTAGTCTTTCCTTTATTTTCTCAGACTCAAAGATGCATATTAGTGTTATACAACAATTATGTCTAAATGAAGTTTCTGTTATGAATGTAACCAAGATGGAGGACCCATTACGAAGATGTCGAATTATATTTGGAAACCTCGGAAGTCGTCTATATATAAAAGAGAAACATCATCTATTAGGCTCATGCTATGGAATTGTATTTATTTCTTAGTTACTTTCTCGACTAACTCTGGAAGCTCCTTTAATTCCTTATTTTGCTTTTGTTTCAATGTGTATGTGATTACTATCCTGCCAATCAATACAATTTCCCTTCATTACAGATTCTCATGTAAACATGTTATCCTTGTGTTGTTCTATTTCTAATAGAACAGTGCCTTTTCAATTTGTTTTATTTCAACAAGAAAAATGCTCAACGTGGAACAGGACAAGATCTGATGTGTATGAGGGGCCTCATTTAATTAATTGAATTTCAGAGACTTACATTTAAGAAGTGAAGACGATCGACTGAACAAATTGAAACATAGGCTAGTATATGTAGCTGAAGATTTGCTGTAAAAGTACTACGCGTAGGTGTGGCTTCAGATATATCCCCCTATAGTCTTATTAGATGGTGGTATGTAGGACCAAGATATTCAAATATATACAACAATGTATACAACATTAGTGTTATAATAACAAATATACTTGTTATTCCTATCGGACATATATAACTAAATAAATTTCTAATTGATCTTTTCACGAATCATGAAGTAAAGATGCATAATAGCACTCAATAAGTTGTTTTGTTTCATTGGGTCTTGGTCAATTCTCCCCTCAAATATATTGATTACTTAGTAATATATATTGAGAGTAGGGGACGATGTCAAATTTTCCACCACCGAGGGAGCTCGTATCCAGCTGGTCGTTGGAGTTAATCAAAAAAATTCTCTAAAGCATGACTGTCCAGTATATTATTACAAAAAATTCTTGGAGGGTTTAACAACTCCTGGCACCTATTAGCTAGAAATAATATGAGGGGAGTCAGGGTTCGGGATTTAAAAACACTGGAGTATTATTATCATATAAGTATGCTTAAATTATAGCATAACACATTAAAAAAATTTAAAAAGGTTTTGAAATATGTCCCAAGGTAAAGGCAGAACCGCAGAAGGGATGGTCCTACTAACAAATTGTTTTTTTGTTAGTAATAAATAAATAAATTGCAATTTGTTTAAGTCAACTTTCAACTTCTCAATATAAAATTAATAATAATTTAAGCATTGTATATATTTATATAATTAGTAATTTTAAGATGTAATTTAAATTTAGCTTTGGTTTGTTATTTTAATAAGCTATATTGGTGACATATAATACTATACATACTATATTTATATTCGATTTATATAAACAAAGATTATGAACTAATCAAAATGCAAGGTATTTAGAAATGTTTTCATTCTCAAAGTGAAGAAAAAACATCTAAATTCTCTATTTACTAGCTAATCTTATTTTTTATTTTTATAAGACCGTGCGAAGTGTGGATAAGTTTACTAGTTAGGAATGGAATATTGCTAGGAAAACATCTAAATCCCAATGAATAGTTTTCTTGATATACTAATTAACAATAGTAATTAATAAAAGAACTCAGTAAAGAATATACAAAATTAACATAAGAATATGGTTCTCAAACTCTAATGACGGACTATATTCTCAAATCGAAAAATATTAGGAAAAAGCTCACTTAATATAAATACATATGAAGAATAAAGATAGACGAAGGGAGTACGTAATTAACTACCATACGAAAAATAATTATTGTAAAGATATACTAGCATATAATATATAATAATATGTAATTGTGTGAACCTCTAAAATTTCGGAGAATTGGTTTTGTAAGTGAGTTACAAATTTTTTTTAATTTTATGGTATATTTACAAAAAAAAAATAATCATTATACCTAACAGATTTTTATTTTTCACATATAAAAAAATCTTAAAAAGCTATTTTTTCCTATTAATTATAAGTGGACATTAAATCTTTCAAAAATTCTTACTAAAATTATTATTTGTATACAATTTGTAACAATCTCGGAAAAGAATCTAAAACTCAATGAATAGTCCATTTTGTTGATATACTAATTAATAATAGTAACTAGTAAAGAGTTGGTAATGAAAATAATGACCAACTATATTTCCTAATAGAAAAAGATTGGGAAAAAAGTTACTAAAAACACGTTTAATCCTTAGCCTACAATGTAATGGATTAAACTCATTAATCCCAAATAGAATAAGATTAGGAAAAAAAGCATTACAAATACATATTTTGAGAAGCCATTTAAGCATTCAAAAACTAAGTACTCATCAAAACCCAACGAGGGTTTAATCTAGCGCTTAAGAAAAAAGATCCATCGATCATCTAAAAAATACGTTAGGTATGATGTGGAAAAAGTTTAAGGTGTTGGGAGCTGGAACTGTGCCTCTTGTAACGTTGTTATCGCAATACTATTCGGGGACTACAATTTTTGGAGTAGTTAAATCAGCAGAAGTTGCTCATTCGTCTTCGCTCCGAGTGGAAGGAAAAATATTGGAAGAGCTGAGAGGGTCGGAGTATGTTGTTGAGTGCTTCAGAGAAGATGTCAGGATAGAAAATGGTAAGAACACTTATAACCTCATGCTTGAGTATGCTGCCGGTGGAACTTTGCATGATTTAATTCTTAACCCATCGAAGATGATCTTGGGGGAATCAAAGGTTGCATTCTACGCTTTTCAAATCTTAGTAGAAATTTCTCATATTCATCATAAAGGTTACATCCATTACAATATGAAATCGGCTAATATACTAGTTTTTCCTCACGGACAACATGATATTATGGAAGTCAAGTAATTGGATGAATTAGTATTGTCGTTAAGAACAACTGAATCACATACATATAGGGTAGAACGCTGGAAGAATAGTCGCTATCATAGTCATACAGGAACTCTGATATATGCAGCTCCAGAATCTCTAGTGTATGGGATTCATGGTAGAACCGTTGATATTTTGGCGCTTGGCTGCATAGTTGTCGAGATGCTTACTAGGAGGCGGTTATGGATGAAACATAAAAATAGCGATAAGTTAAAGTTCAAGACTACGCATCAAAAACTGGAGATTTCGAAAAATATATTTAATGAAGTGAAGGAATTTCTAGGCAAGTGTTTGGAAAAAGATAACTGTTTGAGATATACTACTAATTTGTTGCTTGATCATCCATTCATCAAGAACAATTGTTATAAGAAGCTGATGAAAGATCGTTTGATGTATCCTTCTGTTCGTCAAGGCTGCAAAGATTGGGTTTCTTCAGAGTACTTGTTTTCGACAATCAGTCTCGATAATCCTCGTTACTACAACTTGAGAGGATCAAGCACTAATATTATTCATATTTCAGAGACTAATAACAATAATAAGGCACAACTCAAAACAGATCAAGATCTGATGTGTGAGAGGGACCTCGAATTGAATTTCAGAGACTTACATTTAAGAAGCCAAGAAGATCGATCGAGCAACTTGAAATTGGAATATATCCCAAATATCTAGGAAGTATGCGGCTGATCTTAATGTAGATTCTGATAGAAGTATGTTGTGTTTATTCTTGTGCTAAAAAAGAATGAGTTTTGTCTCCGCAATTGAATGTCTTATTTTTTAAAATTGCTTCTTTGTTTATGATTGAGCAGTACTTAATAGTTTTTCCAGTCATTTGGTATGAAAAAAGAATCATATATGCATTTAGGAATCATATATATATATATATATATATACACATATATAGTCATGTTAGTGTTATATAGCAATTATGTCCAAAATGAAGATTCTTTTATGAATATAACCAAGATGGAGGGTTCATTTGCGAAGATGTCAAATTACATATGGGACTCGGGGAACTGTCTATATATAAAAG
The DNA here is from genome assembly GCA_018342035.1 of Solanum appendiculatum. Classification (NCBI taxonomy): domain Eukaryota; kingdom Viridiplantae; phylum Streptophyta; class Magnoliopsida; order Solanales; family Solanaceae; genus Solanum; species Solanum appendiculatum. The sequence continues at coordinate 344,535 of JAGDQO010000386.1, read as the reverse complement.
AAAAACATAATCTATTAGGGATCATGTTATAAAGTTGTATATTATTTCTTAGTTATTTTCTCGATCAATTTTGGAACTTCTCTCACTTCTATATTTTTTTTTATTTTCATGATGAACTCCTATTCCAATGTATGTGATTACTGTTATTCTTGTGTTATTCTGTTTCTAATAGAATAGTGGCTTTTTAATTTGCTCTGTTTCAGGCATTATAGTTTTTGTCTAAACATTTTGAAACCTTACACTAGGGTTTGTCCTTGAGTCCAAACTAATACTGGTAGCTTATTCTCTCATTTTTCAAATGGTGAATCTGTGAAGCCAAATCCATCTTGCGCAGAAAAAAAGACAATGATCGAAGTTAGAGTTTAGTATGGTGCGAGTACAATGGTATACATAGAAATATTTATGAGCGATGTGACATCTTAAAATGAAAATAAGTAAATCAAATATTATAACGTCATATTAAAATATATATATATATATATATATAGTAGAAACAACTTCATATTTTGAGAAGATCAATCACTTGTTTTCAACAATTAGTTGTGATTTTCCTCGTGACTACAGCTTAAGAGGATCAAGGAGTAATATTATTAGTTTTCGAGTGACTAGTAAGAAAAATGCACAACGCGGAACAAAACAAGACCCGATGTGTGAAAGGATGAATTGAATTTCACAGACTTACGGTTAAGAAGTGAAGATGATCAATTGAACAACTTGAAACTTGAATATATATATATATAGCTGAAGATTTCATGTAAAAGTACTACGTAGGTGTGACTTCAGATATATCCCTTTATAGTCTTATTAGATGGTGGTACGTAGGACCAAGATATTTCAAAATATATATATATATGATCACGTCCAGCTAGCATTTATAATGCAAGATTTATACATTTAGTTTTAGAGTATGGAAAAATTACAACAATATACTATTTAAGACCTTAGTTTACATAATATTATTCTAGTCTTTTTATTTATAACATTAACATTTTAATTACAAATATGATAATTTATTATAAAATAAATAGCTACACCATTTAAGACCTATTTGATTGGTTAGTGGACTGATTTTATGGGACTCATATATTATCATTTATTTTATTAGAAATATAATTTTTAGAATCCCAATCACAATTATATTTGGATAGTTACTTTAACAAATATCTCACTTTCTCTCTCTTGTTACCCTTTTCAAGAAGGGATATAATTAAATGACATTCATCATACTTTTTATTAGTATTAACGTTGGATTGCTGCATTAGTTTTTTTCTTTTTCAATATCTTCTTTATCAAGACAAAGGATTTGTCTCTCCTTCTTGAAAATATCAAGCAACAATTTGCCTTAATTCTTTTTTCTTCTTTTCAAAATCATCTCTAATATTACAAAAAAAAAAAATTTTGCTTCTGAAAAAAATTGACTATGACTAGAAAAATTGCTATGGATAATATTCCCAGAAAGAGTCCCATTTAAGAAAATCTTCATCTTTTCTCATTAAGAATTTTGGTTTTTCTTCATACTTGTTTTTTTTTTCAAAAATTACCTATATATTTTTAGATAAAATTGTGTGTTTTCTTTGATTTATACTATCATGAATAGGAAAAATTCTATGGATTCGATTCCTAGAAAGAACCCTTGGTATTGGCAGTCAAATTACAATATTAACAATCTTAACGTGTATTTGTGATCAAATTTCAAGTTGAATGCATTTACTTCATTTCCGATGAGTGAATATGAAAGAGAAACCTTGTTATCGATAATGAAAAGTCTATTAGGGTAAGGAGAAAGAGATTCCAACGGTTGATTCGGAGGAGTATTCGGATGATAGTGGTTTTATGTAGAAGTTCTTCTTGGAACAATTCATACCATCAATTTATCTTATTTTGAAAAAAAAAATTGTCATACAGTTGAATAAAATTTTATTGCTTCTGATGATTTTTTGTCTTTCGTGGCCGATTTGGTATAATTGTTGATGATATATTATTTTAAATAGTGATTTGTATTAATGAATATACTTTGGTGGCTGATCTGGTACAATAATTGGTGATTTGTTGGTTTTTAAGTACGATATGTTTTAGTGTATATATTTTGATGGATGATATAGTTAAAATATTGATAATCAGTTGATTTAAATTTTATGAATGATATGACTAATTTTTTGGTGATATGTTGATTTAGAACTATAAAAGAAATTAATTTATAATTGATGGTAAGGTTAATTTTAGTTATATGTTCCAACCCTACAATGCATAACACCATAGTCTAATCAAGTATATACCAACTTTTTAGAATTTGATAACGCTCAAACTACTCTTCAAAACCAATTAAAAGAGTAAACGATCGTTGTCAATAAAAATACCCAACTAAGAGTCGGGATCGAATCCCACAAGGAGTAGTGTGACGTTACGGATCCAATCAATGAATTAAAATGCAACTAATCTAATTGTAGTGAAAGAAAACTTGGGTGGATCATTCCACCAAAATATATCAAGTAGTTTCAAAATCAAGTATGAAACACTAACTAAATAAAACAGGGGTAAAACGAGACTAAGTAGATCTAGGGGTGTAAGGCAGTGCATTGATACTTCTTAGGGCTAAATTTGCATTGCTCAGTAATGCTCAACAACTATGAATAAGTTGGGTCATCTTTGATGACACTAATCTTCTTTCGATCTCGTAGCATCAGTTCATAGAATCTCCTTTCGATCTCATCTATGTGCGAAACTAAACAACTGTCACAATCCGATTTTTTGAGTCATGATGGCGCCTACCAACCCACCAGTAGGCCAGCTAAGACCCTATCCCGGAACTTAACAGTAATGGGACTAAGGGTGGAAACTAACCTCAACTAAGCGGAAGCACAAAATAATAACACATAAGAGAAGGCGGAAACGAAACCAACACTAAAAATATACAAGACACCTCCTAGAACCTGGAAGTCACAAGTACAGAACTACTAACAAGAGTACACGTCCCAAAAGTTACAGAAACAACTGTCTCGAAAGCAAAAGACAAGTCAAAATATAAATACAGAAGGAGATGGGTAATCCCAGAACGCCATGTGCTCACCCTCGTCTCCTGGACAGACATCTGTAGGCTCGAACTCAACGCTGAGAAATGGTGCTCGGACCTGCATCACGAAAACAGATGCAGAGTGTAGCATGAGTACCAAACAACAGGTACCCAGTAGGCATCATAGGCCGACTGAGCAAGAAAGGTAAAAATAAGCAGATAAGATAGAATCAAACACAAAAGAGGTCAACAGAACAGGAAAGGAATAAACGGAAAGTAAAGCTACGAACATCACACTAAACCCAACTGGGCCCCCCATAAGACCCGCTAGACACACTCAAGCACAGACAAACAAGACCAAAACGGACCCCCAAAAGACCGACAGGTACACACAGAGAATCTACGGTACGGAACCAAGGGAACCCAACTTCAACAGCCTTAACACCCATGGGACTGAACCTAATAAAGATAACACCTGGGCCCTGCCCAATCATCAGTCATGAGCTGGAAATAACGGACTCTTACCGGGTAACGTCAGCCTCGAACCGGAAATAAGACCTCTCGCTCAACAGTCTGGAGTTGGAAATAACAGACTTTAACCGTGTAACATCAGTCTCGAACTGGAGCTAACAGCCCACTCTCAAAAGTCTCACACTGGATATACCGGGCTTTAACCAGGTAACGTCAGCTGCGGACTAGAGCTAGAAGCCTACGCTCAATAGTCTCGCACTGGAAATACTAGGCTCAAATTGGGTAACGTCAGTTGCAGACTGGTGCTAGCAGCCTACACTCTACAGTCTCGCAATGGAAATTCTGGGCTCCAACCAGGTAACGTCAACTGCGGACTGGAGCTAGCCACCTCGAATTGATAAATCCACCATCAACCAACTCAACACAAGGCTAGACACCGCGGGACGCCACCCCCACAAAGATAACAACTGAAGTCTCCAAGCCTATCACCACCCAACCATCAATCGGTGCATTAACTAAAACTTTCGACAGCTCCTCAGAATCGCAGAGATAAGAAGAGGAAGAATAGAAAATCTGAAAAGCACGAAAACGCCTAAACTAAGGCCTATGCTATCAGACCCAAGTCTGTGATAATAGTCTACAAGGATCTAGTCCATCCGAATAGACATCGGATACATACTTAGGTCAATCAGGTGTATGGGACTAAGGAAATAATACCGTAACCTATTCTAAGGTCGGAACATAAATCACCAAAATCATCAAACACAAGAAATAACCTGAACCCACGCATGCAACAATAGATAACCACCCAACAGGTAACCCACAACAAAGCATCAATAACCCAAATCAACAATCCACCCAAAAACAATATACCAACCCTGAACACTCAAGAAATCAATTCTAAAAAAAGAAGAAATTTGAGCCAATTTCTAGCGCAGTTGAAATTTCCATACGAGGTCATTTCAACGAAAAGTGGGTCCCACAACCAATGGGTCATTTTAGCCAATTTCTATGAGAGGCCTCTGAATTTGATCGGAAGCTCCAGGAAGTTCTTAAAGGGTCATTCTAGACAAAACTCGGCATTCCAAAACTAACTGCGCTGATAGAATTCTCATCCAAGCGCGTTTACCAAGAATGTTGATCAAAGTCAACTTTAAGCTAAATTTCGAAGGCTATAGAGCTAATTGGCTCAAAAATCACACCGAAAGCCTCGGGACTCAGGCCAACCATGCTTCTAGCCTAATTTTGCCGCTCTGGAGCTCATAGAACCATCAAAATTCCCATTTGAGGTCGTGTATCTGAAGTTATGATCGAAATCAACTTTTCAAGGTTCAAAAGCTCCAAAACAGGAAAATAGGCATAAAAACCAAACGAATGACCAGGCGACCGAACCTACAGTACCAGCAAGTCAGAAATGAGTTGGGGTCGCTACAGGAAAGCTCTAACCGACAGAAACGAGGCACAAAGATGCAAATGACCTGAAGGGTCATTACAACATCCACTACTAAATGGACTTTCATCCGTGAAAGTAAGAGTCAAGAAGTACCTGAGGGCTCAAATAAGCTGGGGAACTACTCCCGCATCTCCCGCTCGGTATCCTAGGTAGCCTCTTCAACTGGACGGTGCCTCCAATGGACCTTAACTACAGGAATGGCTTTTGACCTCAGCTACCTCACATCTCTGGCCAAAATAGCAAGTGGCTCCTCAATATAGGTCAGGCAATCATCTAACTCAACGGCATCATATTGGAGCACATGAGACTCATCTGGAACATACTAGCGCAGCATCGAAACATGAAAAGCTGGATGAATAGCAGAGAATGCTGGAGGTAAAGCCAACTCATAGGCCACCTTACCAACTGCCCTCAAAATCTCGAAAGGCCCAATATACCTGGGCTAAGCTTGCCCCGCCTCCCGAATCTCATCACGCCCTTCATGGGCGATACTCGAAGGAATACTCTATCACCCACGACAAATCTCAACGGTAGACGCCTGCGATCTGTATAACTCTGTTGTCTACTCTGAGCCGTCCTGAGCCTATCATGAATTAATCTCACATGCTCTAAGGTCTCCTGAAATAGACTTGTACCCCTCGGCCTAGGCTTCGTATACTCAAACCAACCAACTGGAGTGCGACAACGCCTACCATATAAGGCCTCAAATGGGGCCATCTGAATGGTGGAATGGTAGCTGTTGTTGTACGCAAACTCCGCCAAATGTAAGAACTGGTCCCTCTGGCCTCCAAAATCCATAACATAGGCCCGCAGCATATCCTCAAGAACCTGAATAGTATGCTCTGACTGGCCATCGATCTATGGGTGAAAAGCTGTGCTAAGATCGACACGGGTGCCAAACTCCTCCTGAAGCACTCTCCAAAAGTTGGAAGTAAACTGTGACCCCCGATCTGAAATGATAGAAACAGGCACACCATGTAGATAGACTATCTCCCGAATGTAGATACGAGTTAACCTCTCAGTGCTGAAGGAAGAATGAACTGGGATGAATTGTGCTGACTTGGTCAATCGATCCACGATGACCCAAATGTTGTCAACACTTTTAGAAGTCCGTGGCTATCCCACAACAAAGTCCATGGTGATGCGCTCCCACTTCCACTCAGGAATGTGTAATCTCTGCAACTCTCCACCAGGCCTCAAATGCTCGGCCTTCACCTACTGGCAACACAAACAATGGGACACATAGTCTGAGATGTCCCTCCTCATACCACTCCACCAGTAGTGCTGCCTCAAATCACGATACATCTTAGTTGTGCCCTGATGGATAGAATATATGGAATCATGGGCCTCACTAAGAATCAGCTGGATCAAATCACCAACTCTAGGAACACACAATGGATCTAGGGTAACCTACCCTGCATCACCTACCAAAGCCTTCCTCTGAGTGCCACCAATGCCTGATCCTCAAACTGACAACTACAGATCTGATCAAGTAGAGATGACTGAACCACCACATAAGCTAACACCCAGCTGGAATCTGAAATATCAAGCCTGATCATCTGATTGGCTAAAGACTGGATGTCTATAGCCAAGGGTCGCTCCGTAATAGAAAGGAAGGCTAGACTACCCATACTCCCTGCCCTGCGACTCAAGGCATCTGCTACTACATTCTCCTTGCCCGGGTGGTAGAGAATAGAGAGGTCATAGTCTTTCAGGAGCTCAATCCAACAGCGCTGCCTCGAATTAAGATCCCTCTGGCTCATAATGTACTGAAGGCTCCGGTGATCGGTATAGATCTCATAATGAACTCCATAAAGGTAACGTCTCCAGATCTTAAGCGTAAAAACTACCGCTTCCAATCCACATCATGAGTGGGGTAGTTGCACTCATGCTTCTTAAGTTGCCTTGATGCATAAGCAATAACCCGTCCCTATTGCATCATAACACAACCCAAACCAACGCCGAATGCGTCATAATAAATCGTGAAGCCCTCGCCCTCAACTGGAAAAGTCAATATAGGAGCGGTGGTCAGCAACTCCTTAAGCCTCAGAAAGCTCATCTCACACTTCTCCGACCACACAAAGGGAATATCTTGGCGTGTTAACCGAGTCAGAGGTGCTGTTATAGTGGAGAATCCCTCAAAAAAGCGCCTGTAGAACCCTGCCAATTCGACGAAGCTCCGAACCTCAGTCACAGAAGTGGGCCTAACCCAACCATGGATAACCTCAATCTTCGCCGGATCAACCATAATGCCATCTGTGGACACCACGTGCCCCAAAAATGCTATAGAATCAAGCCAGAACTCGCACTTTGAGAACTTGGCATAAATTTGATGATCTCTCAAAGTCTGGAGCACTATCCTCAGATGCTGCTCATGCTCACCATGGCTCTGCGAGTATACCAAGATGTCATCAATAAAAACTATGATGAAGGAGTCCAGATACGACCTGAATACACGAGTCATCAAATCCATGAAAGCGGCAGGGGCATTAGTCAATCCAAAAGACATCACTAGGAACTCATAATGGCCGTAACGAGTCCTAAATGCTGTCTTAGGGATGTTCGCTACTCTAACCCTCAACTGACGGAAGCCAGGTCTCAAGTCAATTTTCAAAAACACTGCAGCACCCTGAAGCTGGTCGAACAGATCATCAATATGAGGCATGGTGTAACGGTTCCTCACCGTCACCTTATTCAGTAGCCTATAGTCAATACACATCCGCATGGTGCCATCCTTCTTCTTCACAAACAGGACTAGGGCACCCCAAGGAGATACACTAGACCGAATGAACCCCTTACCCAAGAGGTCTTGAAGCTGAACATTGAGCTCCTTGAGCTCTGTAGGTGCCATACGGTATGGTGGAATAGAAATAGGATGAGTACCCTGATCTAACTCAATGGCAAAGTCAATATCTCGCTATGGGGCTAGGCCAGGAAGGTCTGCAGGAAACACATCAGCAAACTCTCGGACTATGGGCACTGAATCGACTGTAGGGCCCTCCCTACTAACATCTCTAACATACGCCAAGTATGCCAAACATCCGCCAGCCACTAGTCTTCAAGCCTGAACATAAGAAATCACTCCGACCGGCATGCGACTACGAGAGCCCTGCCATACCACCGGTGGAATACTAGGCATGGCTAAAGTAACAGTCTTGGCATAGCAATCCAAGACAGCCCGGTGAGGGGATAGTCAATCCATGCCTAGAATCATATCAAAATCCACCATAACAAACAACAATAAGATCAACCAGAGTGTCCTGCCCCCGAATAGCCACCACACAAGATCTATAAACTCGATCCACTACTAAAGAATCTCCTACTAGAGTTGAAACACGCAACAACACAGATAAGGGCTTAGGACTCACTCCTAATCGAGGCACACAATAAGCCGACACATATGAATAAGTAGAACCATGATCAAATAAGGCTGAAGAGGACCGATGGCATAAAAGAACCGTACCTATGATCACATCATCAGATGACTCGGCCTCTGCTCTAGATGGAGCTACATAGAAATGGCCCTGGGCACCTCTACCCTGCACATCCAATCTACCTCCTGTCGTGCCTCCCTGAGAACCTCCCCGAGCACCCTGGTACTGACCTCTTCCCCTAGCTGAAGGTGCTACCGCTGAACTAGTCTCGCTACCTGAGGAGCTGGTAAAGCTGATCTGGTGACAGGGCACTCCCTAGCCCAATGACCAAGCTCTCCACAAGTGAAGCAACCCTGCGACGATCTGCCCATTACTGAAGGCCGGCCACCCCGACCTGATGAACCTGCCTTGAAACCACCTCGGCCCTGACTTAAGCCAGCACTATGCCCAATCTAACGGTGTTGGTCACCCTCTAAGATCTGTAAGGAAGCCTGGAACGGCCGACTGGGCTGACTTGGCTGGAACCTCTGATGTCCTCGATCTAGGGTATCCCTCGGCCTATGATGGGTCTTGTTGAAGCTATCATCTAGCCTAGCCCTCTTGCCGCTGCCCCGTGAACCTCGCGATGGAGCTGCTCAATAGTGCGGGCATGGTCCACCACATCTAGAAAAGAACGGCCCGCTGATAATATAGACTGCGACTCAATCCTCAACTGAAGCCTCAAACCTCTAATATTTATCAGACCCGCTCCTCCTCTGTAGGCAGAATCATGGTGGCATGACTGGACAACTCCAAAAATCTAGCCTCGTACTCGAATACTGTCATGAAGCCATGCTCCAGCCTCGAGAACTCATCACAAATTCTATCCCTGATGCTCCGTGGAATAAATCTGGCCAGAAAAGCCTCTGAAAATTCCACCCACGATACTGGTGGTGACCCAGGTGGCCTGGTCTCGATAAAGGAATGCCACCACTGTCTGGCCGGTCCGTCTAGCTGATTTGCTATGTAGTCGGCTCTCCTCGACTCCATTAGGCCCAAAGCCTGCAATCGCTCCCAGCAAGTAGTGATAAATTTATGGGCGTCCTATCCTACAGTCCCTGAAAACCTCGGCGGTGAGAGCCTGAGAAACACCCGAGCATCTTCATCTTGCGGAGTGGCATAACCCTATCCAAAGGGTTCGATTGGACCGCGGCCGATGTTGGCGGCTGGTGAACCTCTGGAGCCGCTACTGCAGGCTGGCCTTACTGTGGTGGAACCGGCTCTAGGACTGGTGCTGGGGCCGGCTGCTGCTGCTGCATACCCCCCAATAGCAGCTAGGATCTGGGCAAGCATGCCCTAAAGATCAGGGGCGGCAGCTGGTGTGGGCGGCGGTTGGGCTAGTCTTAGGCCCACCGGCTGAGGAGACATCTGCTCTCCACAAGGCTCCAGCTCCGGCTTTGGAGTCCTCACTCTATCTTGATTTGCTGCCACAGCACCCCCTCGACCTCAGGGTCGACCTCTACTACGCGTGTGAGCCATCCTATAACAGAGTTAAACAAGAGAGATTTCATGAAACCAATCAGAAAACGACGCACAAACAGGAATCAAAACAAGAAAACCTCCTACGGACACCCTGTAGCCTCCCGAAGATAAATCACAAACGTCTCTGTACCAATCTGCAGGACTCTACTAGAAGCTAGCTTTGTACAAGTGAGACCAACGAACCTGGGTCTCTGATACCAATTTATCACAACCCGATTTCTCGAATCATGATTGCGCCTACCAACCCATCAGTAGGCCAGCCAAGACCCTATCCCGGAATTTAACTGTAATGGGACTGAGGGTGGATACTAACCTCAACTAAGCGAAAGCACAAAATAATAATACATAAGAGAAGGCGGAAACAAAACCAACACTATATATATACAAGAGACCTCCCAAAACATGGAAAGTCACAAATACAGAACTACTAACAAGAGTATAAGTCCCAAAAGTGGACCACAGAAACAACTGTCTGGAAAGTAAAAGACAAGTCAAAATATAAATACAGAAGGAGACAGGTAATCTCAGAACGCCATGTGCTCACCTTCGTCTCCTTGACAGACAACTGAAGGCTTGAACTCAACACCGAAAACTGGTGCTCAGACCTGCATCATGAAAACACATGCAGAGTGTAGCATGAGTACCAAACAACAGGTACCCAGTAGGCATCATAGGCCGACTGAGCAAGAAAGGCAAAAAAAAGCAGACAAGATAGAATCAAACACAACAGAGGTCAACAGAACAGGAAAGGAATAAACGGAAAGTAAAGCTACGAACATCACACTAAACCTAACTGGCCCCCATAAGACCCACTAGTCACACTCAAGCACAGATAAACAAGCCCCGAACGGATCCCCAAAAGCCCGATAGGTACACACAGAGAATCTATTCTATGAAACCAAGGGAACCCAACTCCAACAGCCTTAACACCCATGGAACTGAACCCAATAAATACAACACCTGGGCCCCGCCCAATCATCAGTCACGAACTGGAAATAACAGACTCTTACCGTTTAACGTCAGCCTCGGACAAGAAAAAACACCTCTCGCTCAATGGTCTCGAGCTGGAAATAAAGGACTTTAACCGTGTAACGTCAGCCTCAGACTCAAGCTAACAACCTATGCTCAACAATCTCACGCTGGAAATATTGGGCTCTAACCGGGTAACGTCAGCTGTGGACTGGTGCTAGTAGCCTACGCTCAACAGTCTCATGCTGGAAATATTGAGCTCCAACCGGGTAACATCAGCTGTAGACTGGAGCTAGCAACCTATACTCAACAGTCTCGCACTAGAAATACCGGGCTCCAACCGGGTAACGTCCGTTGCGGACTGGAGCTAGTCACCTCTAACCGAATAAAGCCACCACCAACCAACACAACACAAGGCTAGTCACCGCGGGATGCCACCCCCACAAAGATAACAACCGAAGGCTCCCAGCCTATCACCACCCAACCATCAATCGGCGCAATAGTTAAAAGTTTCGACAGCACCCCAGAATCCCAGAGATAAGAAGAGGAAGAATAGAAAATCCGAAAAGCACAAAAATGCCTAAACTAAGGCCCATACTTTCAGAACCAAGTCTTCTATACCAGTCTACAAGGATCTAGTCCATCCGAATCGACGTCGAATACATACTACGGTCAATCAGGTGCATGGGACTAAGGCAATACTACCCTAACCTATTCTAAGGTCGGAACATAAATTACCGATATCATCAAACACAAGAAATAACTCAAACCCACGCATGCAACAACAGATAACCACCCAAATGGTAACCCACAACAAAGCATCAATAACCCAAATCAACAATCCACCCTAAAACAATATACCAACCCTAAACAGTCCAGAAATCAACTCTTAAAAAAGAAGATATTCGAGAAGAAGAACAGAAGTACTAGCTACCCAACCCATATCCACACAAGTCGACAAGTAATCACGCATTCAAGCTCAATCTAGGAAGAAGGGAAGTTGAAACCTACCAGAAGACTGATCACGCGCGCTCCAAGTCACTCTACCGGATCTTTCCCCTTCTGAACAGCCTCAGACTGCTGCCACTCTGGATTTTCTAGAATTGACTCTTTGAAGAGGTCTCAAACCATCCCCCGAACTTGTATCCCAAAACGAAACGCCTATCAGGGCTCGGATCAGCTCCAAACCGCCAACACAAGAAAATACCAAACTTTACAACTACAGGCCTAGGATAGCAACTTATGCCTTGAATTTAAAAAAATTGAGGAACACCCAACGCAAACCGAGTGAAGACCAACGCTGCCAATGAGAATCTGATCGCTTGGGACTTTGAATCACCGAAAATCGATAAAATATGAGGGAGGTATGAATTTTCAAAGTTTTCTCCAATTGAGCCTCAACCTCACCTTTATAACCACTGTAACCCGCTGACCTCTGCGAACAAGGCCAAGGCCCTGCGAACGCAGACGAAAAACAAACTCTACTCCGCGAACACGGCCAGGGGCCCGCCAACACAGAGAAGAGACTCCTCCAGGCTTCCCCAGACCTCCGCGAATGCGAAGCCCCATTCGGGAACGCAGAGAAGGAGATCACCTCACCCCACAGACCTCCACGAACGCGGAGCAACCCACGCGAACGCGAAGAACGATGACTAAGATCTCTGCGAACACGGAGCCTCAACTAGAAGGCGGAGAAGACAGGCCCACACCTCCGCGAATGGTGAAAACCGAGAAGGAGTGGGTCTGCAGACACCAGCTGCACCAGCTGTGTTTTGGGCTTTCCCAAAACTTCGACGGGGTGCTCAGAGTACGTTCGGAACCCTGTACACGCAAACGAAGGCAGAGAAGAAAGGGCCACACCTCCGCGAATGGTGAAAACCGAAAAGAAGTGGGTCTGCAGACACCAGTTGCGCCAACTGTGTTTTGGGCTTTCCCAAAACTCCGACGGGGAACTCGGAGTACGTTCGGAACCCTGCACACGCAAACGAGATATGCTACCCCATCAAATTCGATGTTCTGAACTCAATGATGCAGTTGAAATTTCCATATAAGGTCGTTTCGACAAAAAGTGGGTCCCACACCCGATGGGCCATTTTAGCCAATTTCTACTGGAGGCCTCGGAATTATATCGGAAGTTCCCGGAAGTTCTCGAAGTGTCCGGAAGTTCTCAAAGTGTCATTCTAGACCAAACTCAGTATTCTAGAACTAAATACATTGACAGGATTCTCATCCGAGTGCGTTTACCAAGAATTTTAACCAAAGTCAACTTTAAGCCAAATTTTTAAGGTTAAAGACCTAACTGGCCCAAAATCACATTGGAAGCCTCAGTACTCAGGTCAACCATGCTTCTAGTCTAATTTTGCCGCTCCGGAGTCGATGGAACCATCAGAATTCCCATCTGACGTTGTTTACCTAAAGTTATGACCAAAATCAACTTTTTAAAGTTCAAAAGCTCCAAAACAGGAAAACAGGCATAAAAACCAAACGAATGACCAGGCGACCGAACCTACAGTACCAGCAAGTCAAAAATGACTTGGGATTGCTACAGGAAAGCTCTAACCTATAGAAAAGAGGTACAAACATGCAAATGACCTGAAGGGTCATTACAACAACCCATTATCTTGCTTCAATCACCTAGATTTAGAGAGATTGCTAACATTGAGACAATTACCCACCCTTATTGGTCTTTTCAAGCACCAATTATAGATCTATGATAGGATTAAGCTGGCCACCTTAATTTCTAAATTACCCACGTGCTAACAACTCAAATTCATAGAAATCAGCAAGAAAAATAGAGGAATACAACATACCCACTAATTTATATCAACACCCAATTCCATAATTACACCCCTAAAACTTGAGGTTTTAGCCACCCATAACAAAAAGTACAAAAATTATACCTTTCATGATAGCGGCCATGGGTACCCCAAATTTAAGCAAGCCTTCTGTAATGCTGGTGATTGCTCCACGCGCCATGAACAGGTTGAAGGCTGCCAGGATTAGGAAAATTTTAGAAGAGAAGAGGTTCTCGACTGACAGAGTAATGAACGGGTACCCAGCAGTGTGGAACACTATCAAGAACTACGACTTTGAGCAATTCACCCAAGCAAGGACATCATATATATACCTGCTTGCGTGCGTGAGTTTTATGAGACATATGCCTGGGTACTCTCGAAAAAGAGAAAGGGAGTCATTTATAAACCTGTCAATGAAGTAGAGGTTTGGCAAAAAGGTTTAACGCGGGACAAGTACAATAAATGAGGTTTTGGGCTGTGGCAACAAAGATACAACATTTTATAGAGGGAGGGTGAAACACCCTCTCGATGGTTTAAGGGGTTGGCTAACCCCATTGTTATTAGATGCGGCGCCCCCCATGTATTATGAACAGGGTAGATATTAAGAAGAAAGATCTAAATTTGGTGGTAAGGTATTGGTTCAGGTTCATTAGTAGCACTTTGATGCCATTGCAAAATGAATCAATCCAACGAAAGTCCAAAGTGGTTTTATTGGGTTGCATCATTTCTAGGGAGAAGCTAAATTTGGGTAACTTCATAAAGGAATAGATGCTCATGAGAGAAAAGCAGTAGCAGACCTCTTTGCCCTTTTCCGTATTGATCATGCAGTTATGTGAGTTAGTTGGGGTTCCATTTATCGAGGTGACTGACATCTGAGTTACCTCAGCCTCCTCCAACAACATCCGCTGGATAGAGGCTGATTACTATGATTACTTTTTGCTATTGTTGCACATTTTGATCTAGAATTGCACCAAATGGATGTGAATACTGTTTTTATCAATGGAGAACTAAACGAGAACATCTGCATGGAACAACCTATAAGTTTTTTTTTTAAAGGCCAAAAAATTAATGTTTGTAAATTGTAAATATCAATTTATTGTTTAAAACAATCTTCTAGACAATGGTACCTGAGATTTCATAATGAGGTGATTTTATTTGATTTCACCATGATCGATGAAGACCATTACATCTATGTGAAGAAGTCCAATGGAAAATTTGTACTTCTTTCTCTTTACATGGATAATATTTTATTAGCTAGAAATAATGTGGAGTACGTAAAACCTTTCAAATCATGGCTTTCAAAATAATTTGATATAAAACATATGGGTGAAGCTGACTTTATATTAAGAGATCATTCTAAGAAATTTGTGAGTTTATCTCAAATAACATATATAAAGAAGATTTTGGAATGCTTATGGATGAATAGTTGCAAACCCATGAATACTTCGATAGAGAAAGGTGAAACTTCAAGCCTTAAAATGTGTCCAAAGACTGAGAATGAAAAGGAAGAAATGTTTCAAGTTCCATATTCTAGAGTTATTGGGTGTTTGATGTATGCTATTATGTGTGCTCACTTAGATATTTGTTATGCAATAGGTCTGGTTAGCAGGTATCAATCTAATCCTGGAAGAGATTATTAGAAATCAATAAAGAGAATATTTCGATACTTGAATGGAACTGCAGATCATTCACTATGTTATAGTGGATCTGATTTATTTGTATGAGATTACATACTTGCTTATTTGGCTAGTGATTAGTGTGATAGAAAATCGACCTCCGATTATGCTTTTTTACTTAATAATGATTTTGTTTCATGGAAATGTAAGAAACAAACTTGTACAACTCTCCGAATCATGGAATCTAAATTCATAGTTTGTCCTTCTGTAGTACAATAAGTTGTTTGGTCAAAGAGATTCTTTTAGCGTTTGAATATTATAAAGAATTATAAGGGTATCCCAAGATTTTGTATTGTGATAGTGAAACAGCTATCGCATACACAGAGTATCCTACGTATCACAACAAGACCAAATACATTGACTTCAAGTATAACTTTGTGATAGATATAGTAGCAAGTGGAGAAATAAATATACAATACATTTCTACACATGAAAAGGTAGCTGATCATTTTACAAAGGCGATATCTAGGGACCTATTTTAGAAACATGTTAATGTTCCAAGTTTGCGTATGATATGATAATATTTCTTTCTTGTAAAATAACTTTGTAGTAATAATATTCTCATCTATATAAGATTATTGAATTTATGTTCATATCTGATATGCATGTGATAATATTTTTAAAATAAAGTGTGTTGTACAAGTAGCAAGATCAACTTTTTTTCACAAGAGCAATCGCCTCTTACGTTAGAAAACATGAAGATATGATTTCCCCTACCATGTTATGACTTTTTTATTAGCCAGATAGGAGTCTCTCTAAGAATAATAATTTTGAGGATCATTGAAGAGAGAAACTTGGGTTAGACATCTAGAGATGTCTAGACCAAGATTTGTATGTTGCTAAATAATTGAAAGAATGAGACACATGCACCGGTATAAGGTGAAAACATCATAGCACGTATCCCATATTGTGTGTTGAGAGACCAATGGGTTGATTAAAGAACATTTTCCTGCTTCTTCATTGCATGAGACCCTCAAAATTACATTTATATTGAAATACCCTTTACTGTTTTCTAAAGCTTCAAATAGTGTTGCTACTTCAGAATATAACTAATAGCCATGAATGATTCGATAATGCACTAAATTTCAAGGAAAGTAGTTGATTTGAAACAGACATATTCAAGTACAAAGGCAAGATGATTAAAATGGAAAATTTAACTTGTAAACATAAGCCCACTATTACACTAAACATATAGGTGTCGATTGTAATTGTGTATATAAAGTTACATATGAAATCGAGTTCACTATCATGACCCTAGTCTATATTCCATCTGATATATGGTACCTGAAACCAAAAGTGGTCCAAATTAACCTTTGGCATGCATATCAAAGCATAACATAAAGAAACTAAGTAGAAGCTGAAATACATAATTGAATAATAGACTTTAGAAAATCTATGAAACAACATTTTTACTGTCTGAAATAAGCCTCTAATAGTTCAATTGAAAACATAAGTCTGCCGCGACATGGCCCCCAGTTACCTCAAAAACCAAAGAAAACATTAAGGAAACTCTAGTGACCTAAATTAATGGAGTCCCCAAATGAGGAGGGCTCACCAAGTTCTAACAAGAAATACTGCAACCTTACTAGCCACAAGTGTGAGTACGAGCGCCGAAATCTACATCATAAAATGATGCAGCACAAAGAAAAGTATGCGTCAGTGAAATGTACTGAGTAAGCAATGGGTACTAGCATAGTAGTAGAAATGGCATATTGAGGACAATGAAATAAGGCTCCCAAAAATCATATACATAGCTAGAGAATTGAACATAAAATAGTTGGAATCTAAGAATATGTATTATAAAAATATCTTTTCAAAAGCGCATATAAATATAATTGAGTCTTTCCAAGAAGCCTTGCATAATCATATACATAAAATAAGATACTTAAAATGAACCATATAGACTTAACGATATATCATAAAAATGTATAATTAGGGAGTTTCTTATGACCGACAATGCCATTTGACCTCATGACGTCCAACATATAATCCCAGTTGAAAGGGTTGCCATATACCTTGTCATAGTATAGAACCATATCTTATCATGTGTAGATCCATTAATATGAGCCTCTCAAGGATAGAAGGTTAACTGACAAAGAGGTAAAACATAAACCTACGTTAGTGCGTTGTTATGTGACTTGAGTTTTCTAAACCCGCGTCCTCTCGATATTAAATAATTGTAACACCTCAGATTTGAAAAGAAGGAAAATTGTAGGTTTTTCAAAACTGGTGCCAATAGTAACGGAAGCCATCTACGAACCGTAGGTCGACTTACGGGCCATAGGTTGAAACCGTAGATGGCAAGGTAAAATTTTTGGAAATGTCAAACTTCAGAACCCCGTTGACGATTCACCACGACGATCCTTCATTCCATGTACGAGTCACAGATAGGTCTCGTAGGTCGCTTTCAGGCTTAGTAAAATTTGAAGGGTCAAGGTTGGGATCTACGGTTGGTATGTACAGTCCGTAAGTGGACCAACAAACCGTACATGAAAATTGTCGTTGGAAGCCCAAATTTAGTAGTTTCTGAATCTTTCTACGGTTGAACAGGACAGTCCGTAGTTTGACATACGGATCGTAGGTCCAAACAGTAGGTTGGAATTCGGCAGTTATTTTTAAGGGCTTTTTGGTCTCTTCTCTAATTGAATTATACCTAATATAGGTCAGTTAAGTCCTAATCCTAGACCCTATTAAGTTTTCTAAGCCTAATTCTACCAATTCTAATCACCCTTTTAAAAATCCCTCCAAAGTTTCCCTCTTAAATATTTTTCTCTCTAAAGCTTGAAGAATAAGAAGAAGATCTAGGGTTTTCAAGTAAAGTCTCCTAATTTACCATTGATTGTGGGCTTTTGACACCAAGGTATTATGGCTTTCACCTATGGAGTCCTTTCCTTCATATGGTTTCCTAAATTCTCCAATTTTCCAAGTTAGAATTCTCCCATTGAAATTAGGATTTTCTTCCATCCTATGGGTTCTGTCAAATTATGATCTAATTGATTGATTTGAGTCTTTTTATGCATGAATTAAGTTAATTACATATTTTAAGTTGAATCCCCATGAACCCATGTGAGATCCATGATTTTTAGACTTTGATCTTATGATGAGGTTTTGAACTATGAAAGAAGGAATTGTGAAGATTTGCATGTTCTTTATGAAATTGAGATAAATGAATTTAAGGTAGCTTTGAGAGTGAAGCATCAATGATGTTGTTGTTGTGTTGTGAAAGGATTTCTCACATATTACTCATAACATGAAGGGTTCATAAGGGTTGAAAGGTTTTCTCAACTAAAATTTGAACAAAGATTAAGGAGATATTCTAATGAACTTTAGCTTGGATGGGCTACTTGATGTGCCTTCCATTGATGATAAGATAAGCTATGAACTTAATGACTATTCTGTGGGACTTATGCTTAGCACCGAGAGGATATCGAGATGGAAGCTCTCCCAGAGTAGAGGTCGGGTTTCTAGTAGTAATCTCCTTATCCCTCAAACTATGTTCCACCATAGGATGATTGTCTTAGATAGACATTAGCTAGTGGATCCACTTAAGCTAGAAGTTATGGTTCTTACCTTCGCAAGTAAGGACACCTCTTTTCGATGTGGGGTAGACACCGGATTCCATGTTATAGCTCGCATGGTCTATGGTTGTTAAGGCTCACTTCCCATAATAATGAACTCAAGTTGCTTTTAAAGGTGTTTTCAAATGTTCTTTAAAGATGTTTAACTTGCATTTGCCATGGTTATGATTTACGTTTTCTAGCATGTCATTTATAATCAAGCTTGGTCATTGCATATAATATAAATGTTCCCTTTGAGCATGATTTTATAACTTTGTGCATCGCTATCATAATTGGTACATTCCATGTACAAACGCATAATTGTTTCCTACATTGTCTCATAATGTAGGATTCGACGCTTCCCCCTCCATTCGTGGCTAATGCTTGTGTTTTAGAGCCTTGAAAACTTGTGGAGTCCTCACACTTCGAGGACAATGCCACGTATCTTTTCATGTCACTTTACTTTTGAACTTATATGGGTTACGTCCCAAATTCTATTCTATTTATGTATTAGATGGCTTTGAGACTATGTTAGACTTACGCTAAGTTTTGTCAATTCTTTTGATATATAGATTGTCTTCTGAACTCTTATCTACTATTATCTTGGATGATGTATGGTAAGTGGCTTGTATGGGGCCTTTTGGGGTCTTGTAAGCCATGTCAAGTCTAGGGGGTACTTTAGGTCGTGACAAACTTGGTATTTAGAGCACAAGGTTTTAGAAAGTCCTGGGATGTCTCATAAGCCACGTCGAGTAGAGCCCTTTTAATGGGTGTGAAGCGCACCACACTTATGAATGAGAGGCTACAAGATGTTTAGGAAACTCCACTTTTTTCATCATTCTAAAGTCGTGCGATAGAGTTTAACTCTATATGTCTCTCTCTCCTAATCCCTATCCGATGCTTTTTAGGATATGGCCACTCAAAGGGCACATGCTAGAAGAAATACGAGAGAATGTTGAACAAGAAGCTCCTCAAGTTCTGGCCGACCCTTTGGCCGAGCAAGTAGCTAATGCGGAGTTTAGGGTTACTTTTCAAGTGTTGGCCCAAGCCATGACGGATCAAGCCAATAGGGAGGCCATGTTCCCCGTGAACCCAAATGTGGGTACGACGGTATCTAGAGTGACGGACTTCACTAGGATGAATCCTCTGGAGTTCTATGGTTCCAAGATTGAGGAAGATCCTCAAGAGTTTATTTATGAGGTATACAAGTTGCTAATGATCATGGGTGTGATGCCGGTGGAAAAGGCAAAATTGGCCTCTTATCAACTTAAGGGTGTGGCACAAGTGTGGTTTGAAAAATGAAAGAGTGAGAGGACGGTTGATGTGGGTCCTCTCGATTGGGAAAATTTTAAGGTTGCTTTCTTTGATAGGTTCTTTCTCCTTGAGATGAGGGAGGATAAGGTGCTTGAGTTCATCAACCTTCATCAAGGAAACATGAGTGTGAACGAGTATGCTTTGAAATTCACACAATTGTCTAAGTATGCTCCTACTATGATTGCCGATCCTAGGGCAAGGATGAGTAAGTTTGTTTCGGGAATGTTCAAAATTGTGGTCAAGGAATGCCGTACCGTTATGCTTATCCATGGTATGGATATTTCTTGTCTAATGGTGCATGCTCAACAAATAGAAGAGAAGAAACTTAAGGAAAGGTCTAGGGAGGCAAAGAGGGCTAAGACCGGTGATGGTGACTTTTCCTGCTCAAGGTCCGAGGGGTATGGTCATTCTAAGTTTTGACAAAGCTTATCCGGTCAAGGTTCCTCTAATGCTCTGAACCCTAATTTCAACAAGGATAGGGTGTCTAACTCTAAGCGTCAAGGAGGGAACGATGGTGGATTTTTATCAACTAGTTGTGCTAAATGTGGAAAGAAAAATGAAGGCAAATGCTTAGCTGGCACGGATGGCTGCTTTGGTTGTGGTAAGAGTTGTCACAAGATAAGGGATAGTCCATCACTTACGGCTAAGGGAAGAGAAGGTAGACAAGCTCCACCTAGTGGTTCAGGTTCAAATGCTCCCAAGCAAAACCAATTCTATGCACTCCAAACTCGTCATGAGCAAGAGGGTTCTCCCGATGTGGTTATCGGTATGTTGAAAGTTTCTACTCTAGATGTTCATGCTTTGCTTGATCCCGTTGCTACCTTGTCTTTTGTGACACCATATGTGGCTATGAGGTTTGATGTTCTTATGGTTGTGTTGTTAGATTTATTTTGTGTCTCTACTCCTATGAGTGAACCTCTTATGGCTAAGAGAGTCTATAGAAATTGTCTCATCTCCTTATCCCATAGAGTCACTCATGTTGATCTTGTAGAGCTTGATATGTTAGATTTCGATGTTATTCTTGGGATGGATTGGTTGCATTCATGTTATGCTATTATTGATTGTAAAACCCGAGTGGTCAAGTTTCAATTACCGAATGAACCCATCCTAGAATGGAAAAGGGCAACTTCTATGCCTAAGAGCCAGTTTGTTTCTTGGCTTAAAGCTAGAAAGATGATTTCTAAGGGTTGCGTATACCATCTAGTTAGGGTGAGGAATATGGACTCTGAAACCCCTACTCTTGAGTCGGTCCCCATTGTTAATGAGTTTCCAGAAGTGCTTCTCGATGATTTACCCAGTGTTCCTCCCGAAAGTGAAATAGACTTTGGTATTGACCTTCTCCCAAATATGCAACGTATCTCTATTCCACCTTACCGAATGGCTCCGGTAGAACTTAAGGAATTGAAAGAGCATTTGAAAGATTTGTTTGATAAGGGTTTCATCTGATCGAGTATCTCTCCATGGGGTGCTCCAGTTTTGTTTGTTTGAAAGAAAGATGGTTCACTTCGTATGTGTATTGACTATCATCAATTGAATAAGGTTACCATTAAGAATAAGTATCCTCTCCCAAGGATAGATGATTTGTTTGATCAACTTCAACGAGCAAGCTACTTCTCCAAGATTGACCTCCAGTCGGGTTATCACCAATTGAGGGTGAAGGAAGATCACATTCCAAAGATGGCCTTTTGGACTAGGTACGGTCACTACAAATTCTTAGTAATGTCGATTTGTTTGACAAATGCTCCGGCCACATTTATGGATTTGATGAATAGGGTGTTTAGACAATACCTGGACATGTTTGTGATTGTGTTCATCGACCATATTTTGATTTACTCAAGGAGTGAGGATGAGCATACCAATCATATGAGGATTGTACTGCAAGTCCTCAAGGACCAACAACTCTTTGCAAAGTTTAGTAAATGTGAGTTTTTGTTGAGATCTGCGGCTTTTCTTGGACACATTTTTTTCGGTAAGGGTATTGAGGTAGATCCTAAGAAGATGGATGTGGTTAAGAGTAGGCCTAGACCTCTATCCCTTTCAGATATTCAAAGTTTCTTGGGTTTGGCTGGTTACTATAGAAGGTTTGTTAAAGGGTTCTCTTCGATTGCCTCTCCGTTGACGGCTCTGACCTAAAAGAAAGTTAGGTTTGTATGGTCTGAAGCATGTGAGAAGAGTTTCCAAGAATTGAAAGATAAACTTACCTCCACTCCGATATTGACTTTATCGGAAGGACCGATGGATATGTGGTTTATTGTGATGCTTCAAGAATTGGGTCGGGATGTGTCCTTATGCAAAATGAGAAAGTCATTTCTTATGCTTCAAGGCAACTCAAGATTCATGAAAGGAACTATCCTACCCATGACTTAGAACTAGCGGTGGTGGTGTTTGTTCTAAAGATTTGGAGGCATTACTTTTATGGAGTACATGTTGATATCTTTATCAACCACAAAAGCTTGCAATATGTGTTCAAGCAAAAGGATATGAATCTTCACCAAAGGAGTGGCTTGAGTTACTAAAAGAAAATGACATGAGTGTCCTCTATTACCCCATCAAGGCGAATGTGGTGGTGGATGCCCTTAGTCGGTTATCCATGGGTAGTGTTGCTCGTGTTGAGGATAATAAAAAGGAGTTGGTAAGAGACGTACATAGGTTGGCCCAATTGGGTGTTCGGTTGATTGATTCTAATGAGGGTGGTGTTGTTTTTCATAATGGTTCGGAATTGTCCTTTGTGTCGGATATGAAAGCAAAGCAAGGTCTTGATCCAATCTTGATGAAACTGAAGGAAGCAGCGCTTAAGAAGTCCGTTTTGGCTTTCTCCCAAGGAGGAGATGGTGTACTCCGATATCAAGGTCGTTTGTGTGTTCCCAATGTTGATAACTTGAGGGAGCAGATTTTATCAGAAGCGCATAGTTCTCGCTATTCCATTCACCCGGGAGCCACCAAGATGTATCGTGACTTGCGGGAAGTCTATTGGTTGAATGGGATGAAGAAGGATATTGCGGAATTTGTGGCTTAGTGTCCTAATTGTCAACAAGTGAAAGTTGAGCACCAAAAGTTGGGAGGTATGTCCCAAGATATTATTATTCCTACTTTGAAGTGGGAAGATTTGAATATGGACTTCATTGTTAGCTTACCACGCACCCAGTGACAACATGACTCAATTTGGGTTATTGTGGATCGTATGACGAAATCGGCTCATTTTATTCCCGTTAAGGTTTCTTATTCGGCAGAGGACTATGCTAAATTGTACCTAAGGGAGATGATTAGGTTGCATGGAGTCAATTCACTTCTCAGTTATGAAAATCTTTCCAAAAGGGGGTTGGTACTCGTATTAAGCTTAGCACAACCTTTCATCCTCAAACCTGTGGGCAAGCGGAGCGTACTATTAAAACTTTGGGCGATATGTTGAGAGCTTGTGTGATTGACTTCAAGGGTAATTGGGATGATCATTTACCTTTGATTGAGTTTGCTTACAATAATATCTATCATTCTAGCATTGGTATGGCTCCATTTGAGGCTCTTTATGGTAGGAGGTGTAGATCTCCTATAGGTTGGTTTTAAGTTGGCAAAGTCGCTTTGATTGGTCCCGAGTTGGTACATGAGGCTATGGAGAAAGTTTGGCTTATTAAAGAAAGGTTGAAAATGGCCTAAAGTCGATAAAAGTCCTATGCCGATGTTAGGAGAAGAGATCTAGTATTCGATGTTGATGATTGGGTCTACTTGAAAATTTCACCCACGAAGGGTGTAATGAGGTTTGGAAAGAAAGAAGAGCTTAGTCCGCGTTATGTGGGCCCATATCGGATTTTGAGGCATAGTGGTAAGGTTGCTTATGAACTTGATTTGCCTAATGACTTGGCATCGGTGCATCAAGTTTTCCATCTCTCCTTATTGAAGAAGTGTGTAGGTGATCCGGCATCTATAGTACCATTGGAGAGTCTTGGCATAAATGATAGTCTTTCTTATGAAGAAGTTCCGGTTGAGATTCTGGACTGGCAAGTTCGGAAGTTGAGAAATAAAGAAGTTGCTTCTGTAAAGGTCCTTTGGAGGAATCAGTTAGTTGAGAGGGGGCTACTTGGGAGGCTTAGGCCGATATAATGTCCCGTTATCCTCATCTCTTTCCCTCCGACCCTACTCTAGCTTGAGGTATCTTGTTCCTCATGGTTGACTCTTTTGGTCTCATGTGTCTTAGATGTTCCCATGATTTCCTCATTTATGCATGTTCATGAAAAGAAAAAATTTTGAGAAAAAGAGTTGACTTGATTGATTTCTTCATGTTATGTGCATTTGAGTATGAGTTACATATAGGCTTCATGAAATGATGTTTTGAGCATGCTTTAGCTTGGAATTGATGTTTCCTCCTCGGATATGTACATTATGTGATTGCATTAAGATTGGGCTGTTAGATTTAGTTCATACCCTTCTTATGATGTCTTGGTTCCCATTTGAGGAAGAATGTTCACAAGGGGGAGATATTGTAACACCTTGGATTCGAAAAGAAGGAAAATTGCAAGTTTTTCAGAACTGGTGCCAGTACTAACGAAAGCCGTCTACGGACCATAGGTCGACTTATGGATCGTAGGTGGGAACCATATATGGAAAGGTAAACCTTTTAGAAATGTCAAGTTTCAGAACCCCGTTGATGGTTCGCCAGGACGGCCCGTCACTCCATGTACGAGTCGTAGATAGGTCTCGTAGGTCGCTCTAAGACTTAGTAAAATTTTGAGAGTAAAGGTTGGGATCTACAGTTGGTATGTACGGTCCGTAAGTGGGCCAATAGACCGTACATAACAAGCGTTGTTGGAAGCCCAAATTTAATAGTTTTTGAATCTTTCTACGGTTGACCAGGACGGTCCGTAGTTGGACCTACGGACCGTAAGTCAGAATCTGCCAGTTATTTTTAAGGGCTTTTTGGTCTTTTTCTAATTGACTTATACCTAATCTAGGACGGTTTAGTCCTAATCCTAGACCCTATATAAGTCTTCTAAGCCTAATTTTACTCATTCTAATCACCCTTTTAAAAATCCCTCCAATGTTTCCCTCTCAAATATTTCTCTCTCTAAAGCTTAAAGAAGAAGAAGAAGATCTAGGGTTTTCAACTCAAGTCTCCTAATTCACCATTGATTGTGGGCTTTTGACACCAAGGTATGATGGCTTTCACCTATGGAGTCCTTTCCTCCATAGTTTTCCTAAATTCCCTAATTTTCCAAGTTAGAATTCTCCAATTGAAATTAGGGTTTTCTTCCATCTTATGGGTTCTCTCAAATTATGATCTAATTGATTGATTTAAGTCTTTTTATACATGAATTGAGTTAATTGCATGTTTTAAGTTGAATCACCATGAACCCATGTGAAATCCATGATTTTTAGACTTTGATCTTATGATGAGGTTTTGAACTATCAAAGATGGAATTATGAAGATTTGCATGTTCTATATGAAATTGAGATAAATGAATTTAAGGTTGCTTTGAGAGTGAAGCATCAATGATGTTGTTGTTGTGTTGTGAAAGGATTTCTCACATATTACTCATAACATGAAGGGTTTATAAGGGTTGAAAGGTTTTCTCGACTAAAATTTGAACAAAGATTAAGGAGCTATTCTAATGAATTTTAGCTTGGATGGACTACTTGATGTGCCTTCCATGGATGATAAGATAAGTTATGAACTTAATGACTATTCCGTGGGACTTATGCTTAGCACCGAGAGGATATCAAGATGGAAGCTCTCCCAGAGTAGAGGTCGGGTTTCTAGTAGCAATCTCCTTATCCATCAAACTATGTTCCACCATAGGATGATTGTCTTAGATAGACATTAGCTAGTGGATCCACTTAAGCTAGAAGTTATGGTTCTTACCTTCGCAAGTAAGGACACCTCTTTTCGATGTGGGGTAGACACCGGATTCCATGTTATAGCTCGCATGGTCTATGGTTGTTAATGCTCACTTCCCACAATAATGAACTCAAGTTGCTTTTAAAGGTGTTTTAAAATGTGCTTTAAAGATGTTTAACTTGCATTGGCCATGATTATGATTTACGTTTTCTAGCATATCATTTATAATGAAGCTTGATCCTTGCATATCATATGAATGTTCCCTTTTAGCCTGATTTTATAACTTTGTGCATTTCTATCATACTTGGTACATTCCATATACAAACACATACTTTTTGCCTACATTGTCACATAATGTAGGATCCGACGCTTCCCCCCTCCATTCATGGCTAGTGCTTTTGTTAGAGAGCCTTGAAGACTTGGTGAGTCCTCACAGTTCGAGGACAATGCCACGTTTATCTTTTCATGTCACTTTAGTTTTGAACTTGTATGGGTCACGTCCCAAATTCCATTCTATTTATGTGTTAGATGGCTTTGAGACTATGTTAGACTTCCGCTATGTTTTATCAATTCTTTTGATATAAAGATTGTCTTTTGAACTCTTATCTACTATTATCTTGTATGGTGTATGCTAAGTGGGTTGTATGGGGCCTTTTGGGGTCTTGTACGCCATGTCACGTCTAGGGGGTACTTTAGGTCGTGAGAATAATCCTCCCACAATAACATATATTCATATAATGCTCATAGGTATATAAATCTATTATCATATTGAATCATATATGAGACTAAGCTCAAAAGTCATATCTTAAAATAATATGTATTTAGGTTGTAATTCATATCATGCTTCTTTTCATGCTTAAAAGCCATAAAGATTTGAATGACCATAAAAATCATGCTAAATCAGTACCATAAGATTTTAAAATCAAAGTGAAACAATGAAAATGTAGCTTATTGAAGAAATATTATCATTTCATAAAAATCCCTAACTTTTCTTCTAACAATCTTATGAAACTCTTGAATCAAAATACTTTAGGCATGAAAGCGAACATATACTCTAATTGAAGCCTTACATACCAGAGAGTTTGAAGTTCGACAGAAGAACTTGCTTGGGAGCCTTGAAACCCTAGATTTTCTCTTCCTTGCAGTTTCTTTTTGCGTTGGGGAGTTTAGAGCGTAGAAAAAAGAAATCTGAGTACTTGATGGGGTATATTTCCCTAATATAAGTTAAAACATTGAGGCTTAGGCATAGGAAGAATGAGAAAAGAAAAAAGAAACCCCAACTAAAATGTTGTTGGAAATCTTCCATAAGGCCATCTACGGTCCGTGGTTTGATCTACGGGTCATAGATCCCATCCATGAAAGTTACACTAAAGTTTTAAGTCTTAAAATTCAATTTTATGGACCCAATTATGGCCTGTAGATTTTTTTACGATCCATAATTGAGTCCGTGAAAATCAAACCAAAAAAATGACTTTCAGAAAAAAAATTCACGAGTTGAAAGTACAGGTTGTACTTCAATTTATGACCTGTAAATGAGGTTCATAGTGACTGACTCTAAAAACTCTATTGTGGTAGTCTCTGGTAAAACAGTCATAACTTTTTACTCTAAACTCGAAATAATGCAAACTTTGTGGAGTTGGAAATAAGACTCATAGACCTTTAATTTGATAGGTCGTAGGCAACCTAATTCATTATATGCTGAGAGATATGTTCATTTGAATTTGACCCTTGAATGAACTAATGAGAAAACTTAGTTGATAGAAATTCTTTAAACTTGGCTTGGTTTTTGAGGTACCTTACGATCCTACACCACATGCGATACACTTACTACACATAGTAAAGGATCTTAAGATAAATGTACAACTTAGAAATCATCAGGTTCGGGCATATACATATACAGAGGATGGTTTGAATCTTTGCTTAGAAGTCGCGGGGTGTTACATTCACCCCTTTAAGAGGATGAGGGATCGGATAAGTAACTACTGAAGTCATAAATGATATCTAGGCAATTGTGAGTAATAACATCATCATAAATATAGAGAATTCTTTTCACACGTGAATTGATTCTGATATAAAGCTTGCAAAACATTATATGTACTCTCTTGATGCTCACGGGTCTCATGAACTATTTGTCGAATGAATTTGGTATCTTGTAGATGTCATACTAGCTTAGATCTTTTCATTATGTGCAAAGTGGGAGATATTAGATTTTGGTCTTAGGTCGTCCATGTGAACCAGCCCGACCAGATCTGATATGTTTTAAATGTGGATCAAATTAAAAATAACTTCTGATGAGAAGTTACTGCAATTTAAATTTATGTGGGAACAATTTTATAGGAACTAGATAAAAAAAAGGGCAGTCCCAATTCAGAAATGGTGAAAAAGGGATTTTTTTTTAATTTCTTATCTCCACTATTAACATCTACAACCTACAAATGCATTTATTTGTGACATTAACTTTGTTTCCTCATAAATCAAAGTGGACTTTGGAACAAATCTTTCTGACTTGTAAATCTTACTCTGCTACAATAAAAGGTACACGAATGAAGTAGTATATTTTAAATAAATACTGACATAAAAATTCTCACAATTGCTTGTATTTCAAATTTAATTCTAATTCAATAATGAAAGCTACTTAGTAATGTATAGAGTCACTCCTATGTATACCAAACCAACAACAAAGGAAGTAATAGGGCTTGAAGGGGGAATACAGAATCCCTCAATGTTAATTGTGGAGAAACATACAAACTATTTTTTTAAAATCATCCTGAAGCATAAGAACTCTTTGGGTAGTACTTGTTGTAAAATGAAAAAATTAGGAGACTCATACTGTGATGCCTTTATCCGCCTGGAAATAGAATGTCATCACTGCTGCTTATTGTCTTTGACGAAAGGAACTTTTGGTAGTTTCTGGAGGACCTTCCCATCCAAATTACTGTACTGTCTCTTGAGTTCTTTTTTGGCCTTCTGTGCATAGCTATCCACTTGATCTTCATGTTTCTCATAGAAACATGGTACTGTCAACATCATGACAAATACTGTCCAGAAAACAAATATTACTAGTAAGGTATCATAGTGAATTGCTGACGACAAGGAGTTATCCTAAACTTCCTAATGTCTTCCTCATTTAAACTGTGACAATCTGTTATTCTGTCACTAGAAATTCTATAAGTTATTGTAAGGCATTAGATATACTAATCAAGAAAAAGAGTTAGTTGTGGGGAAAGTTCCTGCAACTAGAGATCCATGAGTGGAGGTAAGAAAACCTGATCCGTAGAAATGAGCTGTCTATTGCATTTCCACAAGAGTTTAACTTCTATACATAGTCTTACAATATAAGGTCACCTAAAAATGTGATTAGTAACACGAAAAATAAGGCAGGTTAGCTGTTACAACAAGTTAAAATACACTGACAGCGTAAACTTTTTTACACTATCAGTGAATATTTTCACAAGCTTGGCTTCTGCAGCTGATAGAAAGAAGAAAAGATAAGACAACTTACAGATGTAAACAATGGTCAGAAAATCGAACCAGCTGCCAACAATAGATACAATCCACAAACCCAATATAGTCTGCAGATTGACATTGTCGTATTAACATGTTGCACGACATGAAATTATAGATAATAGAAAGGTGACAGGTAGTGGGAGAAAGGTACATAGAGAAACTTCTTCAAATTCTTTCCAGAGGCAACTTCCCATAAGACACCAAATGCCCAGTTGAATCTGTCCCTCAAAAGTAAAGCAACCTGTGTCCATAACTTCTCCGGCAATATAATTTCTGGATATTCCATAGGAGTCCTGACATTGAGTACAAATGGTGTTATCCTAAATGAATATACTTGGACAGGTGGGAGAGGCGAGATGCATAACAACTATAAGCATGTGAATGAATTGGGATAATTAATGTTGCGCTTGCAATTATAAAGGAAGACATATTTACATCAAAATACAAAAAATTGTTGGCAATCATGATGTTATTCGAGAAAGCATGAACAAAGTCAATATATATCTAATTGCAAGTTTCAAGTCCTCAAATTACAAAAATAATTTAATCCAGAGAATATTATTTTTCAAGGCAAGTGAAATGTTTTGGAGGCAAGGGAAGTACTCACTTGTTGACAAAGTGAGAGATATTTGACCAAAAGAACAAGATGGCCAAGGTAAGTATGAGGGAATGACAAATAAAAGTGAGAAAATGATAACCAATCCATTCAAATAGAAGCCAAATGACAGTGGCAGCAGCAAGCATCCCAGCTGAAATCTGCTTGTTCCTCCACAGCAAAATATCAGCAGCTGACACAACAGTTTTTGTCACAAAATAATACAAAGAAAATCAAGAATATAATACTAAAAAATCAATCCTTAACTTTTATTTATATCACCTTGTTAAGAAATGAAAGAAATATTTTTTGCTTATGTAAAATATGCAATGATATCCTATTTGAAGGTAAAGAGTTTGCACATATAGAAATATGGATGTTATATTATGAAGAGTGAAACAAAAGAAGATGGAAGAGAGATGTACGTACGTTTGCCACCGCCTAGAGCTGCATGGACAGGTTTTTGGCGGCCAAAGAGGTGAGACTTGTCATTTGTGGGTTGTCGAAAGTCATCGCCGTCGGTGGATGACGAAGAAGAATAATCGCGTTGATCTTTCGCTGATGGTTTAGGAATAATTTCTTCCACTGGATCGGACATGGTGATGTACGTAGAAACTCCGATCCTTATATATTAGTAATAACAAAACCTTAATGAAATGGTACTTGTATTATGCATGCAAGTAGTGAAATAACAAGTTTTTTTTATTATTCTAATTGGATTAATGATGCATAACTTCTTTGCTTCTTTCTCTGTTACTCAAACACGTAACACATAACATTCTCTCTCTTGTTTTACACTATATGTGTAACACTTAACATTCTTTCTCTTGTTTTACACTGTTAATGAATCATTCAACAGAGGGAGTAGCGGAAGGGCATTACCATATATCTCCCAATTGTTTTGCCTAAAGTGCTTCCTTACCTTGCCTTTCAAATTTAAATTCTATCTACATTATATTTTCTCTCCATTTCTTCCTATACACACTACTTATGACATTTGTCCAATATACTCTTTTTAAGGGTTTAGATTAAATTAATTTAAGAGGTATTTTAACTATGACTACACATCATCAATATTTCATCAATAGGTAAAATAATATATTATTCCCTTTTACTTGTCATAACTTCTTCAAGTTAAAGACATATGAATTGTTTTTCCCTTTTAAAATATTATGAATTACAAATTCATTATCAAATTGCATTCTTAAAAAATGATATAATTCCTGACAACTCCATTTTACAAACACTCTAAAACTCTATTAAGGAAAGTCGAATTCAAACCATATTGCCTATTTAAAAACATAAATAAAGAAAATAATGCTACATGCTTGAATTAAAGAAATCATACATAATCAAATAGGAACTAAAAATCCACGTTTCATACAATCAATATTTTTTTTCGTATATTCCATAGTTATTCTTCACTTTGCACTTTATAGTTTCATAAGGGCAATATTTCTTCTAATCCATGTTACATTTGATACACTTCAGAAAACTTTATTAATTTTCTTTGCTTCCTCATATTTATGTGAATAAAGCCACAAAAAAAGTTTGCTTTTACCTGATTATCACATATTTAATACTTAAAACTTTAGCTAACTTTGATGCCCAAGATATTAGAAAATACAAATTAAGTCATAATTTTGTCAGAGTGCCATATATTTCTAACTGATAAAAAGGTTGATCGATTTCTCTTTGGATTTTATTCCTCTCTTTGCTATGAAATGTATAACTAAATTAATAAATTTTTAATTGCATAAATAATCTAAAATATTTTTTGGGTAATTAGAAATTATAGTATCAAGGCAAATATTTACAAATAAAGCAACAACCTATAAGTAAAACTGCTCACCATCCACTAATTTCTTTAACTGTAATACAAATTCACTTGAGCTATTCTAAAAATAATTATTATCGTCAATTGTCTATTATAGTCATTTTATTAAACTAAAAAATTAATATAATTTTGATGTGCCTCGCACGTAGCACCCAGACTTCAAGAAAAGAAAGAAAAAAAGAACGTAGATATTAGAAATGGATAATAATAGATGGATCAGATTGTAACCTAAAGTGAAAAAACTTGAACAAATATAACATTTTACTAAATAAAATCTATCATTTTGTAGTTACTTTTTCTTAGAGATGTTTTGAAAGTTGGACAACTTAAATAATACTTCATGATTACCTTCGATCATCTACTTCTTAAATAGAAGATCAATCTAGTCATAAAATCATCAAAAGTGATGTTTCAAGAAAAAAATTAAAACAAACCTTGATAGAAAATTATAATGATAATTTGATCGAAATTATATAACAAACAAAATAAGACAATAAGTTTGTCTATCGTGCCATGCCTCAAATCTCCAGACTTGAGTTTTAGATTATCTAAGATTTATTAAGATTCAACATAATACTTAGTGACCTTGCAAATTGCATCTTCAAGTGAGTTGTGGACTAAAATTCTCTTGCCCTTCTTCTTTGATTAATTAATTAGGTTATGCCAACTTACCCTAAACACTGATGTTTTTTATGAACTTTTACGTTGCACCAAGAAAATTGAATTATCTACACGCATATTTGTAGTACATAGACTAATAATGCAATACCTCAGAAGTAGAAAAGTTGAATTGAAAAGAAAATGTTGCAGAAAAGTTGTTGGTGCACTGGTTCCACGAGCCCATGTACGGACTATAGATAATTGTACGAGCCATAGGAACTAGTCGTGGATTGCAGATTGGAAATCTTGAATATGGCAAGTCTCGGGTGAGGTTTCATGAGCCAACATGATGGCTGTGGATGGTACTACGGCTCGTAGATTCCTATCGTGTTTATGGGTTCAAACTTAGTGGGAATCTGGTACTTTAAGTTACACGAGTGGCTTGCATGGGTCGTGCAAGGGACTACAACTCGTAGTCTTTTGTCTGTGGTTGATCTTCAGAAACATGAACTTCCAGTTATTGGTTGCAAGGGTGGCAGTATGGCTCATAAAAGGGTATATAGACGGTACATGGCTGGTCGTGGTTGGTCATGGCCTGGACATAGGAGGACTTCTAGGCTTGAATTCTACGAGGAGGTTTGTTGGATCGTGATAGGATTGACAGATCGTGGGAGTTGGTTCGTAGTTCATGATCAGAGATGTGAATTCACAGTAATTAATTGACGAACGATTAGTACGGTCTGTAGAAGAGAGTACGGATCGTACATGGGCTCGTAAAAGTGTTTTGGTAGTTTTTTGTCAGGGTTAATTGGTTCATTTCCTACTCTTTAAATTCCGAAACCACATCATTTCCAGACTATTCCTAAGACCTATAACCATTTCTAAGGCCAAAACCCTCCCCATTCACTCTCAAACTCCCAAAACTCCCAAGCCTTCTTCTCCAAAGTTCCCTCAAGGTGATTCTAGGGTTTTTCAAGCTTCAAGTGTCCTTTCCAGATTAAAGGCTAAGATTCATCAAGCTATGTGAGAAATTCATCAATGAGTTCCTCTTCACCCATTGAGTCCAAAAGAAACTCCAATAAATACTTTTATGATTCTTACCCAAATTCTACGGTTTCATGATTTTGTAAGGGGTTCAATTGATTTAAGACTTTTTCATCATGATTGATCTTATTATGTATGATTTGATCATATTTCAAAATTTTCAATGAATTTCTCGTGAACCCATGCTATATAAGTGATTTTGATATGGAGTCAAGTTGATGATATGCATGCATTATGAAATGAAATGTTTATGAATTGAAGGATGCTTTTCGATTAAAGTATCAACTATGTTTTATGAAAATTGAGGCTTCCGATTGAAGTACCTCCTATGATGAAAGAATGATATGTTTTAACAACTTCAGATTGAAGTGCCTTTTTACTATGAAAAGGTTATAATAATTTAGGTGGTTTCGATTAAGTGTCTCTTATGAATATGTTATGAAATCATGATATTTGAAAGGAGTTATTCTTATAATTATGAGTCTTTATGAATAATTTGGTATTACTAGATTCTTACCATTTCAAAGAATAAGAATATGAATATGCTATGATTATGCATGTTTCCATTGGAAGTTTACTTAGCCGCTGAGTTTGATTAGTGGTGATTACCCAGGCCCCAAAACTATGCGCCCCCATAGGATGTCCCGATTGAACAGAAATAACTAGTGGATCGACCTAAGCTTAAGAACATGGTCCTTACCTTGGCAAGTAGGACACTCTATTTTCAGTGTGGGAGTAGTACACTGAACTCCATGTTATATCTCACATGATTTATGTCAGTTAACGGTATCTCTCACAAAAGAATATGATTTCCTCAAACAACTTATGTTTTATACATATGTCATGACTTCTACTTATGAGATGGTTTCTAGAATATTGCATTGACCTTGACTTATCTTTTATGATTCAGCTTATTAGATTTCGATATGTTTTACTTGGTGCATTATCATGTTTTCAGACTTGTCATGCTTCATACTATGATTTATGCAATTTTCCTCATACCCAGTACATTTCGAGTACTGACTGCATACATACCTTGTGCCTATAGGGTTTTAATATAAGTTCTGATGCATGCCACTCAGGCCATGGTAAGTATTGGATCCTATCATCTTGCTCAAGAATTGATGAGTCCTCATGCTTCAGGGACATGCCACTTTTATGCTTTTGATGTCATACAAACTTACTTTCAGTTTTAGATTTTTTTCATGAACTAGGGTTTGTCCTAGACACACCTATGTAGCAGAGGCTTATGTCAGACTTATTATTTCCACATTACGGTCTTTGTACTGTAATTTTTGTATCTTATAAGATTGTCATTTTGAGACTTATATTCCACTTTCATAATTATTTCAGTTGTGTTATCTAGATAGTATCATGCTATGTCAAGTGGTTAATTTAGAGTTTCTTATGATTATTTTTACCATGTCACGTCTAGGGGATAGTTTTGGGTCATGACAAACTTTTTATTCAGATCTGTAGATTTAAAAAGTCATAGGGTGCCTTGCAAGCCATGTTTAGTAGAGTCTTATTCATGGGTGTAAAGTGCGCCATATTTATGAATTGGAAGCTGCGAGACGTTTAAGAAACTTCACTACTTTCATCACTCTTAAGTTGTGCGAAAGAGTTGACCTCTGTAAGGTTTTCCTCTTAACTCTTGTTCATTGTGTTTTCAGAACATTCCTCCTAGAAGAGATCCCATGAGCAGTAATTTGAATGTGGAACCCGAAGTTCCTCAAGATCTAGTCGATGCTTTGGCTAAGCAAGTCTCACATGTGGAATTTAGGGCTTCTTTTCAAGTGTTGGCCCAAGTCATGATGACATAAGATAATAGAGAGGTTGTAAATCCCATGAATCCAAGTGTGGGTATGATGTTGATTAGGGTTTGAGACGTCACACGGATAAATCCTCTTGAATTCCATGAGTCAAAGATGGATGAGGATCCACAAGATTTCATTAAGGGGATTCAAAAGATTGTTGATATAATGGGTGTGACTTTAGTCGAAAAGGGAGACTTGACTTCTTACCAATTGAAAGGGTTTTCTCAAGTGTGGTTTGCTTAATAGAAGGAAGAAAGGACATTTTGATGCAGGTCATTTGGATTAGGATAAGTTTAAAGGAGCGTTTCTTGATCGGTTCTTTCTTCTTGAGATGAGGAAGGCTAAAGTTAAAGACTTCATAAACCTAAGGCAAGGTAATATGAGTTTGAAAGAATACTCTTTGAAGTTCACTCAATTACCAAAGTACACTCTGGCTTTGGTCACCAATTCTAGAGCTCAAATGAGCAAGTTCATTTTAGGTGTTTCAAAAATGGTGGTACAAGAGTTTAGAACGACCATGTTGATTAAGGAGATGAATATCGTGAGGTTGATGGCTCATGCTCAACAAATTGAGGTGGAAAAAGCCTAAATAAAGTGCTAGAGAGACAAAGAGGGAAGGAAAGATGGTGGTGATTTCTCTTACTCGAGGTCTGGTGGAAGTGGTCGTTCTCAGTTTAGCAGAAGTTCTCTAGCCCAACTTCATCTAGTGCTTTAGTGTAGAGGTTCAATAAGTATAGGGTGCCTAACCCTAAGCCTCAAGGGAGTTATTATAGTGGATCTACTTTACCTGCATGTTGGAGTTATTGGAAGAACCATCCGAGAAATTATTTAGCCAATTTTGGTGCACCCTTTAGTTATAGTAAGATAGGACGTAGATTGAGGGATTGTCCTTCTCAAGCTAGCAAGGATGGAGATGCTCATTATTAGACTTAGCCTAGTGCTTCTTCTAGTCTCCCAACTCAACAAGGTTCTTCTTCTAGTTCTGATTGTCAGCATCAGAACAAGTTTTATGCTCTTGAGACTTGTCATGATCAGGAGAGTTCTTTAGATATGGTCACTGGGATGTTAAAAGTCTTTTCATTTGATGTTTATGCTTTTCTTTACCTAGGAGCTACATCGTCTTTTGTGTCTCTCTATGTTGCTATGAAGTTTGATGTCTATCCTAAAATCTTTCTAGAACCTTTCTCAGCCTCTACTCCTATCGGTGATTCCATTGTTTCTAAATGGGTCAATAGAAATTGCGCGATCTCAGTTTATGAGAAAATCACCTCAGTTGATCTACTAGAGTTAGACTAGATTGATTTTGATGTCATTCTTGGTATGGATTAGCTTCAAGATTTTTATGCTTCCATCGATTGTAGAACTCGAGTGGTCAAATTTTGGGTTTCAAATTAACCAATCATAGAATGGAAGGGGCGAAAATTCAGCTCCTATAGGTCGATTTATCTTGTGACTTAAGGGTAGAAAGATGATTTCTAAGGGTTACATTTGTCACGACCCAAGGTACCCCATAGACGTGACATGGCGTACAAGACCCCGAAAGGCCTCAGACAAGCCACTTAGCATGCATACACATAAGGTAATAGAGATTAAGAGTTCAAAGAGTTCTCATATCAAAGTTAAAATAGGAAATAGCGTAAGTCTACATCTTATGTCTCAAAGCCATTCTAACATAAAGAGATAAAGTTTTGGACGTAACCCAATACAATTCGAACAAAAGGGAAAATACAAGAAAAATAAGAACAACTAGGCTATGTCCTCGGATGGACGAGGACTCACCAAGTCTTCTATCAATCTTCTACTAAAGCTCTAGCCATGAGTGGGAGGTGAATCGCCAAGTCCTGCACCAAAGAAGTTAATGTAGACAAGAGTATGCGTTAGTACAATTAAGTACTAAGTTTGATAGCAATGCACATAAACACATAAATCATGCTAGAGAGAGAGATATAATCATGACATGCAAATGGCCAAGCTAAAATATGATAAACATGAGAAACATGAAGCATAAAGCATATATCATGGCCAAGGCATCTAAATCATCTTTCTTTACTTTTCTTTACTTTAAGACTTCATAGCACACTTGTGCTTGTTAATTTGTGGGAAAAGCCTTAACTGACATAGAAGACCATGTGATCTATCAACATGGAATCCGACATACTCCCTACATCGGAAGAGCCAATATACTCCCTACATTGAAAGGGACATCCTCCTTGCAAATGTAGGATCCTCAACTTAACTTTTAGCTTACGTGGATCCACTAGCTAATCAAAGGTCTATTCAAGACATCCTATAGGGGCACATAGGTATGGGACATGGGGACTCACCACACGTCCACTCGGTGCTAAGCATAATTCCCACGGATTAATCATAGTTCTGATTATCCATGGAAAGGCACAACTAGGGTTGCCAATCCAAGCTAAAACATGCTTATGACATTTCACATACCATGGACTTGTCCAAGCTTACATCATTAGAATAGCTCTTTAAGAACATGGGTAATCGCCCCTTGTCTTACTTTAGTGAACATGGGTAATCGCCCCTTGTCTACATTAGTCATGGGTAATCACCTCATGTATTATTTTAAATTCTTAGTGTGAGCATTACGTGAGAAAACCCTTTTCACAACTCAACAATCAAAGCATGTATTATCAATTTGGGGAGAATTTACCTTGGTTCATGGGGGTTCATGCAATCTTTACATCAAATCATGTAATTCACGCTAATTCGTGCACTAAGTTACTTTATCACGCTAGATCGTGCACTACAAATCATAGTTGAACAATAGAAATCATTACTTGAAGAACCCACAATGATTGATCACAAACCCTAATTCAATTGGGTTAAAATAAACCTTGAAATTCATGAAAAAGAGGAAGCGCCAATTGGAGGAAGAGGCTCCAATGGTGAATACTATCATACCTCAAAGAAATCCACAAGAAATTGGAGAATATTGAAGGTCTTCAATGGAGGATTCAAGCTTTCTTCTTCTTCCTTTAGAATTGAGAGAGTTCTTAGAGAGAGAAATATTTTGAGAAAGGATATTTTTTTTGGGAATGGTTTAGAATGAGTGAAATTAGGCTTAGGAAGTATTTATAGGGTTTGGGTTAAGGGTATAACCGACTTAAATTAGGCATTAATTAACTAGGGAAAAGACCACAATGCCCTTGACTTAAAACTACCAAAATAAGTCTCTGGAAGGGCTTCACGAGCCGTCTTAATCATCCAGGCCCGTCTAGCAGGTCGTGAAGCTTCACCAGCGTGATAGTGTTCCACTAAAAAAGGCATAACTTTTTACCCCAAACATCAAATGAAGCAAACTTGGTGGCGTTGGAAAGATAACTCAAAGATCTTTATTTTGATAGGTGGTGGGACACCTAATTCATTTTGAGCTAAATGATATGGTCACTTGAAGTTGACCCTGAATACTAAGTTTGACAAATCTCCATCACGAACGACTTCACAATCCGTGTGAAGCTTCACAGACCGTTTGGACGTCCGTGGTCCTTGACAAAAGACTAGGGGAGAAACCTTCCCAACTAGAAACCCTTCACGACTCACATGGCGAACCGTCAAGTCCTCCACGGGCCTTGATGGTGACCCCGGCGCAGGCAGCTTTTGGAAACACTTCACGACTTCCCTAACGGACTGTGGTCCCCTTCATAGCCTATCTAGGGCTCCATGGAGGGTTCCAGGGTCCATGTTTGAGTACTATACCTGCTCGCATAAGCTTTCTCTAATCCGAGGTGTTACAATATCTCCCCCTTGGGAACATTCGTCCTCGAATGAGAATCAAGACATCATGAGACGGGTAGAAAACATGAACTAACAACCCAACCTAACATATAATCACATAAGTGAACATATCCGAGGAGGAAACATCAACTCCAAGCTAAAGCATGTTCAACACTTAACTTCATGAAGGCTTTATGCAACTCATACTTAATGCACACATAATCATATTAGAGTCTTCATGAACATGCATAATCAAGAAACCAATCAAGTTAAATCATACCTTTTGAAAAGATTAAAATTTTTACGAACATGAATGCATGAGGAAACATACGAATGACTAAAACACAAGAATCCTTAAAATTTAACCATGAAGGGCTAAAGCCTCAAGCTAGATCCGAAGGTAGAAGGAAAAAGATAGGGATATCAAGACATCTCATCGCCTCCGAACCTTCACTTACAAAACTATAACAAGGAAACACTTGCCAATCATGAAACACACTATCTCCCCCTTGGGAGAAAACCTCTCTAATCCTTCCGAATCCATCTTCCTCAACTCATTCATAACACCAAAGTCTTAACAACCACAATCC
This sequence comes from Solanum appendiculatum, assembly GCA_018342035.1. Taxonomy (NCBI): domain Eukaryota; kingdom Viridiplantae; phylum Streptophyta; class Magnoliopsida; order Solanales; family Solanaceae; genus Solanum; species Solanum appendiculatum. The sequence goes on along the minus strand of JAGDQO010000386.1, from coordinate 304,846 downwards.
CATTGATACAAGTGAAAACTTAAGAAATTTCTACAAGGATTTCAAAGTTGACCTTAAACACACTAACCACACATGAAGTTTTATCATAGCCAACTAAACACCCATCATTAGACAGTACATAACCACAAGCTAAAGGATCATAAGTTACCAATTTCCACATCCGGGGAACCCTCTTGATCTTGATTAGCTTAAAGCGTATAGAATCGGTTTTGCTTACTACCACAAGATGGATAAGGTTGAGCCTGCCGGCATTTATCTCCCTCATTCCTAGCGACCGAAGGACAATTCCTTATTTTATGACCCATTTCTCTACAACCAAAGCATGCATTAGAACCTGCTAGACAATTACTCGAATGACTCCTTCCACACTTACCACAAGTAGTCAATGAAGAACCACCACAATTTCCTCCTTGAGGCTTAGGATTGGACACCCCATCTTTGGTGAACCTAGGTGGATCATTGGAGGAATCTTGACCGGAAAATCGTTTTCGCGACTTAAAACGATCATGTCCATCGGACCTTGAATGTGAGAAATTACCATCACCGGTCATAGCCCTCTTGGACTCTCTAGACCTCTCTTTAAGCTTTTCTTCCTCAATTTGTTGGGCAAAGACCATGAGGCGAGAAATGTCCATATCATTCACAAGAATAGTGGTGCGGCACTCTTTCACCAACATTTCAAACACTCCTGACACAAACTTTTTCATTCTAGCCCTTGGATCGGCAACTATGGAAGGAGCATATCTAGCCAATTATGTGAACTTCAATGCATATTCTTTCACAGTAATATTCCCTTGAAGAAGATTGATGAACTCAAGCACCTTAGCCTCCCTCATCTTAAGAGGAAAGAATCTATAAAGGAAAACACTCTTAAACCTCTCTCATTCTAAGGGACTCTAATCAATAGCCCTCACGCTCTTCCATTGATTGACCCTTGTTTGAGCAACACCTTTGAGTTGATAAGAGGCCAACTCCACCTTTTCTTCCAGCGTCACTCCCATTATCATCAACACCTTATAAACCTCATCAATAAACTCTTGAGGAACTTCCTCCATTTTAGAACCATGAAATTTCGGAGGGTTCATCCTTGTAAAGTCTCTCAGCCTTGACGCCTGTAACACCCTAAGCTTCCAACGGATTTTAAAATGCAGAACTCACCTGAAGACAGTGACCTACGGAGGCCACCTACGGGCCGTAGATGGATTGACGGGCCGTAGGTGAGGATCGTTAATGGCACTGTGAAATTTCAGGATTTCCAAGTTTCTAAACTTTGACCTACGAAATAGAAGGACGGTTCGTAGTCCAATTGACGGGCCGTAGATGGGTTCCGTAGATGTCATCCAGACTCAGCCAAATTTTAAGCCCAAAATGAACTTTCTGAATCAATTGACGGAAGAACAGGACGGTCCGTCAATTGATGTACGGACCATAGATCCTGTCCGTCGATTGGCCCCGACAATTTTTTATTAAGGGGTTTTTGGTCTTTTCCCTAATTGTTTACCTATTAAGCTAAGTCAGTTATACCCTTAATCTAAGACCTATAAATACTTTCTAAGCCTAATTCCTTTCATTCTAATTCATTCCAAAACTCTCCTCTCTCTAAAAAGAAACTCTCTCTCAACTCTCAAGGAAGAAGAAGGAGCTTGAATCCTCCATTGAAGACCTTCAATCTTCTCCAATTCTTGTGGATTGCTTTGAGGTATGATAGTGTTCACCATTAGGAGTCTTTTCCTCCAATGGGCCCTTCCTCTTCTTCATGATTTTCAAAGGTTTACTCTAACCCAATTGAATTAGGGTTTGTGATCAACCATTGTGGGTTCTTCAATTATGATTCCAATTATTGATTTTATGATTCCTAGTGCACGATTTAGCGTGATAAAGTAACTTAGTGCACGAATTAGCGTGAATTGCATGATTTGATGTAAAGATTGCATGAACCCCCATGATCCCAAGCTAATTCTCCCCAATTTGATAATCTATGCTTTGATTGTTGAGTTGAGTTATGATTTGATGAAGTTTATGAATTCTTTACGAAATCAAGCATGAATTATGTATGAATTGAGGATAATCTTATGAATTTAGCATGATCAAGTCAAAAGCATGATTTTCCTCTATTATGTGAGTTCCTTCAAGTATGGATTAATTATCCTAATTATGGCTTTCTAAGCATGAGCTTGCTTTGAATTGCATGATATGAGTTGAACTTGCATGAACTATATGAACTCTATGAACTATGAAATATGAGCATGATGAATTAAGGATGCTTTGAGAGTAAAGTACCAAAGTTATGATGTGATGATGCTATGGTTGAGTAGTGAAAGGTGTTCTCACGTAATTCTCCCATTATGATAAAAGAAGACCAAAGAGGCGATTACCCATGTTCTTATGGAGTTATTCTAATGATGTAAGCTTGGACAAGGTCCATGAAAGATGAATATCTATAAGCATGATTTTAGCTTTAATTGGTAACCCTAGGTGTACCTATTCATGTTTAATGATATAAATTTGTTAATGACTAATCCATGGGAATTATGCTTAGCACCGAGTGGATATTGAGATGGAAGCCCTCCCGTTAGTAGAGGCTGGGTCTTCTAGTTAAAGCTCTCCCATTAGTAGAGGCCGAGTTTTTTTGATGGAGCTCTCCCGTTAGCTAGTGGATCCACCTAAGCTAAGAAATTCATGGTCTTACCTTGGCAAGTAGGACACCCCTTTTCGGTGTGGGGTAGACACCGGATTCTGTGTTGATAGCTCACATGGTCTTACATGTCGGTTAAGGCTTTTCCCCACAAGTTAATGAACAAGTGTTCTCATGATGAATTAAAGAAAAGAAGGAAAGATGTTTTAGCTTTCTTTGGCCTTGATATGTGCTTTATGTTTCATGTTTATCATGTTTTTAGCTTGGCCATTGCATGTCATGATTATGTCTCTCTCTAGCATGACTTATGTGTTTATGTTCATTGCTATCATACTTAGTACATAATTGTGCTAACGCATACTCTTGCCTTAATTAACTTCTTTGGTGTAGAATGTGGCGATTCACCTTCCACTCGTGGCTAGAGCTTGATCAAAGAGTTGATAGAAGACTTGGTGAGTCCTCATCCCTCTTAGGACATAGCCTAGTTGTTCTTATTTTCATGTCGTTTCTTTTCAGTGTTGGATACTGTATTGGGCTACGTCCCTATCACTTTTATTCGTATTCTATGATATTAGAAGGCTTTGAGACATGAGTTGTAGTCTTCCGCTGTTTTGAGTAAAGCTTTGATATAAAATGCTCTTTGAAGTCTTATTTCTCTATTATCTTGTATGTTATGTATGCTAAGGGCTTGTATGAGGCCCCTCGGGGTCTTGTACAATGTGTTACATCTAGGGACTACCCTGGTTCGTGACAAACTTGGTATTCAGAGAGCTAGGTTTAAGAAAGATCTTAGAATGTCTCATAAGCCGCATCAAGTAGAGTCTTGTTCATGAGTGTGAAGCGCGCAACATTTATGAATGAGAGGCAATAAGACGTTTAAGAAATTCCACTTCTTTCATTACTCTTAAGTCGTGCCGTAGAGTTTAACTCTATATATCTCTCTCCTAATCCCTATCCTAGGCATTTCAGGATATGGCGACCAGAAGAGCTTACGCTAGAAGAAACATGGGAGAGAATGTGGAACAAGAAGCTCCTCAAGTTCCGGCCGACCCTTTGGCGGAACAAGTGACTAATGCTGAGTTTAGGGATGTTTTCCAAGTGTTGGCTCAAGTCGTGACGGCTCAAGCCGTGACGGCTCAAGCCAATAGAGAGGTGGTGGCTCCCATGAACCCAAACGTGGGTATGGCGGCATCAAGAGTGAGGGACTTTACAAGGATGAATCCTCCAGAATTCCATGGCTCTAAGGTTGAGGAAGATCCCCAAGAATTTATTGATGAATTCTACAAAGTGTTGATGATCATGGGTGTGATGCCGGAAGAAAAGGCGGAGTTGGCCGCTTATCAACTCAAGGGTGTTTCCCAAATTTGGTTCAATCAATGGAAGAGTGAGAGGGCTGTTAATGAGGGTTCTCTTGATTGAGAGAAATTCAAGGTTACTTTCCTTGATAGGTTCTTCCCTCTTGAGAAGAGAGAGGGTAAGGTGCTTGAGTTTATCAACCTTCGACAAGGAAATATGAGTGTGAAAGAGTATGCATTGAAGTTCACACAATTGTCTAGATATGCTCCGTCCATAGTTGCCGATCCTAGGGCAAGAATGAGCAAAATTGTGTCGGGAGTGTCTGATATGTTGGTGAAAGAGTGCCACACAATCATGCTTGTGCATGACATGGATATTTCTCGCCTCATGGTTTATACCGAACAAATTGAAGAAGAAAAGCTTAAGGAAAGGTCTAGAGAGACCAAGAGGGCTAGGACCGGAGATGGTAACTCGTCGCATGCAACGTCTGATGGACATGGTCGTCCTAGATTTCAACCAAGGTTCTCTAACCAAGGCTCATCCAATGCTCCTCCGAAGTCCAACAATGATAGGGTGTCTAACCCCAAGTCTCAAGGAGGAAATAATGGTGGTTCTTTATTGGCTCCTTATGCCAAGTGTGGGAAAAAGCATGAAGGTAGATGTATAGCCAGTACGGATGGTTGTTATAATTGTAGAAAGAGTGGTCACAAGATGAGGGATTGCCCATCTCTCACGGCCAAGGGAAGAGAGAATAAGCAAGCTCCACCTAGAGGATCGGGTTTGAATGCTCAGAAGCAAAACCGATTTTATGCACTTCAGGCTCGTCATGAGCGAGAGAGTTCTCCCGATGTGGTTACCGGTATGTTAAGAGTTTTCCATTTTGATGTTTATTCTTTGCTTGATTTCGGTGCTACCTTGTCTTTTGTGATGCCATATGTGGCTATGAGGTTTGATGTTGTTCCGAAAGTGCTGCTAGATCATTTTCGTGTTTCTACTCCGATTGAAGAATCTATCATGGCTAAGAGAGTTTATAGAGATTGTTCCATCTCCTTATCCCATAGAGTCACTCTTGTTGATCTTGTAGAGCTTGATAGGCTAGATTTTGATGTTATTCTTGGGATGGTTTGGTTGCATGCTTGTTATGCCTCTATTGATTGTAGGACCCGAATGGTCAAGTTTCAGTTTCCAAATGAGCCTATCCTAGAGTGGAAGGGAGGAAATTCTATGTTTCGAGGTCAATTTGTTTCTTATCTAAAAGCTAGAAAGATCATCTCAAAGGGTTGCATTTACCATTTTTTTAAGGTAAGGGATATAGATTCCGAAACCCCTACTCTTGAGTCGGTCCCCGTTGTTAATGAGTTTCCAAAAGTGTTTCCAGATGACTTGCCCGATATTCCTCCCGAAAGGGAAATAGACTTCGGTATTGACCTTCTCCCAGATATGCAACCTATTTCTATTCCTCCATATAGAATGGCTCCGGTGAAACTTAAGGAACTAAAATAGCAGTTGAAAGACTTGTTGAATAAGGGTTTCATCCGGCCAAGTATTTCTCCCTGTGGTGCTCCAGTCTTATTTGTAAGGAAGAAAGATGGTTCACTCCGTATGTGTATCGACTATCGCCAATTGAACAAGGTTACCATTAAGAATAAGTATCCTCTATCAATGATAGATGACTTGTTTGATCAACTTCAAGGGGCTAGTTATTTCTCTAAGATCGACCTTCGTTCGGGCTATCACCAATTAAGGGTGAAGGAAGATGATATTCCAAAAACGGCTTTCCGGACTAGGTATGGTCACTACGAGTTCTTGGTAATGTCATTTGGGTTGAAAAATGCTCCGGCCGTATTTATGGACTTGATGAATAGAGTGTTTAAGCAATACATTGGCATGTTTGTGATTGTGTTTATTGACGACATTTTGATCTACTCAAAGAATGAGGGTGAACATGTTAATCATTTGAGGATTGGGTTGCAAGTCCTCAAGGACCAACAACTCTTTGCGAAGTTTAGTAAATGTGAGTTTTGGTTAAGGTCCATGGCTTTTCTTGGTCACATTGTTTCCGGTAAGGGCATTGAGGTAGATCTTAAGAAGACGGAAGAGGTTAAGAATTGGCCCAGACCTTTATCACCTTCAGATATCTGTAGTTTCTTGGGCTTAGCCGGTTATTATAGGAGGTTTGTTGAAGGGTTTTCATCCATTGCTTCTCCATTGACGACTTTGACTCAAAAGAAGGTTAAATTCTCATGGTCTGAGGCATGTGAGAAGAGTTTTCAAGAGTTGAAGGATCGACTTACTTTGGCTCCGAAATTGACTCTACCGGAAGGATCCGATGCTTTTGTGGTTTATTGTGATGCCTCAAGAATTGGGCTAGGATGTGTTCTTATGCAAAATGGAAAAGTCATTGCTTATCCTTCAAGGCAACTTAAGGTGCACGAAAAGAACTATCCTACTCATGACTTGGAATTAGCGGCAGTTGTGTTTGCTTTGAAAATATGGCGACATTATTTGTATGGAGTACATGTAGATGTCTTCACCGACAATAAGAGTTTGCAATATGTGTTTAAATAGAAAGATTTGAATCTCCGCCAAAGAAAGTGGCTCGAGTTGTTAAAAGACTATGATATGACTGTTCTCTATCACCCCGGTAAGGCTAACGTGGTGGCGGATGCTCTTAGTCGATTATATATGGGTAGTGTTGCTCATGTTGAGGATGGTAAGAAATAGTTGGTTTGCGATGTCCATAGATTGGCTCGATTGGGTGTTAGATTGGTTGATTCTACCAAATGTGGTGTTACGGTTCACAAGGGTTCTGAATCCTCTTTTGTGCATGATGTGAAAGCTAAGCAAGGTCTTGATCCTAACTTGGTTGAACTAAAGGAAGCGGTACTCATGAAGTCCATAGAGGTTTTCTCCCAAGGGGAAGATGGTGTGCTTCGATATCAAGGTTGTTTGTGTGTTCCTAATGTAGAGGGCTTAAGAGAGAAAATTTTATCGGAAGCCCATAGTTCTCGATATTCCATCTACCTAGGAGCTACCAAAATGTACCATGATTTGTGGGAAATTTATTGGTGGAATGGAATGAAGAAAGATATTGCGGAATTTGTGGCTAAGTGTCCTAATTGCCAACAAGTGAAAGTTGAGCATCAAAGGCCGGGAGGTTTGACCCAAGATATTAGTATTCCTACTTGGAAGTGGGAAGATGTGAATATGGATTTTATTGTGGGTTTGCCTCACACGAGGCAACAATATGATTCGATTTTGGTTGTTGTTGATAGAATGACAAAGTCAGCCCATTTCACTCCCGTCAAGACTTCTTATTCGGCGGAGGACTATGCTAAGTTGTATTTGAGGGAGATGGTTAGGCTGCATGGAGTGCCTCTATCCATTATCTCCGATCGTGGTGCACAATTTACTTCTCAATTTTGGAAGTCGTTTCAGAAAGGTCTTGGTACTCGTGTTAAGCTTATACGACCTTTCATCCCCAAATCGAACGGCAAGCGGAGCGCACTATTCAAACCTTGGAAGATATGTTGAGAGCTTGTGCAATTGATTTCAAGGGTACTTGGGATGATCACTTGCCTTTGATTGAGTTTACTTATAACAATAGCTACCATTCTAGTATTAGTATGGCTCCATTTGAGGCTCTCTATGGTAGGAGGTGTTGATCTCCTATAGGTTAGTTTGAAGTTGGTGAAGTTGCTCTGATAGGCCCGGAGTTGGTGCTTGAGGCTATGGAGAAAGTTTGACTTATTAGGGAGAGGTTGAAAATGGCTCAAAGTCGACAAAAGTCCTTTGCCGATGTTAGGAGAAGAGAATTAGAATTCAATGTGGATGATTTGGTTTACTTGAATATCTCCCCATGAAAGGGTGTAATGAGATTTGGGAAGAAAGGGAAGCTTAGTCCCCATAATGTTGGCCCATATCAGATTTCGAGACGTGTTGGTAAGGTTTCTTATGAGCTTGACTTGCCTAATGATTTTGCATCTGTGCATCCGATTTTCCATGTCTCATTATTAAAGAAGTGTGTTGGTGATCCGACCTCTATAATACAATTAGAGAATCTTGGCATAAAGGATAGTCTTTCTTATGAAGAGGTTCCGGTTGAGATTTTAGACCGGCAAGTCCGGAAGTTAAGGAATAAAGAAGTTACTTCCGTGAAAGTTCTATGGAGGAATCAATTGGTTGAGGGTGCTACTTGGGAGGCCGAGGCCGATATGATGTCCCAATATCCTCATCTCTTTCCTTCCGATCCTACTCTAGCTTGAGGTATCTTGATCCTCAAGGTTCATTCTTTTGGTATCATGTGTCATAGTTGATTTCCATGATTCCTTGATTATGCATGTTCAGGAAGAGTCTTATATGATTATGTGCATTTGAGTATGAGTTGCATAAAGTCTTCATGATATGATCTGTAGACCACGCTTTAGCTTGGAGTTGATGTTTCCTCCTCGGATATGTGCATTTATGTGTTTGCATGCTAGGTTGGGTTGTTAGTCTTTGTCTATTACCCTTCTAAAGATGTCTTAATTCTCATTCGAGGAAGAATGTTCCCAAGGGGGAGATATTGTAACACCCCAAGCTTCCAACAGATTTTAAAATACAGAACTCACCTGAAGACAGTGACCTACGGAGGCCACCTACGGGCCGTAGATGGATTGACGGGCCGTAGGTGGGGATCGTCAATGGCACTGTGAAATTTCAGGATTTCCAAGTTTCTAAACTTTGACCTACGAAATAGCAGGACAGTTCGTAGTCCAGTTGATGGGCCAGAGATGGGTTCCGTAGATGCCATCCAGACTCAGCCAAATTTTCAACCCAAAATGAACTTTCTGAATCAATTGACGGAAGAACAGGACGGTCCGTCAATTGATGTACAGACCATAGATCCTGTCCGTCGATTGGCCCCAACAGTTTTTGATTAAGGGGTTTCTGGCCTTTTCCCTAATTGTTTACCTATTAAGCTAAGTCGGTTATACCCTTAATCTAAGACCTATAAATACTTTCTAAGCCTAATTCCTTTCATTCTAATTCATTCCAAAACTCTCCTCTCTCTAAAAAGAAACTCTCTCTCAACTCTCAAGGAAGAAGAAGGAGCTTGAATCCTCCATTGAAGACCTTCAATCTTCTCCAATTCTTGTGGATTGCTTTGAGGTATGATAGTGTTCACCATTAGGAGTCTTTTCCTCCAATGGGCCCTTCCTCTTCTTCATGATTTTCAAAGGTTTACTCTAACTCAATTGAATTAGGGTTTGTGATCAATCATTGTGGGTTCTTCAATTATGATTCCAATTATTGATTTTATGATTCCTAGTGCACGATTTAGCGTGATAAAGTAACTTATTGCATGAATTAGCGTGAATTACATGTTTGATGTAAAGATTGCATGAACCCCCATGATCCCAAGCTAATTCTCCCCAATTTGATAATCTATGCTTTGATTGTTGGGTTGAGTTATGATTTGATGAAGTTTATGAATTCTCTATGAAATCAAGCATGCATTATGTTTGAATTGAGGATAATCTTACGAATTTAGCATGATTTTCCTCTATTATGTGAGTTCCTTCAAGTATGGGTAAATTGTCCTAATTATGGCTTTCTAAGCATGAGATTGCATTGAATTGCATGATATGAGTTGAACTTGTATGAACCCATATGAACTCTATGAACTATGAAATATGAGCGTGATGAATTAAGGGTGCTTTGAGAGTAAAGTACCAAAGTAATGATATGATGCTATGGTTGAGTAGTGAAAGGTTTTCTCACGTAATTCTCCCATTATGATAAAAGAAGAAAAAATAGGAGATTACCCATGTTCTTAAGGAGCATATTCTAATGATGTAAGCTTGGACAAGGTCCATGAAAGATGAATATCTATAAGCATGATTTTAGATTGAATTGGTAACCCTAGTTGTACCTTTTCATATTTAATGATATAAATATGTTATTGACTAATCCGTGGGAATTATGCTTAGCACTGAGTGGATATTGAGATGGAAGCCCTCCCCTTAGTAGAGGCCGAGTCTTTTAGTGACAGCTCTCCTGTTAGTAGAGACCGGGTTTTCTAGATAGAGCACTCCCGTTAGTTGAGGCCGAGTCTCCTAAAGCAATCTCTATCCCATAAACTATGTTGCCACCATAGGATGTTGTCTTTAGGTAGACATTAGCTAGTTGATCCACCTAAGCTAAGAAATTCATGGTCTTACCTTGGCAAGTAGGACACCCCTTTTCGGTGTGGGGTAGACACCGGATTCCGTGTTGATAGCTCACATGGTCTTACATGTCGGTTAAGGCTTTTCCCCACAAGTTAATGAACAAGTGTTCTCATGATGAAGTAAAGAAAAGATGGAAAGATGATTTAGCTTTCTTTGGCCTTGATATATGCTTTATGTTTCATGTTACTCATGTTTATCATGTTTTTAGCTTGACCATTGCATGTCATGATTATGTCTCTCTCTCTAGCATGACTTATGTGTTTAGGTGCATTGCTATCATACTTAGCACTTAATTGTGCTAACGCATACTCTTGCCTACATTAACTTCTTTGGTGTAGGGCGTGGAGATTCACCTTTCACTCGTGGCTAGAGCTTGATCTAAGAGTTGATAGAGGACTTGGTGAGTCCTCATCCCTCCGAGGACATAGCCTAGTTGTTCTTATATTAATGTCATTTCTTTTCAGTTTTGGATATTGTTTTGGGCTGCGTCCCTATCACTTTTATTCGTATTCTATGATATTAGAAGGCTTGGAGACATGAGTTGTAGACTTCCGCTGTTTTGAGTAAAGCTTTGATATAAAATGCTCTTTGAACTCTTATTTCTCTAGTATCTTGTATGTTATGTATGCTAAGGGCTTGTATGAGGCCCCTCCGGGTCTTGTACACCGTGTTACATCTTGGGGATATCCTGGGTCGTGACAACGCCGCCGTACCCACATTTGGGTTCATGGGAGCCACAACATCCCTTTTGTCTTGGGCCTTCATGGCTTGAGCCAATGCTATGAAAGCATCCCTAAACTCTGCATGGGTCACTTGCCTGGCAAAAGGGTCGGCCGGAGCTTTTGGAGCTTGAGGAGCTTGAGGAGGAGCTTCTTGATCCGTGTTCTCTCCCATTTTCCTTCTGGCATAAGTTCTCCAGGTCGCCATATCTTGGAACGCATAGGATATGGTTTAGGAGAGAGATATAGAGTTAAATCTATGGCACGACTTAAGAATAACAAAACAAGTGAAGTTTTCTAAACATCTTATAGCCTCTCATTCATAAGTGTGGCACGCTTCACACCCATGAACAAGAGTCTACTCGATGCAGCTTATGAGACATCCTAGGATCTTTAAAAAACCTTTGGCTCTAAATACAAAGTTTGTCACGATCCAAGGTACCTCCTAGACGTGACATGGCATACAAGACCTCGAAAGGCCTCATACAAGCCACTTAGCAAGCATACACATAAGGTAATCTAGATTAAGAGTTCAAAGAGTTCTCATATCAAAGTTTAAAAAGGAAATAGCGGAGGTCTACATCTCATGTCTCAAAGCCATTCTAACATAAAGAGATAAAGTTCGGGACGTAACCCAATACAATTCGAACAAAAGGGAAAATACAAGAAAAATAAGAACAACTAGGCTATGTCCTCAGATGGATGAGGACTCACCAAGTTTTCTATCAATCTTCTACTAAAGCTCTAGCCATGAGTGGGAAGTGAATCGCCAAGTCTTACACCAAAGAAGTTAATGTAGGCAAGAGTATGGTTAGCACAATTAAGTACTAAGTATGATAGCAATGCACATAAACACCTAAATCATGCTAGAAAGAGATATATAATCATGACATCCAAAAGGCAAAGATAAAATACGATAAACATGAGAAACATGAAGCATAAAGCATATGTCATGGCCAAAGAATCTCAATCATCTTTCTTTACTTTTCTTTACTTTAAGTCTTCATAGCACACTTGTGCTTGTTAATTTGTGGGAAAAGCATTAACCGACATATAAGATCATGTGAGCTATCAACATGGAATCCGACATACTCCCTACATCAGAAGAGCCAACATACTCCCTACATTGGAAGGGCCATCCTACTTGCCAAGGTAGGATCCTCAACTTAACTTTTAGCTTACGTGGATCCACTAGCTAATCAAAGGTCTATTCAAGACATCCTATGGGGGCACATAGGTATGGGACATGGGGACTCGCCACTCGTCCGCTCGGTGCTAAGCATAATTCCCACGGATTAATCATAGTTCTTATTATCCATGGAAAAGCACAACTAGGGTTGCCAATCCAAGCTAAAACATGCTTATGACATTTCACATACCATGGACTTGTCCAAGCTTACATCATTAGAATAGTTCTTTAAGAACATAGGTAATCGCCCCTTGTCTTACTTTAGTGAACATGGGTAATCGCCCCTTGTCTACATTAGTCATGGGTAATCACCTCATGTATTATTTTAAATTCTTAGTGTGAGCATTACGTGAGAAAACCCTTTTCACAACTCAACAATCAAAGCATAGATTATCAATTTGGGGAGAATTTACTTGGGATCATGGGGGTTCATGCAATTTTTATATCAAATCATGTAATTCACGCTAATTCGTGCACTAAGTTACTTTATCACGCTAGATCATGCACTACAAATCATAGTTGAACAATTGAAATCATTACTTGAAGAACCTACAATGATTGATCACAAACCCTAATTCAACTAGGTTAGAATAAACCTTGAAATTCATGAAAAAAAGGAAGGGCCCATTGGAGGAAGAGGCTCCATTGGTGAATACTATCATACCTCAAAGAAATCCATAAGAAATTGGAGAATATTGAAGGTCTTCAATGGAGGATTCTAGCTTTCTTCTTCTTCCTTTAGAATTGGGAGAGTTCTTAGAGAGAGAAATATTTTGAGGAAGGATATTTTTTTTTGGAATGGTTTAGAATGAGTGAAATTAGGCTTAGGAAGTATTTATAGGATTTGGGTTAAGGGTATAACCAACTTAAATTAGGCATTAATCAACTAGGGAAAAGACCACAATGCCCTTGACTTAAATTGTCGAAATACCTCTTTGGAAGGGCTTCATGAGCCATCTTGATCATCAAGGCCCTTCTAGCGGGCCGTGAAGCTTCACCAGCCTGATAGTGTTCCACTAAAATGGGCATAACTTTTTACCCCAAACTTCTAATGGAAAAAACTTGGCGGCGTGGAAAGATAACTCAATGATCTTTAATTTGATAGGTTGTGGGCTACCTAATTCAGTTTGAGCTAAAAGATATGATCGTTTGAAGTTGACCCTGAATACTAAGTTTGACATATCTCCTTCACGAATGACTACACGATCCGTGTGGGGCTTCACGGACCGTTTAGACGTCTGTTGTCCTTGACCAGAGACTAAGGGAGAACCCTTCCCAACTAGGAGCCTTAACGACTCACTTGATGACCCGTCAAGTCCTCCACGGACCGTATGGGTCACCATCAAGTGACCCCGGCCTGAGGCAACTTTTGGAAACACTTTACGACTTCCAAAACGGATCGTGGTCCCCTTCACGGCCCTTCTAGGGCTCCATGAAGGGTTCCAGGGTCCATGTTTGAGTACTATACCTACTCACATAAGCTTTCTCTAATCCAAGGTGTTTCAATATCTTCCCCTTGGGAACATTCGTCCTCGAATGAGAATCAAGACATCATGAGAAACATAGAAGACATGGACTAACAATGCAACCTAACATATAATCACATAAGTGCACATATCCTAGGAGGAAACATCAACTCCAAGCTAAAGCATGTTGAACACTTCACTTCATGAAGGCTTTATGCAACCCATACTTAATGCACACATAATCATATTAGACTCTTCATGAACATACATAATCAAGAAACCAATCAAGCTAAATCATACCTTTTGAAAAGATTAAAATTTTTACAAACATGAATGCATGAGGAAACATAAGAATGACTAAAACACAAGAATCCTTAAAAGTGAACCACGAGTGGCTAAAGCCTCAAGCTAGATCTGAAGGTAGAAGGAAAAAGATAGGGATATCAAGACATCTCATCGCCTCTGAACCTTCACTTATAAAACCATTACAAGGAAACACTTGCCAATCATGAAACACACTATCTCCCCCTTGGGAGCAAACCTCTCTAATCCTACCGAATCCATCATCCTCAACTCTATCATAACACCAAAGTCTTAACAACATTAATCCCATTGATACAAGTGAACACTTAAGAAATTTCTACAAGGATTTCAAAGTTGACCTTAAACACACTAACCACACATGAAGTTTTATCATAGCCAACTAAACACCCATAATTAGACAATACATAACCACAAGCTAAAGGATCATAACTTACCAATTTTCACATCCAGGGAACCCGCTTGATCTTGATTAGCTTGAAGCGCATAGAATCGATTTTGCTTACTACCACTAGATGGATAAGGTTGAGCCCGCCGGCGTTTATGTCCCTCATTCCTAGCGACCGAAGGACAATTCCTTATTTTATGACCCATTTCTCCACAACCAAAGCATGCATTAGAACCTGCTAGACAATGACCCGGATGACTCCTTCCACACTTAGCACAAGTAGTCAATGAAGAACCACCACCATTTCCTCCTTGAGGCTTAGGGTTGGACACCCCATCTTTGGTGAACCTAGGTGGATCATTGGAGGAATCTTGACCGAAAAATCTTTGTCGCGACTTCAAATGATCATGTCCATCGGACCTTGAATGTGAGAAATTACCATCACCGGTCTTAGCCCTCTTGGACTCTCTAGACCTCTCATTAAGCTTTTCTTCCTCAATTTGTTGGGCATAGATCATGAGGTGAGAAATGTCCATATCATTCACAAGCATAGCGGTGCGGCACTCTTTCACCAACATTTTAGACACTCCCGACACAAACTTACCCATTCTAGCCCTTGGATCGGCAACTTTGGAAGGAGCATATCTAGCCAATTGTGTGAACTTCAAGCATATTCTTTCACACTCATATTCCCTTGAAGAAGATTGATGAACTCACGCACCTTAGCCTCCCTCATCTCAAGAGGAAAGAACCTATCAAGGAAAGCACTCTTAAACCTCTCCCATCCTAAGGGACCCTCATCAATAGCCCTCTCGCTTTTCCATTGATTGAACAAAGTTTGAGCAACACCTTTGAGTTGATAAGAAACCAACTCCACCTTTTCTTCCAGCGTCACTCCCATTATCATCAACACCTTATAAACCTCATCAATAAACTCTTGAGGATATTCTTCCACTTTAGAACCATGAAATTCCAGAGGGTTCATCCTTGTAAAGTCTCTCACCCTTAACACTGCCGTAGCCACATTTGGGTTCACGGGAACCGCAACATCCCTATTGGCTTGGGCCGTCACGGCTTGAGCCAATGCTTGGAAAGCAGCCCTAAACTCCGCATGGGTCACTTGCTTGGCCAAAGGGTCGGCCGGAGCTTGCGGAGCTTGAGGAGGAGTTTCTTGATCTACGTTCTCTCCCATGTTCCTTCTAGCACAAGCTCTTCGGGTCGCCATATCCTGAAACGCATAGGATAGGGATTAGGAGAGAGATATAGATTTAAACTCTATGGCACGACTTAAGAATAACAAAAGAAGTGAAGTTTCCTAAACATCTTATAGCCTCTCATTCATAAGTGTGACACACTTCACACCCATGAACAAGAAACTATTCGATGCGGCATATGACACATCATAGGATCTTTCTAAAACCTTTGGCTCTGAATACCAAGTTTGTCACGACCCAAGGTACCCCCTAGACGTGACATGGAGTACAAGACCCCGAAAGGCCTCATACAAGCCACTTAGCATGCATACACATAAGCTAATAGAGATTAAGAGTTCAAAGAGTTCTCATATCAAAGTTTAAAAAGGAAATAGCGGAAGTCTACATCTCATGTCTCAAAGTCATTCTAACATAAAGAGATAAAGTTTGGGACGTAACACAATACAATCCGAACAAAAGGGAAAATACAAAAAAAATAAGAACAACTAGGCTATGTCCTCGGATGGATGAGGACTCACCAAGTCTTCTATCAATCTTCTACTAAAGCTCTAGCCATGAGTGGGAGGTGAATCGCCAAGTCCTACACCAAAGAAGTTAATGTAGGCAAGAGTATGGTTAGCACAATTAAGTACTAATTATGATAACAATGCACTTAAACACATAAATCATGCTAGAGAGAGATATATAATCATGACATGCAAAAGGCCAAGCTAAAATATGATAAACATGAGAAACATGAAGCATAAAACATATATCATGGCCAAAGCATCTAAATCATCTTTCTTTACTTTTCTTTACTTTAAGTCTTCATAGCACACTTGTGCTTGTTAATTTGTGGGAAAAGCCTTAACCGACATATAAGACCATATAAGCTATCAACATGGAACTCAACATACTGCCTACATCGGAAGAGCCAACATACTCCCTACATTGGAAGGACCATCCTACTTGCCAAGGTAGGATCCTATACTTAACTTTTAGCTTACATAGATCCACTAGCTAATCAAAGGTCTATTCAAGACATCCTATGAGGGCACATAGGTATCGGACATGGGGACTCGCCACTCGTCCACTCGGTGCTAAGCATAATTCCAACGGATTAATCATAGTTCTTATTATCCATGGAAAGGCACAACTAGGGTTGCCAATCCAAGCTAAAACTTGCTTATGAAATTTCACATACCATGGACTTGTCCAAGCTTACATCATTAGAATAGCTCTTTAAGAACATGGGTAATCGCCCCTTGTCGACATTAGTCATGGTAATCTCCTCTTGTCTTATTTTAAATTCTTAGTGTGAGCATTACATGAGAAAACCCTTTTCACAACTCAACAATCAAAAGCATAGATTATCAATTTGGGGAGAATTTACTTGGGATCATGGAGGTTCATGCAATCAAATCATGTAATTCACACTAATTTGTGCACTAAGTTACTTTATCACGCTAGATCGTGCACTACAAATCATAGTTGAACAATTGAAATCATTACTTGAAGAACCCACAATGATTGATCACAAACCCTAATTCAATTGGGTTAAAATAAACCTTGAAATTCATGAAAAAGAGGAAGCGCCAATTGGAGGAAGAGGCTCCAATGGTGAATACTATCATACCTCAAAGAAATCCACAAGAAATTGGAGAAGATTGAAGGTCTTCAATGGAGGATTCAAGCTTTCTTCTTCTTCCTTGAGAATTGAGAGAGTTCTTAGAGAGAGAAATATTTTTAGAAAGGATATTTACTTTGGGAAGGGCTTAGAATGAGTGAAATTAGGCTTAGGAAGTTTTTATAGGGTTTGGGTTAAGGGTATAATCGACTTAAATTAGGCATTAATCAACTAGGGAAAAGACCACAATGCCCTTGACTTAAAATTGCCGAAATACCTCTCTGGAAGGGCTTCACGAGCCGTCTTGATCATCAAGGCCCGTCTAGCAGGTCGTGAAGCTTCACAGCTTGATAGTGTTCCACTAAAACGGGTATAAAGTTTTTCCCCAAACTTCAAATGGAGCAAACTTGGCGGCGTTGGAAAGATAACTCAAAGATCTTTAATTTAATAGGTCGTGGGCTACCTAATTCATTTTGAGCTAAAAGATATGATTGTTTGAAGTTGACCCTGAATACTAAGTTTGACAAATCTCCTCCACGAACGACTTCATGATCCGTGTGGGGATTCACGGACCATTTAGGCATCTGTGGTCCTTGACCAGAGACTAGGGGAGAACCCTTCCCAACTAGGAGCCCTTCACGACTTACTTGACAACCCGTCAAGTCCTCTACGGGCCGTATGGGTCACCATCAAGTGACCCCGGCCTGAGGCAGTATCTGGAAACACTTCACGACTTCCCAAACGGACCGTGGTCCCCTTCACGGCCCTTCTAGGGCTCCATGGAGGGTTCCAGGGTCCATCTTTGAGTAATATACCTGCTCGCATAAGCTTTCTCTAATCCGAGGTGTTACAACATTTATCATCTTGTTCAAATTAGGGATATGGATTCTGAAGTCCCTACTCTTGAGTCAGTTCTAGTGGTTATTGAGTTTTTAAAAGTGTTTCCTGATGATCTTCCTGGTGTTCCTCCAGAAAGGGAGATAAACTTTGGAATTGACCTTCTCCCAAATATGAAGCCTATCTCTATTCCTCCTTACAAAATGGATCTGATAAAGATTAAAGAGTAAAAGGATCAGTTAAAGGGCTTATTGGATAAGGGTTTCATTAGACCAAGTGTTTCTCTATGTGGTGCTCCAGTGTTGTTTGTTCGAAAGAAAGATAGTTCTCTTTGCATGTGTATTGATTATCGGTTATTGAACAAAGTCACTGTAAAAAATAAGTATGTCATCCCTAGGATCGATGACTTGTTTGATCAACTGCAAGGTGCTAGCTTCTTCTCAAAGAATTATTTTCAATCGGGGTATCATCAATTGAGAGTTTCAGAGTCTGACATACCAAAGATGGCTTATCAAACGTGGTACGGTCACTATAAATTTTTAGTTATGTCATTTTGATTAACCAATGCCCCCGCAACTTTCATGGACCTAATGAATAGAGTGTTCAAACAATATATTGATATGTTTGTGATCGTGTTTATTGATGATATATTGATCTACTCTCTAAGTGAGGATGAGCATGTCGATCATTTAAGGATCGTCTTGTAAGTTCTCAAAGACCGTCGGTTGTTTCCTAAGTTTAGCAAATGTGAATTTTGGTTGAGGTCGGTTACATTTCGTGGTCATATTCTTTTCGGTGAAGGTATTAAGATTGATCCTACGAAGACCGAGGTAGTTAAGAACTAGCCTAGACCTCTTTTCCTTTAAGATATTTAGAGTTTCTTGGGTTTGGTCAATTATTATAGAAGATTTATGGAATGATTCTCCTCTATTGCCTCACCTTAGACTACGTTGACTCAGAAAAAGGTGAAATTTCAATGGTCGGAAGCTTGTGAGAAAAGTTTCTAAGAGTTGAAGAATCGACTTAATTCAGCCCAGTTTTTACTTTATGAAAAGAGTGAAATATTTTTGTGGTGTATTGTGATACCTCAAGGATTTGTCTTTGTTGTCTTTTGATGCAATATTGTAGGGTAATTTCTTATGCATCAAGACAACTTAAAAATCATGAGCAGAATTACCCGACTCATGATTTGGAGATGGTGGCGGTGGTTTTTGCTTTGAGGCTTTGGAGATACTATCTCTACAGGATTTATGTGGGTGTGTTCACTGATCATAAGAATTTGCAATTTGTGTTCAAGAAAAAAGATTTGAATCTTCACCAAAGGAGGTGACTTGAATTGTTGAAGGATTATGATATGGGTGTTCTTTACCATCTGGGTAAGGCAAATATGGTCGCCGATGCTCTTAGCGGATTTTCTATGAATAATGTAGCTCACATTGAGGATAATAAAAGGGAATTGGTTCATGATTTTCATAGACTAGCTCGATTGGGTGTTAGCTTGGTTGATTCAGAAGAAGGTGGTATCATTGTTCATAATGGTTCAGAATCATCTCTTGTGTCGGATGTGAAGGCAAGGCAAGATAATGATCTGACTTAAGTTGAGTTGAATAAAGCAATTTTAGAAAAAGCTGTTGAAGCTTTTTCCCCAAGGGGGAGATGGTGTGCTTCGTTATCAAGGTCATTTGAGTGTTCCGAATGTTGGTGAGTTTGAGGCAGTAGATATCAGTGAAAGCTCACAGTTCTCGGTATTCTATTCACCCAAGAGCAAACAAGATGTAATGTGATCTACATGAGGTCTATTAGTGGAATGGAATGAAGAATGATATTATGAAATTTGTAGCTAAGTGTCCAAATTGCCAATATGTGAAGGTTGAGCATGAGAAGTCGGGAGGTTTGGCTCAAGATATTAGCATTCCTACTTGGAAGTAGAAAGATTTGAATATGGAATTCATCATAGGTTTACCTGATACTCACCAACAACATGATTCTATTTGTATTGTTGTAGACCAAATGACTAAGTCAGCACATTTTCTTCCAGTGAAGACCTTATTTTCAGCGAAGGACTATGCTAGGCTCTATATTCGAGAGATGCTAAGATTTCATAGAGTGCCTTTATCCATAATTTTAGATAAAGGTGCACAATTCACTTTACTGTTTTGGGGATCGTTTTAGCAAGGTCTTGGTACTCAAGACAAGTTTAGTACAATTTTTCACCCTCAAAACAATGGTCAAACCGAGCGTACTACTCATACTTTGAAGGATATCTTGAGAGTTTGTGTGAATGACTTTAAAGGTAATTTGGATAATCATTTTCCATTTATTGAGTTTACTTATAATAATAGTTACACTCGAGTATTCAGATGGCTCCATTTGAGGCTCTCTATGGTAGGAGGTGTAGGTCTTCTATTTGTTGGTTTGAGGTTGATGATGTCGCTTTGATAGGGCCCGAGTTAGTTCATGAGGCTATGGAAAAGGTTGAACTTATTAGAGGAAGATTGAGAATGGCTCAAAGTCAAAAAAAGTCATATGCAGATGTAAGGAGAATAGAATTAGAATATGCCATTGATAATTGGGTTTATCTGAAAATCTCACCTATTAAGAAGGGTGTGGTGAGATTTGGAAAAAAAGGGAAGCTCAGTCCCCGTTATATTGAGGCGTTTTGGAAAAGTGGCCTATGAGTTGGATTTGCCCTAAGATTTGGCATTCGTGTATCTGTGTTTCATGTTTCATTGTTGAAGAAATGTATTGGTGATCCTACTATAGTTGTTCTATTAGAGTGTGTTGGCGTGATAGAGAGACTTTCCTATAAAGTGGTTCTGGTTGAGATTCTAGACCGTCAAGTTTGGAAGTTGATCAGAAACAAAGAAGTTGTTTTCGTGAATTTAATTTGTTTTGGAGGAATCAGTTAGTTGAGGGTGCTACTTGGGAGGCCGAACCTGATATGATGTCCAAGTACCCCCATCTCTTTCCCTCCTCTTAAGTTTCAACTCGAGGTATTAGTTCCTCTTGTTAACTCTTTCTAATTAACGTGTTTCCGCTATTCCCATGTTTCCATATACATGTAAATTCTTGAAGTCACTTTGGAAGTTCATATTTTAGCTTGGGGTTGATTAATCCTTGGTGTTATTTATTATGATGTATCTTGCATTCATGTTGGGTTGTTAGATTTCTTCCCTACTCTATTCATGTTTGTTTGAGTCCCATTCAAGGAGGAATGTTTCCAAGGAGGAGATATTGTAACACCTCAGAAGTAGAAAAGTTGAATTGCAAAGGAAATGTTGCAGAAAAGTTACTGGTGCACTGGTTCCATGAGCCCATGTGTGGACCGTAGATGGTTGTACAAGCTCTAGGAAGCATTCATGGATTGGAGATTTTAAATCTTGAAAATTCTACGTCTCAGATTAGGTTTCACAAGCCAACAAGACAGCTGGTGGATGGTACTACAACTCGTAGATTCTTGTCTTGGTTATGGGTTCAGACTTAGTGGGATTCTTGTACTTTGAGTTGCACGAGTGGCTTGCACACGTCATGCAAGGGACTAAGACTCGTAGTCTTTGGTCCGTGGTTGATCTTCAAAAATTTGTACGTCTAGTTATTTGTTGCACAGGTGGCCAGTGTAGCTCTTAAAAGGTAATAAGATCTATACATAGCTGGTTGTGGTTAGTGGCCTGGACCTAGTAGGATATCTAGTCTTGAGTTCTATGAGGAGGTTTGAAAGATGGTGATATGGTTGACGGATCGTGGTAGTGGGTTCGTTCTTCTTGATCAAAGATGTGAATTCTAGTAATTATTTGACGGATGACCAGTACGGTCCGTAGAAGAGAGTACGAACCGTACATGGGCTTGTAGAAGTGTTTCGCTAGTTTTATGTCAGTGTTAATTGGGCCTTTTCCTACTTTTTTAATTCCTAAACTACGTCATTTCTAGTCTATTCCTAAGACCTATAACCATTTCTAAGGCCAAAACCCTTCCCGTTAATTCTCAAACTCCCAAAGCTCCCAAGTCTTCTTCTCAAAGGTTCCCCCAAGGTTATTGTAGGGTTCTTAAAGCTTAGAGTGTTGTGACAACCCGCCCGTTTGGACGTTGGAATTAACTCATACTTTTGGAATAAGACTTAGAATACTTAACATGCATGGAAGGATGTTATATAATTTATTTTAATTGCACAAAGTTCAAATGTTAAGTGTTGAGGTCAAGGAAGTTGCGAAATAAAATTCTTCAAAAGTAATTGTAAATGATGTTAAGGAATTCTCTGTAATTTTGGGTCAGATTGCTCAGCCATTTTCTCCTAAAATATGCAGAGTTAGAATTCTCATCACCTTTCAAATCGAAGGTCTACGAGTCTAGTTTCCAACGCACTAAACCGTTCGTCTATACAACTTCAGAATTGAGAGATATGCATGTTTTCGTGAGACTGCACAAGCAGGCACCTCAAAGTGGGTCCCCTTAACTCTAAGTCGGTGATCTTTATAAAAGACCACCATCTTCGTCTTTTATCCATTATAAACAGCTGAAAAACAAGAAAATTGATAAGCCCACCTTCCAATACTCCATGGATGCTTAGATTCTCAACTCGGATGTTTAACGGAAGTTGTTCTACGTCTCGAGCTCATCGATGCGGTATAATTTTCTTGTTGATTTAGACTCCGTTTGTTATTGATGCAAGGAGGCAGAATCTTAAGCTTATTATTTCAGATATTTTGGTTGAGGTAATCTTCTTTTTACAACCCTCCTTCGTAATTCCATGTGCCAGTATCATTTTTATAGATTTTTGAGCCACGTGGTGGTGTTTTTGAAATTGTTGTTGTGGGCAGCCCCTTTGTATTATTTAGTTTGGCTGTTATTGTTGTGTATTGATGGTTTTAAGGTGTTGGAGGTAAGGTAATGAGGGGTTGGTGTGATTATTATTGGAGTCACATATGATGGTTGTTGGATTTAACAGCATGAAGTAAGCCTAGTTATGTTTCCTCGGGAGCTTGTCGCTCGTTCGAGATATTGTTGGATTATCTTCAATGGATTTAGCTACTGATAATTTTTGTTTTTGGCTTCACTTTATGGTTTGTACCTGTCTGTTGATGAGTGGGGCATTATTGCCTTATGAATTACTGAAGGTTTGTTCTTACAGCGTTGTGGATTTGCACGTGGTTGTATTACTTTGGTTGGCCAAGCATCATAGAGACACCTTTTGGAATTTTTTTTGAAAGGTATGTTAAGGCTATTATTTCTCTTCTCCATGATCCTAATGGCCTAAGCTTGTTATGGCCGGTGTATTGTCATTATTAGACTAGTAACCTTGTCCTATTGAGTTGGCTACGACCACATGATATGATGTCTATTGGCAACACTCTAATCCTTACTTAGTGGCCTAGGAAAGAATGTTGTGATTGGGTTTTGATTAATTATGATTACTTGTCATTATTGTGATGTTTTATCATCTAGTTACCGCCTATGAGCTTGTTTTGGCCTCAGCAGACACTGACATTGCAGGGTTCTTGAGCATACAGATTGATTCTTATACCAAGCCTTTGGACCGGGTAGACCGAGCATACAGGCCGGGTAGACCGTTCCTACGGTCCGAGTAGGCTATACCTACGGGGCAGGGTAAATGTGTTGTACCACAGAGCCTATGATTTGCGTTGATTCATGGCACATGTACATTTAGACAGTTCAGATTATGGAACAGGTACATTCAGACACTTCTGATCAGATTATCATTGGGGCCAGGTAAAGGGGATAATATGGGTATTTAGCGACGGTTTACGCTCATTAGGACTTATAGTGGTTGTGTGCTGTTTGTACCTGTCAGGCTTATGGGGGTCTGGTCAGGTTAATGCTTGTTATGTGTTTATATTGTCTTACTGTAGAGAGATAAGGTATTGTAGTTATGTTCTCCCCCGCTCTTTCGTTCTATCATTATATTTCAGTTTCAACTTTGAATTTGCCTTACATGCTCGGTACAATATTTTGTACTGAACGCCCCCTTGCCGGGGGCACTACATTCATGCCTACAGGTCCTCCGCTATGATAACACAGACCTGCTGATTAGCACAGCCGCTTATCCAGCTGATTGGTTGACTCCTTTCTTCTAGGGGTTGTCGTAGTCCAAGAGGTCTGCTTGTTTTACTTTTAATGGATTTAGGGTAGGCCGGGGCACTGTCCCGTCCAAGTGTTATATT
Organism: Solanum appendiculatum; assembly: GCA_018342035.1. Lineage (NCBI taxonomy): Eukaryota > Viridiplantae > Streptophyta > Magnoliopsida > Solanales > Solanaceae > Solanum > Solanum appendiculatum. The sequence continues at coordinate 280,787 of JAGDQO010000386.1, read as the reverse complement.
CATAGAGGCTTGCAGACTAGTGTGTTGGGTTGTGTAGCCACGTTATTGGCTATAGTGTTGGCCTTGCTTTCTGGTTTGTTGATGATTTATAGCTACTTGACATATTGTTTAGATACGTACCTTTTTTAAGCTTCTGTATAGAGATCATGGTGTCTTTGATGGCCCACATAGCATTGATGCTTTTTAGACACCATGGTGGCCTCGACAACCCAAATAGGCTTTTGTGCTAGCTGGTTATTGCTTTATATAAACTTTTGGGAGTAGTTGTTTTCATTGTAATGCTATTGACAGGGGCCTTGCTGGCTGAGGGCTTATTTTTATGCCGATAAATAATTTTTTGTTTTCTTGACTATGTGTGGCTTCCATGTGCCATGAGCAAGTGATTCAGCAGGGTTGGCTCAGGCCTATGTTTTGGCATCACGTGCCAGTTGCTCCCCTCGAGTTTAGGGTGTGACAAACTTGGTATCAGAGAAACATCGTATCCTAGGGAGTCTGCAAGCCGTGTCAAGTAAAGTCTTGTTTATTAATATGTTGTGCACCACATTCTATAAGTAAGAAGCTACAATCATCATTTAGGAAAGTTACCTTTCTTTTGCTCAAATCGTGCTACAGAGGTTAGTCATAAGGGTTGAGTTCTTTCGAGTACGATTGCTACTGAGCTTGCACTATTGCTGCACTTACTAAGGACATAGATATATCATAGATTCAGGCTATTATAGAGAACAGATAGGCTATGACATCAGCAATATACGGCTAAGAGAATGAATAGAGGGTCTATGAAATAGAATAGGCTCAGAGGTTTCAAGCAAACGCTCAGGTTGGTCCCAACATTGGTATTCAAAGAGACCAAGATCACAACCACAATAATCCCTTGGTACTAGGTTAGAATTCTAGGGTCAGTCATGTTTGGGTAAAAGCTCCCAAGCATCATGCTCACAGCAGTATCATCGCCAAAAGCAGTCAACATCAATTGTGCTACACTGTGATATTTGTGGTAGATCACCTATTGCGAGATATAACACAATATTCTATTCTTATGGCCATGAGGGTAATTTAGAGAGATAGTGTCTATTCAGGAACTAGGAGGGTTAAGGACAGAGGGTCTGATTAGCAATAGAGTCATCTACTTTAATACATTCGGTAGAGAGAGGGCCACAATCTTCATGAGGTAGAGGTTGACGTATAGGGGGAGCATCTAGTTCTGGCAGTGGCTAGAATTGTACTGATGCATTGACAGGTATACGAACCATTTGTTCTCACTCTGTTTATGCCTTGATAGATCCAGGCTCAACATTATTGTATGTTACTCCATTTATTGCTGGGAAGTTTTTCATAGTACCAGAGCCATTGAGATGAATTTTTGTTGTATCTACTCCAATTGGTGACTCTATTATTTCCAAAAGTTTCTATCGAGGGCATATTGTAAAGATTGTTGGTCGTCTAACCTTTGAAACCTGATAGAGCGGGAGATGCTAGACTTTGATATTATTAGAGGCATGGGTTTACTGATATCTTGTTATGTGTATGTTGATTGATGAGCGAAGATTACTAGACTCCATTGTCCATGAGAGATATTTTGAGAGGGGAAGGCTAATACCGGAACGTAAAAGGGTACATTTATTTGATATACTCGGGCGAGGAAATTGATTGCTAAAGGCTTCATTTATCATATTGTTAAGGAATAGGATGTTGACCTAGAACCGTTGATCTTACAACCAATTCTGATGGTTAATGAATTTCCAGATGTCTTTCTCGATGAGCTCCCTTTTATTCCCCTAGAATGGGAGATTAACTTTGATGTTGATACATTACTAGATGTCCAACAGATATCAATTTCACTATGCAGAATGGCACCAGTAGAATTAAAGGAATTAAAGGAGTAACTAAAAGACTTATTATATAAGGGTTTCATCATACCAACTATATCATCGTGCGGTGCACCAGTATTGTTTGTGCAGAAGAAAGATTGTTCATTGAGCATGTATATAGACTACTGACAGCTGGATAAGGCGACTATAAAGAACAAATATCCATTGCCAAAGATTGATGACTCTTTTGACTAGCTATAGGGTGCCCAATGTTACTCGAAGTTTGAATTAAGTTCAGGATACCATCAGGTGCGAGTTCGGTGGAGTGACATTCCGAAGACAACAATTAGGACCAGATATGGTCATTTTGATTTCTTGTGATGTCTTTCGAATTGATGAATGTCCAAGCAATAATTATAGACCTAATGAACATCATATTCAGGCCATTCATAGACATGTTCGTGATTGAGTTCATTGATGAGATTCAGGTATATTCACGATTAGAGGGGATCATAGGGATAATCTCTGAGCAGTATTTCAGGTATTCTGAGGTTAAAGATTGTATGCTAAGTTCTCATCATGTGAGTTCTTACTGCATTGTAGGTTTTTCTTTGGCAAAATTGTATCAAATATTGGTATACATGTTGATATACATGTTGATATGTAGAGGAGTGAGCTCGTGAATACTTGGCTTGAACCGATGACCCAAATAGAAGTTCATAACTTTCTGGGTTAGTAGGCTCAATAGTAGGAGTCTTTAGGCATCAATATAGCAGAAGACAGAATCCTTTGATATAGACATAGATTGTGTGTTCTAGATGTTGCAAGTCTTCGACAATAGATTATTGTAGAAAGATACTATTCTCGATATTCTATTCACCCAAGTTCTACGAAGATGTATCATGATATTAAAGAGTCTTACTGGTGGCCTTCGATGAAGAAATATACTACTGAGTTCATGGCACAGTGTCCTAACTAACAGCAGGTGAAGTCGAGCACCAGAAACCAAGTGGGCTGACTCAAGAGATACCATTTCCATTATGGAAGTGGGAGGTAATAAACGTGGACTTTGTTATAGGTTTAAGTTACTCGCAAAGGAAGTTTAATTCTATATGGGTAATTATCGATAGATTGGCAAAATCAGCCCATTTCTTTCCGGTCAGGACCATATTTTCAGCTCAAGATTTTACAGGGTTATACATTAGAGAGATTGTTAGATTGCATGGTGTCCCTGTATTGATTATTTCAGACAGGGGGCCATAGTTTATAGGACATTTTTTTGGAAATCTTTCTAGAAGGGCCTGGGGATGCAGGTGAACCTTAGTACAACATTTCATCCTCAGACTGACGGCCAAGCTGAGCTTAGTATCCGTATGCTGAAGGATATGTTACGAGTGTGTGTGCTAGATTTCAAAAGAGATTGGGATGATCGGTTGCCACTTATTGAGTTTGCTTATAATAATAGCTATCATTCTAGCATCGGTATGCCATTGTATGAGGCTTTATATGGAAGAAAATGTAGATCCCTCTTGGTTGATTCAAGGTTTGAGAATCAGGATTATTTGAACAAGACTAAATGCAGCTGGTCGTGGACTAGGTTAAGTTAATTAGAGAGTAGTTGTTGATAGCTCAGAGTCGTCAAAAAATCATATGCAGATGTTAGGAGGCGAGACTTAGAGTTTTATGTTGATGATTGGTTTTTTCTGAAAGTTTCACAGATGAAGGGTAAAATGAGATTTCACAAGGGAAAGTTGAGCCCTAGGTACAATGGGCCTTATCACATTTTGTGACAGAGAGGTTGAGTTGCCTATGAGCTATAGTTACCTCAAGTTAGATGTAGTACACCCAGACTTCATGTTTCTATGTTATGGAAGTATATAGGAGATCCAACACGTATAGTACCGACAATAGATGTTCATATTTTAGAGGAGCTTTCTTATGAAGAAGTCCCTATTGCCATTGTAGATCGCTAAATGAGAAGATTATGAAATAAGCTGACGTGGGATGTCGAGAAGGACATGAAATCCAAATAAACCCACCTATTCATTTCTTCAGATGAGTAGACACACAATTGAGTATATGAGGTATGTACTGATACTCTATATGAGTTATAGTACTTTTTCATACGATGCCACAATTATTATGATCATTCGAGGACGAATGTCCCTAAGGGGGGGGATGTGACAACCCACCCGTTTGGACGTTGGAAGTAACTCATACTTTTGGAATAAGACTAAGAATACTTAACATATACGGAAGCATGCTATATGAGTTATTTCAATTGCACAAAGTTCATATGTTAAGTGTTAGGTCAAGGAAGTTGCGAAATAAAATTCTACAAAAGTAACAGTAAATGCTTTTAAGGAATTCTCTGTAATTTAGCGTCAGATTGCTCAGCAATTTTCTCCTAAAATATAAAGAGTTAGAATTATCATGACATTCAAATCGAAGGTTTACGAGTCTAGTTTGCAACGCACTAAACCATTCGTCCATACGACTTCAAAATTGAGAGATATGGGTGTTTTCGTGAGACCGCACAAGCAGGCACCTCAAAGTGGGTCCCCATAACTCTAAGTCGGTGGTCTTTATAAAAGACCACCATCTTTGTCGCTTATCCATTATAAACAGCAGAAAAACCAGAAAATTGATAAACCCACCTTCCAATACTCCATGGATTCCTAGATTCTCAATTCGGATGTTTAACGGAAATTGTTCAACGTTGCCAGCTCATCGTTGTGGTATAATTTTCTTGTTGATTTAGACTCCGTTTGTTATTGATGCAAGGAGGCAGAATCTTAAGCTTATTATTAAAAATATTTTGGTTGAGGTAATCTTCTTTTTATAACCCTCCTTCATAATTCCATGTGCTAGTATCATTTTTATAAATTTTTGAGCCACGTGGTGGTGATTTTAAAATTGTGGTTGTGGGCAGCCCCTTTGTATTATTTAGTGTGGCTATTATTGTTGTATATTGATGGTTTTAAGGTACTGGAGTTAATGAGGGGTTGGTGTGATTATTATTGGAGTCACATATGATGGTTGTTGGATTTAACAGCATGAAGTAACCCTAGTTATGCTGCCTCGGGAGCTTGTCGCTCCTTCGAGATGTTGCTGGATTGTCTTCAATGGATTTAGCTGCTAAAAACTGTTGTTTTTGGCTTCACTTTATGGTTTGGACTTGGCTGTTGATGAGTGGGGAATTATCGTCTTATTAATTACTTAGGGTTTGTTCCTACAGCCTTGTGGATTTTCACGTGGTCGCATTACTTTGGTTGGCCAAGAATCATAGAGACACATTTTGGGATTTTGTTGAAAGGTATGTTAAGGCTATTATTTCTCTTCTGCATGATCCTAATGGCCTAAGCTTGTTATGGCCGGTGTATTGTCAATATTTGACTAGTAACCTTGTCCTATTGAGTTGGCTACGACCACATGATATGATGTCTATTGGCAACACTCTAATCCTTGCTTAGTGGCCTAGGAAAGAATGTTGTGATTGGGTTTTTTATTAATTATGATTACATGTCATTATTGTGATGTTTTATCGTCTAGTTGCCGCCTATGAGCTTGTTTTGGCCTCAGCAGACACTGACATTGCAGGGTTCTTGAGCATACAGATTGATTCTTAGGCCGAGCCTAAAGGCCGAGTACACCGTACCTATGGTCCGCGTAGGCTATACCTATGGGGCAGCATACATGTGTTGTACCACAGAGCCTGAGATTTGCGTTGATTCATGGCACATGTACATTCACACAGTTCAGATCATGGCACAGGTACATTCAGACACTTCTTATCAGATTATCATTGGGGCCAGGTAAGGGGGATAATATGGGTATTTAGAAATTGTTTACGCTCATTAGGACATATAGTTGTTGTGTGCTGTTTGTACCTATCAGACTTATGGGGGTCTGGTCATGTTATTGCTTGTTATGTGTTTATATTGTCTTACTATAGGGAGATAAGGTATTGTACTTGTGTGCTCCCCAGTCCTTTTGTTCTGTCATTATACTTTAGTTTCAGCTTTCAAAATGCCTAACATTCTCGGTACATTATTTTGTACTTACTCCCCCTTGTTGGGGGGCGCTGCATTCATGCCTCTAGGTCCTCAGCGACGACCACACAGACTTGCTGATTAGCACAGCCGCTTATCCAGCTTATTGGTTGACTCCTTTCTTCCAGGGGTTGCCGGAGTCCCAGAGGTTTGCTTGGTTTGCTTCTTATAGATTTTGGGTAGGCTAGGGCCCTGTCCCATCCAATTGTTATATTCATAGAGGCTTGCAGACTAGTGTGTTGGGTTGTGTAGCCATGTTATTGGCCGTAGTGTTTGCCTTGCTTTCTGGTTTACTGATGATTGATAGCTTCTTGACATATTGTATGGATACGTACCTATTTTCAGCGTCTATATAGAGATCATGGTGGCTTTGATGGCCCACATAGTGTTTATGCTTTCTTAGACACCATGATGGCCTCGACGGCCCAAATAGGCTTTTGTGCTAGCTGGTTATTGCTTTATATAAACTATTGGGAATAGTTGTTTTCATTGTAGAGTTATTGACAAGGGCCTTTTCGGCTGAGGGCTTATTTTTAAGCTGAGATATACTTGTTTGTTTTCTTGGCTGTGTATGGCTGCCATGCACCATGAGCAAGTGGTTCAGCAGGGTCGACTCAAGCCTAAGTTTTGGCATCAGGTGCCAGTTGGGTCCCTCGAGTTTGGGGTGTGACAAGTGTCCTTTCCAGATTCAAGGCTAAGGTTCATCAAGGTATGTGGGAAATTTATCAATGGGTTCCTCTTTACCCATTGAGTTATAAAGAAAACTCAAAAATCTTTTTTATGATTCTTACCCAAATTCTAAAGTTTCATGATTTTGTAATGGGTTCAACTAATTTAAAACTTTTTCACTATGATTGATCTTATTATGTATGATTTGATCATATTTCAATGTTTTCAATAAATTTCTGATGAAGCCATGCTATATGAGTGATTTTGATAATAATCAAGTTTAATGATATGCATGCATTATGATATGAATGATTTATGTATTCATGGATGCTTTTAGATTAAAGTATCAACTATGTTTTATGAAAATTAAGGCTTCAATTGCAATGCCTCCTATGATTAAATAATTATATGATTTAACCACTTCGGATTGAAGTGCCTTTTTACTATGAAATGAGTATCATGTTTTAGATGCTTTTGATTAAGTGTCTCTTATGAATATGTTATGAAATCATTACATTTGAAAGGAGCTATTCTTATGATTATTAGTCTTTATGAATGATTTGGTATTACTAGATTCTTACCATTTCAAAGACTAAGAAATGAATAAGATATGATTCTGCATGTTTCTGTTAGAAGTTTACTTAGCACCTAGTTAGACTAGTGGCGATTACCCAGGTCCCCAAACTGGGCGCCCTAGAAGGATGTTCCGATTGGACAAAAAATAACTAGTGGATCCACTTAAGCTTAAAAGCATGGTCATTACCTTGGCAAGTAGGACACTCTCTTTTCAGTGTAAGAGCAGTACACTGAATTTCATGTTATTGCTCTCATATTTTATATCGATTAACGATATCTCCCACAAAATATTATGACTTTCTCACAGAGCTTATGTGTTATACATATGTCATGACTTCTAATTGTGTGATGATTTCCAAAATATTTCATAGACCTTGACTTATCTTTTATAATTCACCTTATCGGATTTCTATATGTTTTACTTGTTCAAGTATTATCATGCTTTAGACTATGAGGCATGCATCTTTCCTCATACTCAGTACATTCCAAGTACTGATCGTTAACATCTGCAGCACCTATGTTTTTTTATAGTATAGGTTCTGATGCATCTCATTCATGTTTCGGTTAGTATTGGATCCTATCAGCTTTCTCAAGGATTGGTGAGTCCTCATGCTTTGGGGACATACTAATTTTATGCTTTTGATGTCATTTAGATTTACTTTTAGTCTTTAGATTTTTTCGTGAGCTAGGTTTTGTCCTAGCCATACCTATGTAGTAGAGGCTTATGTCAGACATAGTAATTCCATATTATGGTCTTTGTACTTTAATTTTGGTAGCATATGATATAGTCATTTTGAGACTTATATTCTGCTTTCATGATTCTTTCAGTGGTGTTGTCTATCTTAATGTCATGCTATGTCAAGTGGTTTTTTTTTGAGTCTTTTGGGATTCTATTCACCATGTCACGTCTAGGGGTAGTCTTTGTTCATGAAAAATAACCTATATTAACTATTATTATTAATTCTTTTGAATGCTTGAATCAACCCCAATTTTGCATAGATTGTAAAGAATGTCGGAAGCTTGAATGCCATCTTAACTCACAACACATAGTTGTTTAAGCTCTATAACAAAAAGGACTTAATAATAAGTAATGTATCATTCAGCATTAGTGTTGGCATATACGTATGTAAGATTCATATCATCAACTACATGCATAGAAAGATTCTTAATGTTAATGTTAAAGGTTAGCTCCAATTTTCTATGTGATGAACTAGACACAACATCTACATGAGGGACAAGATTCGCCTATTTGTGTATGATACATGTAAAATTTTCCATTTTATGATGTTAGAAGATGTAACGTCGTTATAGTGATATAAGATCATAGTACCCTAGCACAGGTCCCTGGGTCCAAAATTGAAAAAAAATCAAAAAATAAAATAAAGTGAGAAAATTGCTCAGGATTTGCTAAAGCGAAGACCTCCTTCACTATAACGAAGGGAGGTTTGCTGTAGCGAAGGGGTGATCTTGGTCATAATTTAGGATATCCTACCATAGTACCCCAAGAGCAACTTTTCAATACTTAGGGATTTCTTTTGTTTTGGTAAGTGATTCCAATCCACTGTTTCCTTCTATAATTAATTTTCTTCGTAAAATTGAAGGGTAAATTCTTTGTATAACCTTCGAGGTTAAGCCCTACTCTTATAATTGCTCATACAGAATATAAAGTTAGGATATTTATGCATGTTTTGAATTCTTGTTTGTTGAATTTGGTCTTTTATCTTAAAATTATGAGTCTACACTTAAATTTCAGTATTGGAGAATCTAGACATCCCATAAAATAAGTTCTTGAGAATACAAATTATTCAAGAAAGGTTAATAGGATAAAACCTCCATGAATGGAATTAAGTTATTCATGGAAACTATTAGTTTGATAAAATAATCCGTTAGTTATTAGTTAGATCTTCTAAAAAGGGAAAAATATGTGGTTTGAATACTCAAAATCTTCTTTTGAGTAGATAGGATATTAAGTGACCTTTTGCTTTGTTTGTATTATACTTTGAGCATTTTGAGTCATTGAGAAAAGGGAAGGCTTCGACTATTTAGCTTATTCACTTTCAATTCATCGGTTGAGGTAGATTACAATTTACTTGAAATTAGACTTTACTTAGTTGCTAAAATGTAATGTGAATTGCATTGCATATTGATTTGGTCTTAGGAAATAATTGTTGGTTGTTTTGATGAAACTAAGTATTGTTTGTAAGATTAAGCATGAAAATTTTTGAATTGAATAATCATTGATATTATGGTTTATGAACTTATAATTATTCCATGATGTGATAAAGTTATTGAATGATGATATTGTGACTATGTATGATTGATATATTTCACAGAGAGGTGATTGGAGAGGATAGCATATTGAAATATACAGATATATTAAGTATATAACAATAATCTGGATGATGAGTGTCTCAAATTTGATGTGAGCTTATGGACGAGCTATTTGTGTAGGATTGGGTAACATGCCAATATGATACATGGATACCTAGGATCCCTTGTAGTTCATGTTTAGATGGGTAAACATTAGAATCTTTAGCATGTCTGTACAAATGAGAGTTAGACTTATGATTTCGAGAACTGTGTGATTGATTCCTAATAGGTTCAATGATTATAGATTCGTGAGGCTAGGTTGGATATGAATTCCCTTAACTTAATGTATTTTGTCAAGTCTGTTGAACTACCTTATTGCATCGTGACAAGTGTACTGAATTCACTTGTTGCTTTTTTGAAAGTATGTGATTTTTTATTCTGATGAGTTATATTGATAATGGTCTGCTTTTGTGTTTCATGATGTTACATGCTAGTTAAGGTCTAGTGATGTTAAAAGAGTAGAATTTAACTATTGCTATTCGAATTCCCCTGTAAAGGCTAGGTGGGGTCGAACTACATTTTTCTTGATAGGTCTATGGTTTTAATTATAAATGTATTAAAGGACTTGTGATGTTGAGATGAATGTGTTATATGTGTTAACTATGCACAAATACCTTTTTACGTGTTTTATAGTTATGATTATATATTTTCTAATAATCTTAGTCAGCCTATCATACCTAATAGTACATAGTGTTTGTACTGATGCTAGTCCTGCATTTTCTTTTGAGTGTAGACAATGATCTTGAGGTGTGTACCAGACCTCACAATTAGTTGAATTGCTTTAAGATCTGAGGGTTAGCTACTTTGATTTGAGCTGTTGTATATCCTCTTATTTTTTATATCTTTCTTTTCAAACATTGAGACTCCTTGTTACTAGTTACTACTCCTTTTGTCCCATATAAGATGGGCATCTTACTAAAAATAGATGTCCCATATTACTTGATCACTTACTAAATTGGAATGGACTTTCTTAAATTTTTCTCATGTTTAACCCTACAAAAAAATTGGCCTTTGGAATGTGATTAATTCCCAAAACTAGATATTTCTATACTATATATGTATTTTTTGTAGCCTAACTTTATGTGCATTGATATGAACAATGGGAAAATAGTACAGTTGATCAATCTATTAATGATTTCTTAATCATCGTGTAAAATAGAAATTGCCTATCTAATGTAGGACGGAGGGATTGCTATTCTTAGACTTGTTAGCTAGATGTTTTAGTATGATGGCTTTCAGATTCGGGAATTATTATTACACCCAAATTACACCTTCCAAAAGAAGTATATGCAGTCATTGTTCAAATAAAGAACCTAACGAAGGTTAGGATCGATGCAATGAGGAATAAGGTTAAGACTTAGTTTAATTGTTATAATTCGTGCTCGTAGTCGTATTATTTCCGTAAAAAGGGGGGTTTCATATATAAAGTAATTAATTGGAATGATCGCAATTAGCAAGTAAAAAAGTAACAATTTAACTTATTTTAACTCAATGTAAGGCGAAACTAGGGTTTTGTGTTCCCCACGAATCCTTAACTCAGGTGAACCTTATAGTAGTAACGTTGTCTATTGTGTAGCATGTAAGATCGGTAAGTGACTTATCATCTAAGTTGATGGATGCCTAAGTAGATGAATTTCACCATGAAACTTTGTTAGTCTACGGGTGTATTCTTTACTACCCCTTACCTTTGATCCCAAATTTGCTATCCTATGGTAAGTTCAAGCTATTAGATGAGGGGTGATAGCCTCAAATGTTTGTTGTATAATCCATCTTCCCATTCTTTATCCCCTTTGTCAAGCAAGTAGGAATGAGACAAGTTCTAATGTAGGCCTCCGTTCAAAACAAATCAAAGCGAAGAGAAAAATAACACATGCATGCACATATTCAAAAATTACTATTAGGTCTACGTCGTTAATTTCTCATGGTTCCCATAATCCCAGTTGTGGATTTTGCTACTCATAATTTTTTTATCACAATTCATAATAACTGGTTAAAAGAAATCATGAATTTACAGTATGAATGTTGAAAATCCAGAATATTGAATTGAATTGCAAAGTCGAAAATCAAAGATCATTGTGTAATTAAAATTCCAAGAATTGAAGCAAAAGTGGTTCACTAATAATTCTTAAACTCCAAAACAAACATAATGAAATAAATAAACCCTATGAAATGTATTTATAAACAAACAGATCCTAGTCCAACTAGTTAGGGGAAAGCAGGAAATCAGCTGCTTTTAAAGCTCCAAAGTACGAAAAGTAGTCCTTTTTATGGCTCGTGAAGTCCTTTCGTGGATTGGTAGTGAATCTTCAAATCTAAGGACATTTTCCACAGACTCGATCTATGGTCTATGGAATAATCTACAGTCCATCCTATTCCATCGTAGTCTGAACCTTCTATTTTTTAACTCTTTGACTCTCATCTACAGGCACTCATGTACGGCCCGTGCAAACTTATATGACTAGTCATATACCCTCATGGTCTGGAAGTCCACTCCTTAAGATCTTTACTGTTTCTTTCTAAGACCCAAAGTCTATGACTTGTGAACCCTTTAACGACCCTTACTGATGACTCATAAACTTCAAACCCATTTTATCAACTCTCTGACCTTTAACCACGAACAATGTTTTACGGCTTGTCAAATTGAGCACGGGTGGTCCTGTCTCCTTGTAAACCTTAGACTATGTTTCATCTTCTCTGATCTCTTATCTATGAGTCCATCTATAGCTCATGGTTTAGACCATAACTCTTAGAATAGCTTATAAATGGCCAAAATCTCACTACATCATCTGACTTCTATCCTTCAGCTGCCAATAACATGTTGTCACGACTGAAACTACCCCTTGACATGACATGGTAAGTAAGATCCCGAGAGACCCTAAACAAGCCACTTGACATAAGTATGACCCTAAGATAAAACAACATAATAGAAATAAAGAGATAAGTGGAATAGAAGTCTAAAAGCAACATCTCAAAAAAAGAGAATCTAAGTACAAGACTGTAAATGCGGAATCATACTAAGTCTGACAACTAACCTTTACTATCTTAGGTGTGACTAGGACAAGCCCTACCTCACAAAATAAATCTGAAAACTAAAAAGATTAAAATAGAAATGAAACTCATAATGTTTGATCATGCCCTTGAACCATGAGGACTAACCACAAGCTAAGAAAAGCTTAATCAATCCACTAGCCATGGCCAGTTAATAAACGTTAGGACCCTATATTTTGAAACAATATAGGCACAACAAATATATGCATCAGTACTTGGAATGTACAAAATATAGAGAACATGCATAAACATAATCATGAAACATGCTAAGTCTTGAAAACATGATGATGCATGACCAAGTAAAACATATCAAACCATTATAAGCTAAAATCATGAATCATTAGGCAAGGTCAATGCAACATTTGAAAGTCATAACATAAGCTTAAATCATAATCATTAAGGAAGTCATAAACTCTTTGAAAAACCATAATCTTTTTTGGGATGTTTACTGTTAACCGACATAGACCATGTGAGCTATAATATGGAATTCGGTGTCTTTCTGACACTAAAAAGAGATTGTCCTACTTGACAAGGTAAGGACCATGTTCTTAAGCTTAGATGGATCCACTATATATGTCCAATCGAAACAAAGTCCTATGGAGACACGTAGTTATGGGACAAGGGGATTGCTACTAGCGACACGACCTCTACTAACGGGAGAGCCTCCATCCCAAAGTCCTCCCGGTGCTAAGCAAACTTCCAATGGAAATAAGCATAATCATATCATAATCATAATACTTGGAAAGTTAAGAATCAAGTAATACTAATTAAATCATAAACTTCAAACCATAGAATAGCTCCTTTCAAAATCATAATTTTATAATATATTCATAAAGATACTTATGTAAAGATTTAAAATCATGATCATCTTTCATAATGAGAATAATTCACTTTGAAGCAACCTTTTTCATAATTCATAATGATACTTTATCTAAAATCATCCTTAATTTATGAGTTCCTTAATTTAATGATGCAGGCATAATCTCAAAACATAGTTCATAATAATAAAGTAGTCATATAGCTAGAGTTTATATGCAAATAATTGAAAACATATAATTTAGATCAAATTATGCATAATAAGATCAAATAGAATGAATTTAGTCATAACAATTGAACCAATGAGACAACACACAAAACCCTAGAATTTGAGTTAGAATCATAAAAGAGAATTAGAGAAATCATTGAGACTCAAAGGATGAAAGTGAATTCATTGATGAACTTCCCACAAACCTGGATGAATCCTAGTTTTGGAATTGGAGAAGGAGACTTGAAAGCTTAAAGAACCCTAATCCACTTGAGAGAATCCTTGAAGAGAATTTGGAGAAGAAGACCTTTATGGATTTTGGGGTTTTGAGTGAATGAGAGAGAATGAGAACTTTTGAAGTGTAAAATCAGTTATAGGACTTCGATATATGCTAGAAATGACATAGTTTAGGTGTTAAAAGGGTAGGAAAATACCCAAAAATCCCTAATGTTGAGTGGTAGATTTACGCTCATTTTAGGCCTATTTAGTTCAACGATTAGTGTCCTCAATGCCTAATTATGTCCTATTCTGATTATGTTTTAATGGTTTGCAACTATGAAGGCTAAGGGACAAGGCAAGGATGAATACTTAAAATAAAGGCCAAAAGCATGGAAAGAAGTGTAAACTCCACACTATTGATTGATAATGCTCAAACTACTCTCTAAAACAAATCCAAAGAGTAAGCGATCGTCGTCAATATAAATACCCAACTAAGAGTCGGGGTCAAATCCCACAGAGAATGATACAAGGAAAGGAATTATACCAAGAAATTGAGATTGTATATCAATTCATTTGTGGTAATAAGAACAATGGGTGGATGATTCCACCAAATTTATGAAAAGGATTTTGGTTTCAAAAATCACAATTAAACTAAGATTTTAGAAATTTAATCAAGTAACAATTAATCTAGGGGTGCGGGGATTGGAAATCGATGTCACATAGGGGTAATTGTGTTGCTCTATAGTGATGAACATTCATGGATAGGATGGGTCATCTCAATGACACTAATATTCTTTCGATCTCATAGCATCAGTTCATAGAATATCCTTTCGGTCTCATCTATGTGCATAACTAAACAACCCAATACCTTACACTATTCTCTCTTTCAATGTAAAAATAGGGCAAATAGATTCGACTCATAAACTATATTTTCAAGCAAGTTACAGACATCAAACCTAAATTGCAAGTATCGAACTAATTACCCACTCCAATCAATCTCTTTCGAGCATCAATCAGAGATCGGAAGTAGAAATTTAGTTTGCAATCTTAACCCATAAATTAATCCCATGCTAATTAGCTCAAATCCATGTATGAACAGCAACAAAATAGAGTATAAAACAATATCTACCACATTAAATCAACACTCAACCCCATAAATGCACCCCTAGACTTTGGAGTTTTAGCCACCCATCACAAAAGGTAAAGAAATTATACCTTTCATGAAAGCAGCCATGGGTAACATGAAATTAAGCAATTACAAGAAATACCCACTATGAATTCAACTCCAATTTGTCGATTTATGAGCAAAGTTGAAAACTCCAAAAACTAAAAGTGTTCTTCACAAACTAAAGTGTTTCTCTCTCACTAAAAGATTCAAAACTCTCTAACTATTTTCGGACCTCCTTTTTTCTCTCTCCTTTGGGCTAATTATAGTTTCTCAAAATTTGGCCCAAAACTCAATGCGTGACCATTTAGGCGATATTAGTCAGGCTTGCCAAGCACATTCTGTGGATTGCCGTTTGCTCCTTAGCTCGCCATTTTTTTGCTTCAAGCTTCAGGTGTTTGAACCTCAGTCGGCGAGCTCGTTCGAGTCTACCTTTCACATTCGACGGATCGGCGAGTACCACCTTTGTTCATCTTTTTAAGGTTTCAATTTTTCTCCAAGTCTGTCACCTTTGGCGATGGTCAACAAGTTCACCCTTTGCATTTGCATTCCTCTTTGAGTTCGCCGACCTGCCTCAATTAATTCAGGTGATGAGCACTGTCAACTTGGGCAAGGTCGTGCCAATTGGGCGATCTACCCTTCTTGTTTGGCGATCAATAATGTGGAGTTTACACTTCTTTTCATGATTTTGGCCATTCTTTCAAACGTTCATCCTTGCCTCGTCCTTTAGCCTTCATAGCTGCAAATCATCAAAATATCATTAGAATAGGATATAATTGGGCATTTAGGACACTAATTGTTGGGCTAAATAGGCCTCAAACGAGTGTAAATCTACCACTCATCAACACCCCCAACTTAAACTTTTGCTTGTCCTCAAGTAAATCAAGAACACATTCAGCTCAACAAGGGTGTCTACAGCAGTACTCAATGAGAGCTAACATGCAAGTGCCATTACAAGACTGCTCTCAACAACATGCCACACTTCATCATGATTAAAAAGCTTCAAATGATAACTAGTCGGTCTCAAACCAAGCTCAACTTACTATAGCTTCTTTTCTAAAGAAAGACCATGTTTCAATAAATGCATTCAAGTGCCCTCAAATCAAGAACTATTCCATTCTCTCACAAAGCAAATTAATAAATAAGTAAGGAATTAACACAACTCTCACTCACCCAAAAGAGGAATACATGCAAGCTTCATCCCATAGGTTTACCCATATTTTCCAATAATCACACAACCTAGTTTAAGCAAGATCTCAAGGGTCTTTTAGTCTTGTAATGGGGCTGAGTGTTAAGGTATGATCAATTTGCCTCAGTAACTTCACCTTTTCAAGGCATTGTTGCAATCATCTTCACCTCTTCTCAAGTTCTTTTCATTCTTTTTCATTTAAGAACTCAAGCTTTGATTTGTCAATCACTTTATTGGGAACCCCCTTTTATTCCATCCACTCTCCTTTTAATTTCAAATTTTTGGTTTTCTTCAAACATTGTTCATCACAATACCTCTCTTTTTTTATAAGGAGGGGTTTCTTCTTTTTGTAATACACGTCAAAGTTGAGTCTTATTTCATCTTCCTTTGCCTTTTACTTGGCTTTTCTCATCCTTCCTTTCCACACCCCCAACTTAGGCTTCCTAAGTTGGCCATTCAAACAAACCAATTCTTCAAAAAGGATTTTGGATGAGAAGTTAGGGACAATTTGGTACAAGAGGTCTCAATGTGGTTGTCAACAAATGGTTTAGGTTCAAATGGTGCAAAAATGGGTGCACACCCTCACAAGGTAGTCACAAAAGGATATGGAGATTTGGGTTCCCTCTCAAAATTTTTGCCCAAGATAATCCCTTACACTTACCTAGGCTAGACAATTGGACTAACAAGGCAAATTCTAGGATTCCACATACATGCTTCCAAGTAAAATCTCACCACACAAGTCAATTTAAACACAATCATTTAGCATAGCCTGAAAATATAAAATGCTTACGTGCAATGTTCATTGCAAGACTCACATCAAAACGCAGCTAGTCAGCATAATATTCAAAAAGATCGCTCAAAAGTGTAACCATATCGATTTCTTCCTTGCAACACAAATACTATAAACCATGCTTATCCTGAGTAATATTCAAGACATCAATGTTGAACACAATTGATCCTCGAATTTATCAATGAAAACTCAAGCATTTCACAATTTCCAAAACTCATGGGGCAAGAGAAGAGATGATTTAGAAAGAGACACAATGAAATAAACCAAACAAACACTATAATAGAAACAACACAACGAGATAAACCAAACAAACACTATAATAGATGTTTACACCCAATTTTGGCCCTCCACATTATAGTTTAATCATCAAGCTTCTTTATTTTTCAAATGATTTAAAATAATTAGTTTCTATGAAATTCAAAATATTTTCAAAATTTTAAAGTATTTTTTTTCATTTAAAAATATTTTTTAAATAATATAGACATAATTATGTATATAATTAGTACATTTTATGAATATTCGAAAATCACCTCAAAAAGATTTTATTTTTTAGTTAAACAATTTATTAAAAATTAGTTTTAGTAAAATAATAATTTATATTTTGAATTACCTAGTTTATAATTAAGTTAATTATTTTATTTAGTTAATATTAAGAAGCTCGTTAATTAATTAATATTAATTCATCTTATTTAGATTTTAGCCGAATTTGATAATTTAACTCAATTTGGTTAACTTCTTAACTTCGATTGGCTATAAGTATAATCCATTTAGCCATCTCTTTATTTGCAAATTCAACCAGTTTTGATCCCATCTTAAATCCTCTTTTGGATCAATTTTGTAATCCGAGCCCATTTTCCATGCCCAACCAACTCACGCAGCCCACTCTCCAATTCTCACAATTCTTCCTTCAACCCAGCCCACACACCAATACACCAACAATACAGCGTATACGCAAACCCACCAGAACGACCCCTATTACTCGTTCTTCCTCCTTCAAACCAAACGAAACCCAGAACCTCAAATCCAGAACGAAATCGCGAGCCCAGCACGAAACCAACCTTCAACCTCTCAATCGCGTGTGTCATGTCCTGTCCTGTTCTCTCCCTTATCCATTCCATTTTGAGAATCGACCAGGTGTCGAAATCTCGCAGCTCCTTTGTCCTTCATCAAGAAATCAGACGTCTCCCACTATCAATCCGTTGAAGATTGGTACTAACTCGAGCTGGCAACCTTATCTCCTCAAAGAAGGTTTCGCCTTAGTTTCTCCCTATATAAACTCTCGTCCAGTTGGTATTTGAGGAGAAATTTTGAAGTCGTGATTATAGATTGAATACAACATTAATATAACATCAAAAACCACAAAAACTAGGTCTAGATGTCTTTAAATTTCTTTTCGTATCATCGGAAACTCTTATCGGAGTTTGCTAGAGTCCTACTAGTGGTGTGAAATCTTCGTGGTCAGCCTCGTCGTCCCAATGCCGCTGCCCGAAAAATAGATGAACTCTTCCAAGCTTAATACTGTGTTTTTCCGTTTCCTTTATCAATTCTCAATAGGTGTTCTTAGGATTATTGGATTTTCATATGTTAGAATTTAGTTGTGTTGATGATTTTTAGCTGAAAATGTTCTTCTCTTTTGTCTACTGTTGTATCTTAAATATTTGTTTTAGCTTCCTTAGTTTTATTTATGTCGGAGGTTATAGATATGAAGTCTTGGGACATTGGAGTAGCTGTCTTGGCATGCATTTGTACTCAATAAATGATGAATCGATTTTGATATGAAGCTTGGCTGCTGTTTGTTTCTACCTGGTGCTAAAATGCTCTTATAAGAGGTTTTAAGCTTAAAAAGATGCCTCTAATTCCCACCTTGATTTCGTTGTGGTCCATAGTCTTGTGATTCATCATAATATGATTTTGTTCTCCAACTTGAATGATCGAATTTTGCATTCTTTAGTTCATTTTTAGATCATAGTCTGTCTCCAATTCATTTCTGTTTAAGTTTTAATTTGTCCAAGCTTTGTTTACTCATATTGATTACTCTATTTCAAGCTATATTCCTATTAGTGTTCTATCATTGAATGAATTTCTATCTTTGGTATTAAATTTTGGGTCAAATTTGAGCTTACATATTTTGACATGCTTTCGAATGGTTCTCCTCTATTTGTTCCTAGCTTACTCTTTCGATAGAGCTCTTTAATTATCAACAGTTCAGCTCATCCTTAATCCCTAACAAATATGTTGTTTAAGGCTATTTGAGTTATTTATTATTGTCTTTTCTCGTACAAATGCTTACTATGTTTTAATTGGAAGTTGGGTTGCTTTCCTCAAAATTTATAATGCATTAGACCATGAGCTCATTTATGTTAACACTCCATATTGGTTAGTTTATGTTGTGTTGAATGTGAAGATCGCAAATTTGTTTTGAGTTTAGCTGGGATGGAAGATGTATTTTGGTAATGAATATGTTAGCTTCATTCAATTTTCTCCTTGTGTTTTTGCTGCCTTCTGATATTTGGGATGGTCAACTGTCATGATTCCATTCCTTTGCTAAGAATTGTATACCAACAAGTGTATGTCATATCGTTGGTAAAATTGGGAATCGGTTTGTTTTGTTTAATTTTTTTAATTATTTCGCAAAGCTTTATCATGATTAGACCTAATCCTTATCATCATTCCTTGCATGAATTCCCTCGGATTGAGTCCATTGGACTCCTTTTTACTCCTCTCCTTTGATCTCGAGTTGTATTGAAACTCAACTCTTTTTCGAGTCGGCCTTGATCTTGTTCGGGTGAAAGTAAAGCTGATACATGGCAAGAGGAAGCTATATTACAGGTCTTAGGAGGCCAAAATTGAGTTGTATAAATCAGTATACATTGGATATACAACAGTATACATTAATATACAGATTGAAGATGGAAATACTAAGCTGGAACAGAAATACAGGTGTTCGACAAAGGCTGTATACATGATATATGGCAAAATATACTCAGAATACAGGGAATATATAGTGATATACATTAGTTGTATACATTGTATATTGTAGCGAAAATGGGTCAAGAAGCCCCCAAATTCTAGCAGCTTTTTTTTTCCTGTAATTGGGCCAAAAGCCCATATATTTATGCAGATTATTGTTAGTTTAGGACAGGTTAAATGGGCCAAAGGCCCATCAATTTTGATAGCCCTACTTTTAGTTAAGGACAGGTACAAGTGGGCCAAAGGTTTAAATCAGATTTTAGGCCCAAGTCCTGGCCCAGGCGGACAGAAACCAGACTTGAGCCCAAAATCTCTCTTTCTCTTTATTGTATTGTTCAATTTATTTAATTATTACTTGCTTATTTGTTTATGAATCTTAAGGTTAACTCAATTCAAAATTGCCAAAAGATAACTATTTTTGCATTAGTTATTTATAATAGTTCATATTTTAAAAAAATAATAAGTAAGTATTTGTATTTTTCAATTAATTTCTAAATTTTGAAAGTTTTCCTACTTAGTCATATTTTGAAACAAAAATGTACTTTTCCGTAAAAATTTATCCAAGTGTAAAAGTTGATTATTTCTTTAAAGTAATTAAGAATGCCCACTTTCTTAAAGTTAGCCAAATATCTTAAATTATCGGATAACCGCAAGTTAGCGGGCACTTCAAATGCCTAACCCCTTCTTGAAGTGTACATTTGAACCCCGAACCCCATTGGTTTTACAATTGATTTTTTTTGTTTTAAAATCTTTTGAAATTAAAGTTTTCTTGATTTTTTCTTAAAAATTAAGTAGCGACTCTTTTCTAAACTTTAAAATAACTTTAAATAAAACAGAATGACCACTCTGCTGGGGATTTTGAATGTTCAACTCTAAAATGGTCTATTTCCATTTCATGTTTTTTTTTTGTTTCTAAATGACCGTACTAACATTGTGATCCTATTTTTGATAGTGTGGCAGCATTCGGATGCCATTCAGAAGGCAAAAGCTCCGGCCTTGTGATTTGGAGCACGCGCGGTCGGTCTACAGGTAGGCTACAACTTCCTCTCAATTTAGATTGAGCTTGAATGCATAAATTCATGATGATCAGAGTGAATTGAGGGTGGGTACCTAGTTATTCCTACTTCCTTTCTTAGATACCATATTTTAGGATTGATCAAAATTGTTTCGGGCTTAGTACTATGCTAGTTGGTTGTATGTGTGTTGTTGCATGTTGTGTGCTTTGATTGAATTATTAATTGTTATTTGAAGCATGTTCAGCCTTACTCTAGGATAGCCTAGAGATTCCTTAGACTTGTGGTCCCTGTAACCTTGATTTTGTCTCCGGCATCGTTCAAACGGACTAGATCCTTACAGACTAGAATAGTAGTCTTGGGTCTGATACTAGGAGCCTTAGCCTAGGCACTTTCATTACTCTATTGACTTTCTACCTTCTCTCCCTGTCTCTGTGGCTCTGATGCCTTGCCGGAGGTTGTGTGCTTTCTCTGGATTAAAGTGTACCAGGCTTGGAACTTTTGGAGATTCTAGTTGAGTGGACATCGATTAAAGTGTACCATTCGGGTTTTATATTAAACTTGTGCACGTACCTTCTGGGCCTATGGGGTGCAGTTAGGTTTAGTTTAGTTGTTCTTAGATTTACATCCAGCATGCTCGTGTGTTTCCTTTTATTTCTGCTTTGATCGATGTTGGTGTCTAGAATCTATATTTTCATCTTGTCTTCACCTTTCTTGCTCAGTCGGCCTTTGATGCCTACTGAGTACCTTTGTTGTGGTACTCATGATGCACTCTACATCATTTTCGTGATGCAGGTCCTAGTGCCATCTCTCACTAGTGATCGTTCATGCCATCTTTTTCAGCTTTAGGATATAAGAGACGAGGGTGAGCATTTGACGTCCTGGACCAGCCCATCTCTTTCTGTCTATTTGTAGCTTGTCTTTTTGCCTTTGAGACGGCTTGTTGTGGTCCACTTTTGGGACTTTTATTTGTTCATATTTGACAACTCCGTACACGTGACTTCCAAGTTCTGTGAGGGATTCCATTATATATATAGATTTTTTGTTTATTTCCTTATCTAACTTTTCTTATTGCCCGGTGTTATTTCTACTTAGTTCTACCCTTGCACTCATTACTTATCATTCTAGGTACAGGTTGGCTTACCTATTGGTGGGTTATAGTAGGTGCCATCATGACTCGAGAAGTTGGGTAATGAAAAGTTGGTATTCGAGCCCAGGTTCACCGGTCTCACTTGTACAGAGCTAATACCTAGTAGAGTCTTATGGATTGGTACGGAGACATTTGTATCCTATGTTTATGAGGCTACAAGCTGTCCTTAGAAATTCTTCTCTTTTGTATCACATACATTTAGGGTGTGTGTCATTGGTTTGTGAAAATCTCACTTGTTTCACTCTTTTCACAAAATGACCCATACACGCCACACGACGGCTCGGGGTAGGGGCTGACCTCCCTTGTCGGGTAGGGGTGCAACACCACCCTCAGATAAAGAGGGGGTTCAAAGCCAGCAGCAGACCCTCTAGCAGCTCGGGTTTTGGATCAGTCGGTGGGCTAGGGGCCAACCCAGAAAAGCCATGGCCCCAGACCTTCAGGCATCGGTCACTAATCTTCTGACAGTGCTTTGTGGCATGCAGAAGGCACTGACACCTACACCAGCAACAATAATCATTTAGAGGCATACGTGAAATCTTTATGTGCTAATTCTTCTACGTTCTTTTTGTTTTGTTTGATGATAACATGTCGAACTAAACAATCTTATCCAAAATAGCAACTTCAATGCCTCTTGAGCATTAAGTTGGGATGGATAGACACCTCTTAAGGTATTAGTTTTATCATTTTGTTTAGTGCGCTCTTAGCATTAATAATAACCATTAACCAGCCACAGCGAGTAGTAAAAATGATAGTATGTGCTTGCCAAATAATTCGAGTAACTTATAATAGTTGCAAATTGTTATTTTAGTTATACAGAGTGATCCCATTAGATTAAAAAACATCCTCTCCTCGTTTATTTTTTTCTCCTAAAGAAGTGATAGGCATGATATACTTATATCCTGATAGTCATTGCACTTTGGCTAAAACCTTTTTAAGGACTTTAGATGGGGTTGAGTTGTTATTACTCATTAGGTTACATGATGATTTACTTGGCTAAATTGTATAACTATTTTACTTGTTTATATTTTTGTAAATTATATTTGTTGCACTTTATGGCATTGAACTCCGTCACACGGCAAATAATATGCAATAGAAAAAGGGCAGTTACGTGGTTATCCGTGGCTATCTCTTCAGAAAATAACCCTTCAATTTTCGAAGTAATAGACAGATAGTTGGCTTGTGGTCATCCAACACCGTTTATTATATTCACCCCATAGTTCGTCCAACTCGGGTAACAAGGTCTTGTTTCAAAACCCACTCTAGTCCAACTAGCGTAGAGCGAAACCAAATTCCTTTTTAGCTTATTAACATAAGATGACCCAACACCCAAGGCATGTTGGGCCCATTAGACTGACCACCTTGAGTCCAAAACGGCCTACGGCCTAAACGGACGATTATACTTATGTGTTTAAATTTGAAGGATGTATACATCGTTGGGCAAACCATTGTCCCTAGGGGTTGGGAGTATATTTTAATTAGCTTACTTTAGTCAAATAAGGATCTTCACGAGTTACCATTTCATCCAAAGACGTTGGCAGTCGGAGATGGCAAGAAGCTCAAGAACGAAGGACCTTCCATGGAAGCATAGTTTAGGATTGTATCCCTGCGTGGGACAGATTATTTGTATCCCATTTTCCCTATTATATATCCTCATTCAGTTTATTCATAAAACTTGTATAAATTTGGGTTATGGGGCTATGGAATACTTCAAATAACGTTATACATCCTTCAAATTGTTAGGCCTACCCTTAGCGCAAAAGGGTCACATATCTGTTTAAAACGTGCAAAAACTATTTATATGCTATAATTGTTTGCGTGAATATGTTGCTTTATTTGGAGATGTTCTAGCATACTCCTTTTAAAATTATTTTAGAACTCTAAGCACAAATATCAAGTCACTATCAAAAGTGCGTCCAAATACTCTTTGAGTCTGTAGTTTCCCAACAAAACTCGAACTTCACTTTCAAATATTACTCTCTCATCTTAGAAAAAGGTTGATTTTTCATCTCAAGACAAAAAGAGTTTCAAGCTAGTCGAACTACGTAGGACTTGAATTCTCCCCCGTGAGATACGAAGGCCGCATTTAAAGGCTCGGTCCCCATTTTTGAGAAATTCTATCTTTTTCATCTCTTGCAAGGAAATTAGAATTACATCTCAATCAAAAGTCATAATTATGACAATAAAAGATACAAGATGACCTTGGCCTGACCAAGTCAACATTCTTGATTCATTAATCCCAAAATCAAATAAACAAATTTCTGTCTATTTAATCATTTTTATATATGTGTGTGCTAGTTTATCTTCAAATGAAGCAACTCTTATGTGTTTGTGGCCATGTGTGTGATAATTTTTATTATTTATCATCTACACAGACTAACACGTTTGTCTTTTGAGTTATATTTCTTTGTCAGGTACTCAAAAGTAATCTGTGTTGATAAAATGGCAGAATATTCATATTTCACGAGGTCT
Organism: Solanum appendiculatum; assembly: GCA_018342035.1. NCBI lineage: Eukaryota > Viridiplantae > Streptophyta > Magnoliopsida > Solanales > Solanaceae > Solanum > Solanum appendiculatum. The sequence continues at coordinate 256,275 of JAGDQO010000386.1, read as the reverse complement.
ATAGAACCCAAAGATTCCTTCTCTTACCAAAGTTTGTCAAAAGGCAAAGAAAAAATAGTTGAAAATGCTGAGAACATTGATTTGACCGAAATTGTTGTGAATGACCCTATCATTGCTGAACAGAACAAGTTGATTGTACAATTGTTCCAACAAATTGCTGAAATGAGGGCTGAAATACATAAGACCCGAGATTTGACAAATCTGGCTATCATTGCCAACACTCCTACTCCAGACAATGGAAAGCCTTCACTCCATTTTCCTACATCGAATTCAACATCTGAACATTTTCCAAACAATTCATCAATTGTTACGATTCCAAAATCCGCCATCAACGTCCAAACCATCTCTAACCCACATCATACTAGCTCTTCACACCAAAAGTTACCTACAACTTAAAATCCAAATACCAACAGTCTCTAGATTTCTCCTCCGTCCATCAAATTCCTACCCAAATTGTTCAAAGCTCACCTACTACTCAACCCATACCTATAAAAATCGCTTTTCATATTCTAATATCGTCAGAATCATACCCTCCATGTATCACACAATCCAAACTTGATCACTATGAGAAAAGGAGAATGAATGGAAGGCCATAGAAGAAAAGAATGAGCAAAGTATCAAAGAATGAGTTTTGAAAGCGATTAAGGAGTTTCATTATACTCTAGAGGTTGTGGGATTGAACTATGAAAACTTGTGCATTCATCTAGATTTTGACCTTCCGAAAGGTTTTAAGCACCAAAATTTGATACTTTTAGTGGAGTTGAAAATCCCTTTGCCCATTCGAGGGCTTACTGCGATCAATTTGTGGAAGTTGGGAAAGATAATGCTTTGTTAATGCGTCTCTTTAGTCGAAGTCTGAAAGGAGAAGCTTTGGAATGGTTTATTTCTCAAGAAATCAAGCAATGGCAAAGTTGGAACGCTTTGGCTAAAGACTTGATTGAAAGGTTGCTTACAATGTAGAAATCATTCTTGATAGATATTCTTTGGAGAGAATCAAATAGAAGTTTACTAAAAGTTATCGAGAATATGCCTATTAGGTTAGGCATCCCATGACCGAGAAAGTAATTATTTAAGTCTTCGTGCGCATACAAGAGCCCGAATACTACAATAGGATGTTGCTCATTTTAGGAGGGAAGTTCACTGAGATAGTAAAAATTTGTGAGGCTATATAAGACGGTCTCAAGATCGGAAAAATCATCTGAATGTCTACCCAAGCTGAATCCTCAAGACCATTGAGGAGGAAAAGGGAAGATGTTTCCTCTATCTCATTCGAATCGAGGTCAAAATCAAAGAGACATGCCGGACTCAATGTTCAAAAGCCTTTACCATCTGAAACCTACAACTCGGCTCTGCAAAATCCTTACCCCATCTTCTATATCCAACCAAATTACCAAGCTCCATGGCCACATTATCCAAATGTCCTATCAAATTACCAAGCTCCATTGCGAAATTATCCAAATGTTCAAGCCACATTGCCATGTTCCGCCAAACTTTTTGCCTCATTTGTGTCAGTCCTTTCTGGTAAAGGAATATGCCAATGATGAAGGTCTTGTAGAAGGAATTAGGGATCTTTTTGAAGAAAGTGGTGTTGTGCTTAAAGAGATGATCGTGACACCAGGCATACGAGACACCGAGCCAATGGAGCAAGTTCTTAATTGAAATTCCACTCTGCTCTTGATTCCTCGCTCATCTTGATAGACAAAGATGAATCTTATGCTAGTTCTAAAGTCGGTGGTAGTCCGAATGAGGTCTGGAACCCATCTTTTATGTCATTTTACCTAATTTTCCTCGTAATGTTTTGAAAAAGGCAAAATGACTTATGGTCATGGCCAAAGTTTGTATTTCCTTATTTCCAATGAAAGCCTCCTCTATTGTAAAAAAATATTTTCCTTGCTTTGATTCAGCTATCTAACAGTGTTTGTTTATTGTTTCAGTAAAATTATTTTTTAACTTGTCAATATCATGTCATGTCATAAGCTGAATGAACAAAATAATGATGATCTCGAAGAATATGATGAGGAGATCATAGTATCTGAACACCTTGCAAAAGAATTGAAACAGTTTGAGAATCAGGATAAGTCAAATCTGGATGAGACAGAAATTGTAAATCTGGAAAAAGATGAATGCGTCAAAGAAGCCAGAACAAGGGTCTATCTGACAAGATCTCAGAAAAGAAAACCCATCAATTTACTTAGACGATACATCGACATATTTTTTTGATTTTATGATGACATGCCAAGGTTGAGCATAAACATTTATCTCACAAGTTGCTAATACGCTCAGATGCTATCCAAGAGCCATTATGTTTGAAGACTCAGATTTTCTTTTATTTCTTTCCCTGTAATCGCATCAATTGCTTGTAATCGTCATATGTTATAGTTAGAAAATTATCTCTTGTAATGAACTACGTCTGACCTGAATTCTCAAGAATGAGATACGTAGGCGGTCTATGTCGGCCTCGGTCACCCCTTTATTCATTTTCAATATTTTTCATTTGTACTTGAACTACGTTCGACCTGAATTCTAAAGAATGAGATACGTAGGTGGCCTGTGTCGGCCTCGGTCTTTTCATTATTCAAATTTCATAATTCTATTAATCCTTGAGAGCGGAACTACATTTGACGTGATTCCTGCCTCAACGGGATACGTAGGCGCCTCAAAGGCTCGGTCATATCCCCGTAAGATTTCCATTTCTCTTAATAATGGAAGCTGGGGCATAATTTTTGAGAGGGACTGAAAAATTCAAAAGAAGAAGATATTTTCTCAAACAAGTCAAGATTGAAGATGAATTGAGAGTTGCAACCGGGATAGAATTTTTGAGAGAGTCCCAAAAATTCTGCAAGTCATATATCAATAGTTCGAGATACGCCAAGACCTATAACTGGGACAGAAATTTTTGAGGATGGCCTCAAAAATTTCTTCAAGCATCACTAGAAGTTTGTAGTAAATTTCGAATATTTCTAGCATGATTAGAAGTTTAAAGCTAACTTAAAGTGATCTCTGGCATCGTTAAAGTTCATAGTCAACTTCAGCAATTTTCGATACTGTTGGAGTTCAGAGTCAACTGCAAAGTTTTCCAATTATAGTGGATTCTGGGAAGACCATGTCAGGAATTTTCCATGCTTCAAGGATCTTTTGAATTCTCCATAACAAGCTATCGGACAAGCAAAGAATTCGAACCAAGGACGTTCATTTAGGATATGCATGACATGACATTCGATAGTGACCTTTCTCAAATTAATTTTCAAAAATCCTTTTAAGGCTTTTAATATGACAAATATTTCGTATAATTTCATCTTATATCTATTGAGAAGCGAGAGATCGGAGCGATCAATCGAAGACAGCAAGACAAGGAGTAAGCAATCGAAGAAGTCAACACAGATCAGTTTGTTTTTAAAAACTAACAATTTTTCTTAGATGTAGGTCAATAAGAATGCCACAAGATCATCATATAAATAAGGAGAAGTCCAAAAGGAGAGGAGCTTCCCAAAATTGACAAATTTTTGTGGATGTAGAAAAGTCATTGAAACAGTTCGAAACACGAGCAATAGCACCTCATTCAAATTCCCAGCAAAGCATGAGTCACACGAAAACAAAGTGTTCAAAATAGGAACAAGTGAAAGCATCACTTTCAACATGTACAAGCATCTACAATGACATCAAATTACATTTTTCAGAATCTAGAACATTTGAAGAGTATTCACAAATCACGTCGATATCAGACGCGGTAATGTGAACCACCCAGAATGACATCATATTTATTACCCAGAGAGACATTTCTACAGTATTATCCAATGAGATAATACCACCACCCAGAGGGACATTCATGTTATCAAAGGAGTTAATACCATCACCCAGAGGGACATTCATGTCGCATTATCAAAGGAGATAATCAAACAGAGGGACATTTCTACAGTATTATCAAATGAGATAATACCACCACCCAGAGGGACATTCATGTTATCAAAGGAGTTAATACCATCGCCAAGAGGGACATTTATGTCGCATTATCAAAGGAGATAATCACCTAGAGGGACAACATTTTTATCACCTAGAAGGTCATTCATGTCGTATTATCAAATGAGATAATATAATCTCCCAGAGGGACATCGTCTTTATCACCCAGAAGGTCATTCATGTCGTATTATCAAATTAGATAATACAATCACCCAGAGGAACATCGTCTTCATCACTCAGAGGGACATTCATGCCGCATTGTCAAATGAGATAATACCACCACCCAGAGGAACATTCATGTTATCAAAGGAGTTAATACCATCGCCTAGAGGGACATTCATGTCACATTATCAAAGGAGATAATCACCCAAAGGGACATCGTCTTTATTAACTAAAGGGACATTTCTACATTATTTTCAAATGAGATAATACCACCACCAAGAGGGACATTCATGTTATCAAATGAGTTAATATCATCTCCCAGAGGGACATTCATGTCACATTATCAAAGGAGATAATCACCTAGAGGGACATCATATATATCACCCAGAAGGTCATTAATGACGTATTATCAAATGAGATAATACAATCACCTAGAAGGACATCGTCTTTATCACCCAGAAGGTCATTCATGTCGTATTATCAAATGAGATAATACAATCAACCAGAGGGACATCGTCTTCATCACCCAGAGGGACATTTATGCCGCATTTCCAAATGAGATAATATCATTGCCCATAGGGACATCATCGTCATACTATCAATGAAGAATCATCATCCTATTAATGGGGCATCAAAGTAATCATCCTGTCAATTGTGCATCGACATCCTACCAATGAAGCATCATAATCCTATCAATGAAGCATCAGCATCAACAATGTTGCATTATCGAAAAAATCATCATATCAATTCATCATCTACTGCGTCAAAATCGACGGAGGCTGACGACATAATATTTACAGTAAAGAACATGTGTCGAATATGGTAAAACATACAGCCTCTCCATTTGAATTATATTTTATACTAATGAGTTTTATCTCAGTCTTTGTCGAGAGCATCCAAGAGGATGAATTGTCAAACAAACCACAGGTGCGAACGACATCAAAAAGAATGCAGCACAATGTGGAACTTTTTCTTAGCAGCGGACTGGGATATAGTCCTAAGAGGAGTATCGAAATCTTAGGACACGAGCTGAGGAGCGACTTCCACCACAATCAAACCACACCCCTATCAGAAGGCATGTGGGTATTTCTTTGGGTTTATCGATTTCAGTTTCGCATTCAAAAAATTTAACTCTTACCGGGGGCAACCTCCAAATCTGAGTGACAATGAACCAAGAGCTTTGAAAATTATGTCCGTGTAAGTTCTTATTTATGGATGTGAAGAGCTCTGCATTCATGGCTAAGAGGTTGCAAGTCACTTTTTCATACTCGACTTATTTGTCACTCTTCCAGAATCAAAGGTTATCTTGCATACTAGATTTCCTTTTCAGCCTATCAAGTTGAACTACAAACAGCCTGATTCTCGAGTCGAGGGATATGTAGGCGGGCTCAATGTTGAAAACTCGGCTGTATTCCGACACTCTCTCTCAAATCTTATTCTCGAGCATTCTGCTCTCTTCATAATTCGATATCGGAATAGCTTTTGAATTCTTTCAGAATCGTGCGTCAAATCAAGCGTATCGAACTTCAAGTGGCCTGAATTCTTGTATAGCCTGAGATATGTAGGAAACCCGATTTCAGGGTTCGGCCATAGGTCCTAAAGTCCGTACCAAAATCCCTTTCCTAAAGGATGAAGATGTGATCGGTCAAAATTGGATTTGTCAATTTCATTTGCCTCGAATTTCTTTCATCAATCAAAGTCAAACGAGGGACAGTTATTGACACCCAATTTTGGCCCTCCATGTTATAGATTAATCATCGAGCTTCTTTATTTTTTAAATAATTTAAAATAATTAGTTTCTATGAAATTCAAAATATTTTCAAATTTTTAAAGTAATTTTGTCATTTTAAAATAATTTTTAAATAATATATATGTTTTTTATAATTATGTGAATAATTAGTACATTTTATGAATATTCGAAAATCACCTCAAAAAGATTTTATTTTTTAGTTAAACATTTTATTAAAAATTAGTGTTAGTTAAATTATAATTTATATTTGTCAATTATTTAGTTTATAATTAATTTAATTATTTTATTTCGTTAAGATTAAGAAGCTCGTTAATTAATTAATATTAAATCATTTTTTTTAGGTTTTAGCCGAATATGTTAATTTAACTCAATTTGGTTAACTTCTAAACTTTGATTGGCTATAAGTATAATCCATTTAGTCATCTCTTTATTTGCAAATTCAACCAATTTTAATCCCATCTTAACCCTCTTTTGAGCAAATCTTATAATCTGAGCCCAATTTCCATTGCCAACCAACTCACTCAGCCTACACTCCAATTCTCACAATTTTTCCTTCAACCCATCCCATGCATCAATACACCAACAATACAGGCGCATACGCAAACCCACTAGAACGACCCCTGTTACTCGTTCTTCCTTCTCCAAACCAAACGAAACCCAAAACCTCAAATCCAGAACGAAATAACGGGCCCAGCGCGAAGCCAACCTTCAACCTCTCAATCGCGCATGTCCCGTCCTCTCCTCTCCTCTCCCTTATCCATTCCATTTTAAGAATCGACCAGGTGTCGAAATCTCGTAGCTCCTATGTCTTTCATCCAGAAATCAAACGGCTCCCACTATCAATCCGTTGAAGATTGGTACTAACTCGAGCTGTCAACCTTATCTCCTAAAAGAAGGTTTGAATTTTGAATTTCAAATTCTATCCAAAACCTTACCCGATTTCCCCTCCCCCTAATTTCACTTTAGTTTCTCCCTATATAAACTCTCGTCCAGTCGGTATTTGAGGAGAATTTTTTGATGTCGTGATTTTAGATTGAATACAACATCAATATAACATCAAAAACCACAAAAATTAGGTTTAGATTTCCTTTCGTATCATCGGAAGCTCTTATCGGAGTTCACCGGAGTCCTACTCGTGGTGTGAAAGCTTCGTGGTCAAGCTCGTTGTCCCAGTACCGCTGCCCGAAAAAATGTGAACTCTTCTCAGCTTTATACTGTGTTTTTCCATTTCCTTTATCAATTCTCAGATAGGTGTTCTTAGGATTATTGGATTTTCATATGTTAGAATCTAGTTGCATTGATGATTTTAAATGTTCTTCTCCTATGTCTACTATTAGTATCTTAAATATTTTGTTTTAGCTTCCTTAGTCTTATTTCAGTCGGAGGTTATAGATATGAGGTCTTGGGACATTGGAGTCGCTGTCTTAGTGTGTCTGTCTGCTCAATAAATGATGAATCAATTTCGATATGAAGCTTGGCTGCTGTTTGTTTCTTCCTGGTGCTAAAATGCTCTTAGACGAGGTTTTAAGCTTAAAAGATGCCTCTAATTCCCACCTTGAGTGGTCCATAGTCTTTTGATTCATCACAATGTGATTTTGTTCTCCGACATGAATGATTGAATTTTGCGTTCTTTAGTTCATTTTTAGATCATAGTCTTCCTCCAATTCGTTTCTGTTTAAGTTTTAATTTGTCCAAGCTTTGTTTACTCATTGATTGCTCTATTTCAAGCTGTCTTCCTATTAATGTTCTATCATTGAATTGATTTCTATATGTGGTATTAAAATTTGGGTCAAATTTGAGCTTACATATTTTGACATGCCTTTGAATGGTTCTCCTCTGTTTGTTCCTTGCTTACTCTTTTGATAGAGCTCTTTAATTATCAGCAGTTCAGCTCATCCTCAATCCCTAACAAATATGTTTTTAAGGCTATTTGAGTTATTTATTATTGTCTTTTCTCTTACAAATGCGCACTACGTTTAAATTGGAAGTTGGGTTGCTTTCCTCATAATTCATAATGTAGTAGACCATGAGCTCATTTATGATAACACTCCATATTGGTTAGTTTTTGTTGTGTTGAATGTGAAGACAGCAAATTTATTTTGAGTTTAGCTTGGATGGAAGATGTATTTTGGTAATGAATATGTTAGCTTCATTAAATTTCTCCTTGTGTTTTTGCTGCCTTATGATATTCGGGATAGTCAACTGTTATGATTCCATTCCTTTGCTAAGAATTGTATAACAACAAGTGTATGTCAAATCGTTGGAAAAATTAGGAATCGGTTTGTTTTATTTAATTTGTTTAATTATTTCGCAAAGCTTTATCATGATTAGACCTAATCCTTATCATCTGTTTTTGCATGAATTCCCTCGGATTGAGTTTACTGGACTCCTTTTTATTCCTCTCCTTGCATCTCGAGTTGTATTGAAACTCAACTCTTTTTTGAGTCAGCCCTTGATCTTGTTCGGGTGAAAACAAAGTTGATACGTGGCAAGAAGAAGCTATATTACATGTCTTAGGAGTCCAGAATTGAGTTGTATACATCATTATACATTGGATATAAACAGTATACATTAATATACAGGTCGAAGATGGGAATACTCTGCTGGAACAAAAATGGAGGTGTTCGACAAGGGCTGTATGCATGATATACGGCAGAATATATGCAGAATACAGGGAATATACATTGATATACATTAACAGTATATACACTGTATATTGCAGCAAAAATGGGCCAAGAAGCCCCCAAATTCCAGCAGTTTTTCTTTTGATGTAATTGGGCCAAAAGCCCATATATTTATGAAGATTATTGTTAGTTTAGGACAGGTTAATGGGCCAAAGGTCCATCAATTTTTGTAGCCCTATTTATAGTTTAGGACAGGTACAAGTGGGCCAAAGGTTCAAATTAGATTTTAGGCCCAAGTACTGGCCCAGGCGGATAGAAACTAGACTTGGCCCCAAAATATCTCTTTCTCTTTATTGTATTGTTTAATTTATTTAATTATTACTTGCTCATTTGTTTATGAATATTATGGTTAACTCAATTCAAAATTCCCAAAAGATAGCTATTTTTGCATTAATTATTTATAATACTTTATATTTTAAAAAATAATAAGTAAGTATTAGTCTTTTTCAATTAATTTCTAAATCTTTGGATGTTTTCCTACTTAGTCATATTTTGAAACAAAATGTTCCTTTCCCTAAATATTTATTTAAGTGTAAAAGTTGATTTTTTCTTTAAAGTAATTAACCATGCCTACTTTCTTTAAGTTAGCCAAATATCTTAAATTGTCGGATAAACGCAAGTTAGCGGGCACTTCAAATGTCTAACCCCTTCTTGAAGTGTACATTTGAACCCCGAACCCCTTTGGTATTTCAATTGATTTTTTATGTTTTAAATTTTTTTGAAATTAAAGTTTTCTTGATTTTTTCTTAAAAATTAAATGGCGACTCTTTTCTAAACTTTAAAATAACAGTAGAAACAAAACAAAGTACTACAAAATGCAATAAAAAGGGGAATATTGGCTCAAGTGCCCTCAACCCACCAAAATAGTAACAACAGTGTCTTCAATGTGAAAACAAAAGAGTACGGGAGGATAGGTAAAAGGTCCCCTTGACAGACTATGCCTGTGGAATGCTCTCATCAGGAGTCTCGGGAGGTGTGGCATCCTCCTGGGCATCAGTGATGGGTGTAGTGGTAATAGGAGGCAGCAATGTAGCATCAACCAAGGCATTAGTGCCCGACACATCACTAGGAGGAATGGTAGTGTTTGAAGAGACTCCCCTGGTGCCCACTACGGAGGTATCCTAAAGAGACCTCTCTAATATCGGTGGACCATCGTCTCCTTTATATCCTGCAACTGTGTCAGTGTCACAGTAATCCTCTGCTCATCCTCCTCTCTCCTCAACTCATCCTCGTCAGTCTTCTCAGCTAAATCATCATCGGCTCTATCATCCTCTCTCTCAACATCATCAATAGCTACATCATCAACTCTCTCAACATCCCCACTCGGCTTTTTAGGAGCACTAGAAGGAATACCCGCACTAGATATGGAGGTAGGCACAAACTCGGGTACATCGGGTAAGGGTACCTAACCCCAAAGCATTGATATGTCTGTAGACCTCAGCTGGTCTACATCAACCCGCAAAGTACCCAACTCAGCCCTCATTGTATCTAGAGCTTCAGAACTTCCCTCCACCTCCTCTCGAGCATCTATCCTCGCTGCGAGATCATCTAACCACACCCATGTGCCTCAATAGTAGCCTCACACTGAGTCAATCTAAATTTCTTGCCAGAATTCCTTGCCTTGTAATATTTCCTGTGGGATTTGACCCTGACTCTTAGTTAGGTATTTATATTGACGATGATTCTTGCTCTTTGGATTGGTTTTGAAGAGTAGTTTGGGCATTATCAAAAATAGCACTGCTATCGGGGAATGATGGCTAGAACTTCTATTTGAGAAATTATTTTGTAGATTTGTTTAGTTGTAGTAAATTGTTGCTTGGCGTTGTTGTTTGCTGATTTGCATGTTTAGAATATGAGTGACCACGGTAATGACAACGATAGTTACTAGGGGCAAAATGACAACATGGGTGATTTGATGATATGCAAATGAACGTTATTCAAACCACAGGAGCCATCCAGATACCTCCCATAGCAGGGAGGGCAATTTTTTATGTGACCGGAACAATGCTACAATTGCTCCAATTGAGAGGCAAGTTTGGGGGATTATCTCATGAGGATCCCCATGAACACCTTCAGAATTTTGTGGAAGTATGTGGACCGTTTGTGTTCAAGGACATCTCACAAGAGTTCGTAAGGTTAATGTTATTCCTATTCTCTTTGATGGGAGAGGCTACAAGATGGTTGACAGAATTTCCAAATGACTCAATCACTTCTTGGGAGGATTTGACTGAAGCTTTCTTGGAGAGATTCTTTCCCCCCTCAAAGATGGTTAAACTTCGGACCCAAACCCAAAATTTCAAAAGAATTGAAGGTGAACCTCTACATGAGACTTGATTGTGGTTCAAGAAATTACTCTTGTAATGTCCAACACATGGTGTTATAGACAATTTTCTACTGCAATACTTCTAATGCAGCCTTGATTCAGTCAATGAAGGTGTGGCTGATCAATTGGTCCAAGGAGGATTAAGGAGGCAATCATATGAAGTAGCAACGTTGTTGCTAGATGATATGACAAAGGTTAGCAAGCATGACATACTAGAGAAGACCAGGTGCCTACTCAACAACTGTGCATGAACAAAGAACAAATTGAGAAGGACAATGAGCGAGATGAAAATATGGCCAAAATGATGACCCAACACGATTTGTTGTCTAAACATGTCATGGGAGGTAGTTTGAAGTCAGTGAATGCAGTGGGAACAAGTACTAGGCAGTGCTAGATAGATGCCAATTTTGAGGCATTATACAATGAGGAAGTACAATATTTGGGAAACCAAATGGGAGGTTCTCACCCAAACCTCCAACGACAAGGTGGGAACCAAGGTTGGAATAAGGAGCGAGATAGTGGTTGGAAAGATTGGAGAGGTGGAAATTGGAGAGATAGAAAAGTTGAAAAGGATAGATATATCCCTCCCCATGATCATCCACGACCAAAAAACTAGCTAGTCCTGAAGGAAACCAAACTGAGGGATTGCTCACAAGGATCTTCAACAAGGTTGAAGGATCCGACAAGGTGTTGAAAGAATTGAAAAATGACTTCTCCACCATATCTCAAACCCTAACCTCCTTTATTTTCTAGTGTTTACTTCTTCCTAAGGTTGGTGTTCGACTTTTATCCTACGATTTGTGCTTAAAATTGTGTTGTGTCTATGGGCTTAAGGCCATTTGATGTTTGTTGTTAGTTAATTTCATTGGGTATTGCGATATTGTTGGTATTGAATTATGCCCATGTGTTAGATAGTTAAACTTATGCCTAAATTGCTAAAATTGATTTTGTTGATTAATTGTTGAAATTGAAACAGGATAATTGCTGGGTCTTGATTGAATTGTCTATGGGTGAAGTCTGATTAGCCCAATGTTGACCCGATTGCATGATTTTGCCCAATGATAGATGGGGTGACGACTTTCTTAAGGGAAAATCGTCAATCCGAGCAATACATTGTGATATTTGAGGGATGTATGAGTACCCGTGGTTACAAAAGCATGTGGGTAGATTGTTAAGTTGATTGGGAACTGGTATTGTTGCGTATTGTAGTTAAAATTGAAAAAAATAGGCATTGGACTGAACACTGCCTGTTAGGCGAATTCCGGAATAAGACATAGATCACCTTCCTTGGTTGAATATGTAACCTGGGTACTGTCCCATTCGACTGGCTTGTTTTAGCCCGCTGAAACCCACTCGGTGTATCGCCGAGTGCGAGTGGACATAGACATCACCTTTCATGCATGTTCGTTTTAATATTGCACTATCACTTTCGGTGGACTTGTCTTAGCCCGCCAAAACTTACTCGGCAAATTGCCGAGTGGGAGTTGACTCCACCTGTCATGCTTGAGTTCTTTAACATTCTATATTGTCCATTTCGGCGAGCTCACCTTAGTTCTCCCAATCTGTTAGGCGGACTGCCTTCTCAGTAGGTGAGCTTTAAAGTTTTGTTTGAACTGCATTTTTTAAAATTTTTATTTCAACTAACCTTCACCCAATCTTTCTTTATATTATTTTGATTTGCAAGTTATGGATCAAACTAAGGGAATGCAGGTAGTTACTTCTAATACGGAGTCATAAAGGGAATCTCCTCCTCGTCCCCATTTGAAAAGGCACAGAGGTATATCTATCCACGAGCTTTTTGAGGCTCCCCGATCGCAACCAACCACTCCATGTCTTTCTACACGTGGAAGTGCGCAACCCAAAAAGGTGGTTGCAAGAAAATGAACGAACACCATGTCCAAATTGGTGCCACCCTCCTCTACTTAAGCACCAGCAACCAAAGTTCTCCTGATAATCGCTCCAAGAGGCCTCAATAGGGTTAAGGCAGCTGGAGAACGTACTATTATTTAGGAGAGACGGCTCTCCATAGACATTGTCATGAGTGACTACCTAGCACTATGGGACACCATAAAATTCCATAAGTTTGAGGGGTTTACAAGGCCTCAAAATCCTTATTTTCCTGCTTGGGTGAGGGAAGTCTACATTGCATATGCACAAGCTTTGCCAAAGAAGAGGAAAGGTACAGTGTGGAAACCATTAGATGAAGTTGAAGTTCATGGCAAGATGGTGAAATTCCACGCGGGTGAAATTAACACTGCATTGGATATGCATGAGAATGATCCTGAAATATTTAATCTTCGGATGTGACACGACATTGATTCATTAAAAGGCTGGTTGGCAAAACTTATATTCTACATTTCTCCACCATGGATGGCTGACGGTGCATTAATAGAGAAGGTGGATTTAAATGTTAGAGCCTAATTCTGGTTCGGATTCATAAGTAGTAATGCCATGCCTTCTCAGAACGAGTCCATTTTTAGGCACCCAAAAGCCGTGTTAGTGGGTACAATCATTGATCGAGAAAATGTTAATGTGGGGTCAATATTTATTGATGAAATACTAATGAGAGCCAGACAGGAGCAAACATCGCTACCATTCCCAGTTTTGATCACACAGTTGTGTGAAAAAGCTGAAGTTCTTTTATGGGGGGATGGCTGATGTTAAGATCACCCCGGCCTCCTCCAATGACATCCAGAGGATTGAGGCCGACTATTTACGAGATGATGCAGCTTAGAGGAAGCCGCCACCACCAGACATTATGCCCGTAGTAGATGCTTCTACTCTATCTTCGGAGGCCACTTCATTTGCTCCTTCAGTGGAGCCGTCAAGTATATCCCAGCCTCCTTCGGCCCCTTCTACGTCCACTTCCATTACTACTGCTGCACCTGCCCCTGCTCCTATCTCCCGTTCCCCCTTGATCCAGGCTATGATATATAAAATTAGCAATCTTGCTCGGTCCGTGGATGTGAGGGCGGCGAGGGTTGAGGCTGATTTGACCAAGTTTCTTGAGAGAGCTATTGAGGCTGCGTTAGATCCACTGAGGGTTACATTCAATCAGTGTGAGAATACTATTGAGGCACATGGGGTGTAGTTAGATGACCTCACCACGAGGATAGAAGCCCGTGAAAAGGCTGAGGGCAGTTCTGATGCTCTAGTTACGATGCGAGCTGAGCTTGATGCCTTGAGGGTTAATGTAGACCAACTCAGGTCTACAAATATTTTGATGCTTTGGGGAGATGTTCCCCTACCTGATGAGCCTGTGTCTGTGCCCCCGACTATGACTGGCAGTGAGCCTTATTATAGTTTGCAGCCGAGTGGGGATGCTGAGAGAGTTGATAATTGTTTTGCTAATGATGTTGAGCGAGAGGTTGAGAGGGTCAATGATGATTTGGCTGAAGAGACTTATGAGGAAGAGTTACGGATAGGGGAGGATGGGCAGAGGATTGCTGTGACACTAACTGAGTTGCGGGACACAGAGGAGATGATAGTAAATGCTACATTGGAGAGATCCCTTTGGGAGACCTCCGTAGTTGGCACCAGTGGAGTCTCTTCAGACTCCACCATTCCTCCTACTATTGTGCTGGAAACTAATGCCCCGGATGATGCTAAACCACTGCCTCTTGTGATCATATTGTCGTGGACTGATGCCCTCGATAATGTCGCTCGACGTGAGACTCCTAATGAGAGCACTCCACAGGCATAGCCTGTCAGAGGGACCTTTTCACTTTTCCTCCTGTACTCTTTTATTTTTACATTGAGGACACTGCATTTACTTTTTGGTGGGGTGAGGGCACTTGTGCCAATATTCCCCTTTACTTTATAGTTTGTTATTTTTTAGTTTTTTTTATGATTGTAGTACTTTATTTTGTTTCTATTATAGTATTTGTTTGGTTTATCTGTTTGTGTTTCTTCCCAATACTTTCAACAACTTCATGATCTGATCCAGCTGAGATACAACATGCATATCATTAGGATACTTCATTGATTTGTGAATGTTGAAGCTAACTACTTCATCATTGACTCAGAATTTCAACTCACCACTTTCCACATCAACTAGAGCTTTGCCCGTGGCCATGAATTGTCAACCAAGAATAACTGGCAAATCAATATCAATCTCACAATCCATCACTACAAAATTAGTCGGAAACACAAACCTTTCTACCTTTACTAAAACATCATAGACCACACCAACCGGCCTCTTTATTGAATGATTGGCCATCAAGAGTCTCATGTTTGTTGGTTGTGGCTCATCAAGCCAAAGCTTATTAAATACCATCAATGGCGTTAGATTGATTCTCACACCAAGATCACACAGGTTCTTTGCAAAAGTGCATGCATCAATGGTACACGGAATTGTGAAAGCTCCCGGATCATTTTTCCTGAGGACTGCATTCTTTGTTATCACTCGCACCACAAGTTTGTGGCATTTCAATTGTTTCATAATCTATCATTCTCTTCTTTGTCACCAGTTCTTTCATATATTTGGCATAAACCAGCATCTCGATCAATGCATCCACTAAAAGGGATATTCACCTTTAAATCTTTCACTATCCCCCAAAATTTTTGGAACTTTGTATTATCATCTTTCTTCCTCAATCATTGAGGAAAAGGAGGGTTTATCTTGATTTTCGAGAGTATGGTTGGGGCTGCAACATCACTATCCTTCACATTTAGATTAGGATCATCTTCAACCTCTTTTGTTTGTGTCTCGGCTTTATCTTTAGGTGGTTCATGATATCGCCCAAATTACACTTCCCTAAAGAAGTATAAGCGGTCACTGTCAAATAAAGAACTTAACAAAGGTTAGGGTCGATCCCACGAGGAATATGGTTCAGACTTAGGCTAATTAAGATTAGTTGTACGTTTAGCCAAATTATCTCTAAAGGAAAGGGGGCAGTTAAATAAACTATAATTAAAACTACTGAATATGAAATAAAACAATAAACGAATAGCAGGAAATATGCGGTTGGAGATATCAATACGAGAATTAAACTAGGGTATATGTGTTCCCCATAAGCTCTTAACTCAGTAATCCTAACAATGGTAATTCTTTCTAATGTCTAGCATGCATGATCGGTAAGTTATGTATCCCTAAGTGAATGGTCCTCCAAATAGTAAATTTCACTCCTCAACCTGGTCCGGCTACGTGTGTCGATTTACTAACTCTTACCTTTGACCCAGATTAACCCGCAGCAATAACTAGTTTGGGTTATTAGATAGCGGACTACTCAACGCTAAATCTCCGTGGTATAATCTCTTTCTCATTCGTTACCTCCCTGGTCCGGTTAGTAGGAATGAAGCGGGTTCTAACGTTGTGCACCGTTAAAAAGCATTCTAAACGAAGAGATTAACAAATACATGCATAAACACTTTCAAGAATTACAACATTATTAGTTTTACTTTCGTTAATTACTCATGGTTCCCACAACCCTAGTTACGGATTTAGCTACTCATGCTTGAATGTTCACAATTTATATTAGGGTTTGAATAATAAAATATGAACTTACAGTAAGAATTGAAGAAATCCACAACCTTAAATTGAAAATCAAAAGCAAATTGCATAAACCAACTTCAAGAATTAATCTCCACAAAAGATGAAAAGTAATTCCCAAAGCCAAAAGGAAAATATTAAAAAATAGTTCAACCCCCTCAAAACGAAATTTACACGAGGTATATATAAAAATAAATCCTAATTGTACTAGGAAAAGGAAATCTGAGGAAAGTCAGCCTGGTAGAGTCATCTACGGTTGGCGACCTATGGCTCGTAGACAAACTTACGGCTCATAGGTCCCAACTGTCATTCAGCAGTTGGTATAATTCCTGAGGGTTTCTCTTTACAGGCAAGATCTACGATTCGTCATTCGATGTACGGCCTTTCATGTTCTTCCGTCAATCAAGTTCAGCAAGTGACCCTCTTTGAAGTTATCTACGGTTCGTAGCAGGATCTACGGCCCGTCATCCTGGTCTATCATTCCTTATTTAGCCTATTTTACAGACACCTGAACCTACGACCCCAACTCACGACTTGTCAATGCATTGACGGTCCGTAGAATGTCTCGTACATCACCAAAATTTAATTGCTTCTGCATCATTCTTCCCCACTGCTCCAAAAGGCCTATTTCCTGCATTTTTAGCACAAATACTTTTAAATCTAATACAAACCACTTAAGTAACATGAAAAATTCTAAGTTTAATGCATCAAAAGTACTGTAAATTCACGGTACATCAACACCCTAAACTTAAAATCTTTGCTTGTCCTCAAGTGACACAACAAACTATAAAACGACATGAGTATATAAGCAACCCAGACTTCAAGCAATCACTCAACAATTTACTCAATCTTTCTCCTCCTTATACATTCTCAACTAAGTGCAATTCCATTATAAACCCAACAAGCTAAGTTATGTGGATCAATACATGACATCGACATACCAATAGACACATATACATACACATATAACAATTCACCAAGATATCAATTTTCCAATAATAAAACTGTGCCCTCACTACAAAGAAATCCCTTTTTCACACAGAATTTGACTTTTTAATTTAGGGACTCAGTATTCACTCACACTAATAACGAATTCAATACAATTTGTGCACAATGCCATAGGCTTGCCCTTATTTTCTTTACTTTGGCTTTTCAAACTTCCCACTAGAATCACTATAGGACTTTATTGGCTTGTAGCGTAGGCTTGGGGTTAGGTGTGGTATATTTGGACATTAAGTGACTTTGCCCCACCCCTCCTTAACATCTAATTTGGCTCGTTACCTTTCTTTTTCAACCACTTTTCATCTCTTTTTGCTTCATATTCTTTTCCCTAGGATTTTTATCAACTTGAGTGTGACTTCGTTACTTGAATTCTTTTTGGTTACAACTTTTGATTCTTTTCACTTCTTTTTGTAGATTCACACCTTTTTCATCATTTTCAAACTATCTGCTTCCTTTGCTTTACACACAACTCTATTCATACCCTTGTTTTTCTTACTTTCCTTCATAATAGCCACCCTCAACTTACACATTTAGTATGAGCTAAGGTACACAATATCCTTCAAAAGGACAGGGCCAGAATTCAGGTAACTTCATAGTAGCAACCCTCAACTTAGGCTTTTGGCCTATGTTGAGGTGCACGATGTCCACGGAGGGACCAGGGCAAAAAAAAATTTAAAAAAATACTTTCAGGGAAGGTGAATTGGGTATAAAGAAAAACTGGTATTCGTTAGGCTCAAACATTTGGATCAAAGGGAAAGATTTTTACACATGATTTGGTTATTTCATTTTAGGCTTAGGTGGACTTAATAACAACAATGGCCTATGATCATCTTCTAGTGTTCAGTTCAAATTACCTTAGCAAGACCAACAGGGCAAGTTCTAGATTGACACATATCATACGAATATTCAAATAATCTCACTCTCACATGTCACCTTGTTGAAATTATCGAATCATCAATGAATCCAGGTTAAATCTATAGCTTAAGTCAATGTGTCATATCGATACTAAATCATGTCATACAAAGATCCTACACATTCAACTTATTCAATTCACATTCATAGCACAAAGCACAAATTTTTCAGATTGGAGGGATATCAGTTTCATGCGGTAAAGCCATCATGCTTTATTTCCAGATTATTTATACATATTTACAATCCTAAACATTCCAGTTCAATAGAAAGTAAATAGTTCCTTAGGGAAAAAGAAAACAGGCAAGAAAACTCCAAGGAAGGATTTATGAGTTATTCTACTCAAACTTCACATTAACGCAAAACCCATTTGCCCTCACCCCCACAAAGAAAATAGTGCAATGTACTCAATGCACAAATAAAAATAAAACATTGGGTGAGACAAACCTGTGGCGCATACGCGCACGGAAGATCAATCAAGAACTGGTGGGTCATGTAGCTCGGAAACCACGGGATCACCATGCTGGGCACCCTCAGTAGTACCCTAAGTAGCAGTGTGGGGCTCACCATCAGTAGCGAGCTCTGATCCAGAAGCACATGCTGCCATCTCCCGCTCATGCTCCTGTCTCATCTGCGCATCCAAAACAGACTGTTGTCGGGCAGCCTCTTGCTCCAAGTGTTCCCTGGGAATGGGGGGTGTCTCCAACGGTTGGGTGAATCGAGGGAAATGGGGGATGTTTTAAAATGGGGGGTTTTTATTAACTTAATATGTGGGTCAGGTCAGGTCAATTAAAGCCCTGGCTACCATCTACGGTTTCCCGTCGACGGGTGGTAGGTGGTTCGACGGACCGTCAAGTGGTTTTGTAAATAATCTCAACACTTAACAAAATTTCAAAACATACCTGGGGTCTACGGTTGCAGACTACGGTCCATAGATTGATGTACGGCTCGTACTATGCAATCGTAGACTCAAAGTTGCAGCTGCTTCTGGGCATTAAGGTCTACGGATGCCATTTACGGTTCGTCATTTGATTAACGATTCGTAGATGGGACCCGTAGACTCTTCTCTACTTAACATTCTGCAAACATTTTCTTACTTTCCTGCACACGTCACAAACATTAGGACTTCCTTTAAGCTTTTATTGACTCTTTTTGACACGGACCCTATACTACCCTATTCTAGCCAATACTAAGACTCAAGAAACATTAAAAACCGAATTAAAAAATTAAATTACATAAAAATCCTTAAGAAATTCCTAAATTGGCTAGAAATTACAGCTTGGGTTGCCTCCCAAGTAGTGTTTGTTTTAACATCGCGGCACGTCGCAATTTTCTTGACTACTCAGACTTCGGCAAGATTCCATTGCTCAATTAGCTCGTTGACCTCCTCCAAATGGCCTACATAGAGTTTGACCCTCTGGCCATTAACCTTGAATTTGGTTCCTTCCTTGTTTTAAAGTTCAACGGTGCCATGTGAAAACACTTGGACGACTCTAAATGATCCCATCCATTTTGACCTTTGCTTGCCAGGAAACAACCGCAACATTGAGTTGAAGAGGAGTACCATATTGCCGGGAGCAAAATTGCGCTTTTTGATCTTTTGATCATGGTACTTCTTCATCTTTTCCTTGTATAAGGCTGAACTCTCATAGGTTTTGAGGCGAAACTCATCCAACTCATTTAGTTCCATCATTCTTTTACTTGATGTAGCACCCCCAATCCAGATTCAGCTTCTTGAGTGCCCACATCGCCTTATGCTCTAGTTCTACTTGTAAGTGACATGATTTCCCAAATACAAGTTTATAAGGAGAAATACCTATGGGAGTTTTGAATGCTGTGCGGTAAGCCCATAGAGCAACATCGAGATTTCTTGACCAATCATTTCGGTTTGCATTCATAGTCTTTGCCAGAATTTTCTTGATTTCTTTATTGGACACTTCAACCTGCCCACTAGACTGTGGATGATAAGGAGTTGCTACACTATGATGAACACCATACTTCTCAAGCAATACCTTGAACAATTTGTGGGAACCTCCATCGCTGATTATTGCTCTTGGTGTCCCAAACCTGGAGAAGATGTTCTTTTTCAGAAAAACGGTGACCCTTTTACCTTTCATTGCTTGGAAGCGGTATAGCTTCCACCTATTTTGACACATAGTCGACCGCCACCAGGATGTACTTCATGCCATTCGAACTCACAAATGGACCCATGAAATCAAGGCCCGATACATCAAAGAGTTCAATGACGAGTATTGGGTTCATAGGGAGTTCTTGCCTTATTGAAATACCTCCTTCCCTTTGGCATCGATCACATGCCTTGGCGAAATCATGGGCATCTTGGTGAATTGTAAGCCAGTAATACCCACATTGCAAGATCTTATGAGCAGTCCAGATGCAACTATGATGACCACCAACAAGGGACGAATGGCAAGCTTCAAATATATTTATCATCTCTACCTCAGGCACATAGCGACGAATAATCCCATCAGCACAGATACGGAACAAATAAGGCTCTTCCTAGAAACATTTCTTCACATCGCACATGAACTTTTTTCGTTGGTGGAATGACAGGTCCGAAGGCATCACATCGCTAGCCAAGTAGTTGGCAAAATCTGCAAATCAAGGAATAAGACCAAAAAAGGCAGCTAATACTGTTCATCTGGGAAACCATTATTAATCTCTAGTCCATCAGCTAACTTCTTCATAGCTTCATCTTCTAATCTGGATAGATGATCAGCCACTGGGTTCTCGGTTCCCTTCCTGTCTTGAACTTCTAAATCAAACTCTTGTAGCAACAAAACCCAATGAATCAGCCTTGGTTTGGCATCCTTCTTCGCCAGGACGTATCGTAATGCAGAGTGGTCAGTATGCACAATCACTTTGGTGCCCAGCAAATAAAATCGAAACTTTTCAAAGGCGAGGACGACTGCAAGCAACTCTTGTTCAGTGACCATGTAGTTCTTTTGGGCAGCATTCAATACTTTGCTCGCATAGAATATAGGATGAAGTATCTTCTCGCGCCTTTGTCCCAAAACTACGCCAAATGCCACTCCGCTCACATCGCACATAACCTCGAATGGTTTCTCCCAATCTGGTGAAATGATGATGGGTGCAGAAGATAACTTCTCTTTTAGCGTTTCAAATGCTCTCAAACATGCTTCATCAAATTCGAACTTCGTCTCGTTTGGAAGCAATTTGCACAAAGGATGTGCAATTTTTGAGAAGTCCTTTATGAATCTCCTATAGAAACCTGCATGCCCTAGAAAACTTCTAATACCCTTCACAGAGATTGGAGGGGGTAATTTAGGAATCACCTCGACTTTGGCCCTATCCACTTCAATGCCTTTCTGGGAGATTCTATGGCCCAACACTATGCCTTCTTTGACCATGAAGTGACATTTTTCCCAGTTTAGCACAAGGTTGCATTCGTCGCATCAACGCAACACTTCACCTAAATGCAACAAACAATCATCGAAAGAGTTACCAACCACAGAAAAATCATCCATAAATACCTCAATAGTGTCCTCCACCATATCTTAGAAGATAGACATCATGAAACGCTGAAACGCCGCCAGTGCATTGCATAGTCCAAATGGCATCCTCTTGAAAGCGAATGTACCATAGGGACATGTGAATGTAGTGTTTTCTTGATCTTCAGGGGTATTGGAGATCTGATTGTACCCTGAGTATTTATCCAAGAAGCAGTACTACCTTTTTCGAGCAAGACGATCTAGCATTTGGTCCATGAACGGCATTGGGAAGTGGTCTTTTTCAGTCCATGCATTGAGCTTGCGATAGTCCATGCAAACTCCCCAACCTGTAACGGGCCTCATGGGAATAAGCTCATTTTTTTAATTTGGAACCACAGTGATTCCTCCCTTCTTAGGCATGCATTGGACCGGGCATACCTATTTACTATCAGCTATATGGTATATCACGCCAGCATCCAACCATTTGATGATTTCTTTCTTTACCACCTCTTGCATAGGTGGGTTTAACCTTCTCTGATGCTCCACACTTGGAATGCAATCCGGCATGAATTGAATTTTGTGAGAGCATATCCCTGGTGGGATACCAATTATGTCCGCATTCGTCCATCCGATCGCCCTTTTGTAACGCTTCAGCATCGCAACCAAAGTTTCCACTTGTCCTACATTAAGGTCAGCAGCAATAATCACATGCAACGTGTTGTTCTGGCCCAAGAATACATACCTCAAGTGGGTTGGAAGAGCTTTCAATTCCAACTCTGGGGGTTCATCAATGGATGGTCTTGCGGGTGGAGTGTCTCGATTCATTAAGTCCAAGTTCAGCTTTCGTGTTGGACGACGAATAACAACACTTCCATCTAGTGCAGCCACCAATGCATCATATTTAGGAATTCCATCACCATCAAAATTCATGATCACAGCCGCAAGTTCCTCAACTCCTGGCCTCTCCTCAATGGGCACCTCTAGGTTGGGCTCCTCCGCATAGTTCACCACATATATTGCCTTGATGTCGCTATGGTGCTTCATTGATCTGCAGATGTTAAAGGTCACTTCTTCATTGTTTAATTGAAACTTTATCTGCCCTTTTTCCAGATCTACCAAAGCATGCACTATTGCAAGAAATGGCCTGCCTAGGATTATAGGCACTTCAAAATCCACTTCATAGTCCAGAATCACAAAGTCCGCCGGAAAGATGAATGCCTCCACTTTTACCAAGACATCTTGTAGCACTCCTATTGGTTTCTTCACCGTCTGGTCTGCCATCAGTAGCCTCATTGCAGTCAGCTTAAGGGCTCCCAAGCCCAATTTCTTGAACACGGACAGCGGCATGAGGTTTATGGTTGCACCCAAGTCACAGAGTGCCTTTACAAAGTGCATCACGCCAATAGTACATGGGATAGTAAATGCTCCAGGATCTTCCTTTTTCTGCACCAACGACCTTGTTGCAATGGCAATACAATGCTGCAACTTGTTATCTTCCTCTAAGCTCGCAGCTCTCTTCTTGGTCACTAGGTCTTTCATGAACTTCGCATATCCCGGCATCTGCTCTAAAGCTTCAATCAAAGGAACGTTAATAAATAATTGTTTTAGTATAGATATGAATTTCCAATACTTCCCTTCCTCTGTTTTCTTCACCAGTCTTTGTGGAAAGGGAGGTGGAGGTCTTGGCATAGGGATGACTTTTTGTGTGACTTCTGCCTCTACCTCGTTTTGATCCTTGGGTAGTTCTGCTACCTCTTTCTCATCTTCGTCAGATGCCTTCGCGCTTTCCACTTCAGTTGGCATGCGAGGATCAATAGTCTGTTTCCCACCTCTAGTTGTCACAGCCAGGCATTGTCCGTCATTTTTGGGGTTTTGCACAGTGTTACTGGGAAGTGTTCCTTGTTGACGTAGATTTGCATTTATCGATAGTTGGTTCAATTGCTGCTCTATTTGTCGAATTGCCACTGCGTGTGACTCCACTTTTTGGCCGATGCTTGAGAGATCATTCCGTATTTCCTTCACATTCTCGTTCGTGGCATCAAATCGCTTCATCATCTTGCTCATCATATCTTCAATGTGATTCAAACTTGATTCACTATCTCGATTTCCTGGTGGGATGTACACACTGCTTCTATCATTCCTATTTTTTTAACCGCTTCGGTTGTAATTATTATCGCAGTTGTGGTTCCCTTCACGATTGTATTATCCTTCCCGATTATAGTTTCCATAGTTTCGACCTTGATTTCCTTGACCTTGGCGCCAATTTTCGTGATTGGATCCTTGGGCATTGGCCCGGAAACCCCCCGTTTGCTCGTTCACAAGATTTGCATCCTTTTCATAAGTGTAACGATCATTTTTGCGGAGCATGCCGTTGATATTGGACTGCCTGGACCTTCTCTGTATGACCACTTACATGCTTTAGTAGCAAACCCAATTCAGTTCTTAGTTGCGCCATTTCTTCACGGAACTCATCGTGAGATGGATTTGATGCGGCTTGTATTAAGAAGGTACTCTTTGTCGTTGATGATGCTCTAGTGCTCCAAGCCTTGTTGTTCTTCGATATCCTCTCGAGCTTCTCCGCAATCTCCTAGAAGGTAATTGCTCTATAAGATCCACCTACAATAGTATCAAGCACTGCCTTACCATTATCATCCATTCCTCGGTAGAAGTATTCTTTGAGTGACTCGTCATCAATGCGGTGGTTTGGCACAGCTCTCATTCATGATCGGTAAGTTATGTATCCCTAAGTGAATGGTCATGCAAATAGGGAATTTAACTCCGCAACCTGGTCCGGCTACGTGTGTCGATTTACTAACCCTTACCTTTACCTAGATTAACCCGCAGCTATAACTAGTTTGGGTTATTAGATAGCGGATAAATAAAAAATCAGACCAACATCATAAGATCTTTTTACCGTTTACACTCCCTATTTCTTCAATTTTTCCAAAGCTTACATGTAATTTTCAATTATTCCTGTTAAATCCAATTATTATGCTATTAAGCAACTCTTGACTGTATAATGACAAAATCAGAATACAAAGATAAATGAAATATCAATAAATTTAAGTACGAAACTTAAAGCGGTGGTACATTAGTTACTGACCTCCTTAAACTTAGATTTTTTAAATTTTATTAGATCTAGCTAATTGAACTCATAAAGGTAGACAAATTAAAGTAAACATATTATATATTTAACAAATGCTTATTACTTGGGCAAGATAAAAGTAAAACAGACTTAGAACATTGTTTGTATATCTCCAATTTAATAATTTATATGATGTTAAATGGTACAACAATATAGCAGATTTAAACCAAATTTGTGCGCCTATAATCAATGGATATATCTATGAAATTATAAACAAACACAATTTTTAATACTTATGCAATCTTGAAGGTTTAAAGAGCTTACCAGATAGACTACCATCAGATGCATGCAAAGAAAGTTTCACATACCACTGTAATCAATCTTTTCTAATAAGGCAAAATAAGCATATGTTCATACTACCTTTATTGGCTATAAATAGAGGATTTCTCTCATGTTTTTAAACTACAAATTTTCTACATTTTTGTCACGACCCGATTTCTCAGGTCATGATGGCACCTAAGCGTGGCAACGGAATCGGTAACGGACCTACTGGATCGGGATTCAGTGAAACCGGTCCGGAACAGGCATCCTCCCAAGCAAAAAAGCCAGGAACTGGAATGGAACCGGTACCGGTATGTCTGGTATTTTTGAAGGTTACCGTCCCGGACCGGTACATACCGGTACCAAACTGGTAGACCGGTACCAACGACTATTTTTTTTAAAAAAATTAATTCAATATTAATTAAAGTCTAACTTAAAGTTAAAAATAAAATATTTCAAAATATATAACTTATTAAGTTTTTTATAAAATAAAATTTAAACTCTTTACTCTTAAACTTTAAATTTCAAACTTTAAAAGTTTAAAGTTTAAATTTCAAACTTTGAAAGTTAAAAAGTTTAAATTTCAAACTTTAAAAGTTTAAAATTTTTAATTTCAAACTTTAAAAGTTTAAAAGTTTAAAAGTTTAAATTTTACTTCAAACTTTCAATTTTCACATTTTTTAAATTTCAAATTATAACTTAAGTTTGAACTTTGAAACATTTAAAAAATTGAAATATAATTAAAAAAAAAACTTGTATTAAATTGAAGACAATAATTAAAAAATATTAAGGCAAATAGCCTATAATTTGATTAATAAAAACTAAATAGTACAATTTGTATTACAAATATTAGTAGAGGACCTAATCTACGCAGCCACCTTCTAGGAAGGGTTCTGTTTGAATTAGACCTCGAATTATCATACTAATATTTGAAGGCTCTATCAAATCTTGTCTTAAATCATTTAACATTTCTTTAGTAACATGGTCTGGAATTGGTTGATCGGCTAGTTCCTCCAATGCATTAATGTCGTCGTCACTACAATCTTGCAACATTTCATCTACATCACTTTCAAATTGGGTAGGTAAAGCTGGAGGCCCATAATTCCTTCTCTCGGCATTAATCAAATCTCTAAATAATACCGATATCTCCAAGTTGTCTGATGCTAATGAATGCCAATGCTCTCCAGCCCCACTAGGATGTACAGGAGGAATGGGAGCGGGAGTGGGAGTGGGACTAGTAGCCGTAACTGGCTCTGTTTCATCATCATAAGTATCAATATCATCATTAACATTATCATATTCTACTTCTTCATTAAAATTACCAAACCTTGCTTCTAAAGATTCATGATCTAATTCATTATTACTATCAATATTTAAAAAAGTTTCATCGACATGCATAAAATCTTCCGTATTTATTCTTAATTGAGCTATTTGTCTAGTTTTAGATTTAGAAGAAGTACCAGATTTTTTTTCTTTTCCAGTTAATACATTACTGACCATACCAAAAATTATTTGTTTAACTTTGCCTTTGCCAACATCTTTTTTACCGGAATCCATATTAAAATATTAAAACTAAGCAAATTATATATAACGGAAATTAAATGCAAACAAATAAACAACTAAATAAGTAAAGACTAAATAGATGAAAGTTGGAACGAATGTACCAAACGTCTACTTAAAAGTAGACGTGTATGAACGAAAGCCAAAAATTGATAGATGAAAGTTGAAACTTAAAGCTTGAAGGTTGCTCCAAAAATCAAAATAATACACCAAAACTAATAAAATTTGTAATTTAATAGAGATTAGAGAGTAGAAGACTTGAGAGTTGAGAGAGTAGAAGATGAAGAAAATTTGTGAGCAAAAATAATGAAGGTTTGGGGGTTTTTATAGTTAAAAAATTAGACTAAATTGTATTTTTAAAAACTTTGGGGTATTAAAAAATTTTTTGGGGGTAGGGGGTCTTTTGGGGGGGTTAGAGGGTGAATTAGCCGTTGGGTGGGGCCCAATAGCAATTACCCAATGGCTACAATTTTAAAAATCTGCCAAAAATTAAAAAAATAAATTAAATAACACGGACCGGACGGGACCGGACCGAACTGGTACCGGTACTAACCGGACCAGGAAGGTCCGGTAATTTTCCTATTCCGTCCTGTTACCTATCCCCCACCCCCACCCCCCATTTACCGACCCAAACCGGACGCTACAGAACGGGTAACGGATCGGGACAGAACGATACCGGAACCGGCACCTCCCGATTCCGTTGCAACGCTTAGATGGCACCTACTACACCCCACTAGTAGGTAAGCCTAACCCGTAGCCCAGAGCCATAAGCAACGGACTACCAAGCGGAAGCCAACAACAAGAAGTAAGGGCTTAGAACCAAGTAGAGAAAGGATAATCAACAAAAGTAATACAGGAACCATCCCAAGACATGACATCAGTTAGTAGTTGAGCATCTAATCCAAAATAAGAGTACAAGGCTTTCACAAAAATAAGAGAAGTACAGGCTTTCTCTTAATACAATATAAAGACTACGCCTACCCAAAGCAGATGGAAACCGGTAGCTCCAGATGCCAAGAGCTCACCCTAATCTCCGAAACACCAAGCTGCTCCACACGATTCCATATCAACGGCGATAACTCAACTGCAATCTATAGGGGGCAGAACTGTAGTATAAGTACCAAAAATGGTACTCAATAGGCAACGGCCGACTGAGCTCAAAAGACAACACAAGCATAAAAAACAAGTAATAAGGAAAGCATAACACAAGTGACTAAACAGGAGATACTAAAGTAGACATGAAATAAACAATAGAAACAAGAAACAAGGGGTAAGAAGCCGAGTCAAGGACGTGCCTGACTCACAAGTTAACAACCTAATCGCAAGCAACTAAGATAACAAGTCAACTACCCAGTGTCTGGAGGACCCACAACTACAATTCTAAAGTCAAAACCTACTAGGTAACAATAAAATAATAGTAGAGAATAGAATATAGTCCAACAATAACCTAACCGAAATCCATAAGAATGGAAGGTACAAACAACAAACAAGTGTACTGGTGATAGGCAATGTATATGAATGCAGGGTGAGCAACAGAACCATTAGTGACCATCCGAAACCCTAACCATAGGACTCCAGCCAACTCATAGCCCAGCTAGCAAGAATGACAAATCAATCCATGCCACCTAGGCAGTCATTCCACTCCCAGGGGCATAAGCCACCATGCTAGCAAGATTGACCGGGGGCGTGTCCACTCCGAAAAGGATCTCAGATATCAAGGCCACCCAGCCAGCCAGTCCACTCCAAGGGGCGTAAGCTGCGCAGCTAGCAAGAGTGACCCAGGGGCGTAAGTAAAACCAAAAGCATGCAAGAAAGGGCGTCGACGCGCCAGGTAATCAAGTGAAAACTAAGCACATCCAGATACCTCTAATATCTCAAGTAGGAAAGGAGCATGTCTCTGACGCCTCGTAATCTCAAAATTCAGTAAGTCAAGTGATCCATGTGATACGACTCCCATTAAAATCAGTTTAGAATAAAAATTGAGTAAAATAGTATCTCATTATGAATGATAAATATGCCAATGCATGGGTTGAGATCGTACCACAACATCTGTGAATATGAGCAAACAATGCAATGCATGCCATCACTAGCATTCAAACAAGGCACTCAAAACCAAATAATTATACGACCAATGAAACCACGCTAACGAAGCAGAAAGTACTAACCTAGAATCCAACTGGTCCTCACATATGGCCTCGGGCGCAATATTATAATCATAAACTCAATAAGGATACAACATGCCCACCGCTAATCAACAAGAAAATGGATCAAGAAGAGATTTCAAATCAATAAAGAGGGAGCAAACTCAAGGGATGATGCCCTACCCCAATCACACCGCTCCAGTCCCAGACTGAGCACAGCTTGGACGTTTTGCCTCTGAACACTGTCAAACTATCAAATTATAAATCATAACGTCATTATGAAAGTTTTTACATTAAAACACAATAATTGAAAATGAATCCAAAATTGAGTCAAAATGGGAATGTGGGTCCCATGCTGGGAATCTTGAAATTGACTCTGTCAAAAAGTTCTAAACTAAGACTAGAACTTGTGGTCCAAAATTGAACACATTTTGAGGCCCGAATACTGCCACAACAACAACACGCAATATTAACAAGAAAACCAAGCAAAGGCAATAGCTTCGAGCTCAAATTCACCATAAATGAAGGTTCCTCAACATTTTCTAATCACCCACCCAAGTAGCCACGCTCCCAACGATCACACAGGACTTCGAATCACCCAAATTGGAGCTCGGATGAGGGAGAAATTGCCTTTTGAAAATGAGGATTGGAAGCTGAAATTTCTGGATATAAATACCTGAAAATAGTCCCTAAAAGCTGATTTTGTCGCTAAAAGTACTAAATTCTGGTCGCTAAAGGCCTACACCAGATATCAGCACTTCAGCTGGTTTGCTCAAACTCCGAATTCTCCGACGAGGTGTCTAGGATTCGTTCGGAACCCCGTGCGCACACATAAAATATGCAACCCCATCGAATTCAGCATTTCAGACTCAACGGAACCATCGAAAATTCCATCCTAGGTCATTTCGACAAAGAGTGGGTCCCACACCCAAGTTTCGTTTTAAGCTAAAAACTACAAGAAGGCTCAAAATGAGACCGTAAGCCTAGAATTACACGAAAGGTCATTCTAGACCCAACTCAACATTCCGGAGCTAACAGCGCTGACGGAATTCTCATCCGAGCACGTTTACCAAAAATATTGGCCAGAGTCAACCCTTGGCTTAAGCTTCAAAGTTAAAATGCCTAACAACACAAACTCACACCAGAAGTCTCGGGGCCCGAACCAACCATTCCCCTAGCCTAAAATGGCCCTTTCATAGCTGATGAAACAGTCAAAATTACATTCTGAGGCCGTCTTCCTAAATTTTTGACTCAAGTCAACTAATCAAGTTTCAAAGGCTCCAAAATACGAAAACTTGCACAAAATCCAATCGAACGATCCGGCGACCGAATTGTCAGTCCCAGCAAGTCATAAATGACTTGTGATCGCTACAGAAAAGCTCTAAACGCTGAAAAGATTGGAAAACGAAGAAAATGACCCAGAGGGTCATTACAATTTTCTATTATTCTTCTCCTTCTTATTAAAACACTCAATTTAGTACATATTCTTTATTTATTTATATTATAATATAAAATATATTAAAAGAAGACACCTTTTCATATTGAATGATTGTGAATTTTTCAAAGGGTTGCTACTTTTCAAAGAGTTGTGACTTTTTTGAAGGGTTGTTACTTTTTCAAAGAGTTGTGACTTTTCTGAAAGATTGCGGATTTTCCAAAGAGTTGTGACATTTTTGAAGGGTTCTGATTTTGTGAGGCACAATAAGCACTTGTTCATACTACCCTTCATTGGCTATAAATAGAGGGGTTCTCTCACATTTTTAAACCACAATTTTCTAAGTTTTCTATTCTTCTTCTTCTTAGCACCCAATTTAGTACATATTCTATATTTCATACTATATTTTTTTAAGCAACTTTATGGATCATTGGTTCGATTTATTGATTATCTCAAAGATGCTAGATAAGTTCTAATACCAAAAGTCATAGCCCAAATCCTACAAAATATTACATACAATTTTTATTTATATTATAAAATATATTAAAAGCATACACCTTTTTACATTGAAGGATTGTGACTTTTTCAAAGAGTTGTGGCTTTTCCGAAGGGTTTGACTTTTCCATGTCGGCAAAACTTCACAACATTTTTGAGATATGATTAATACAACAAAATTTCAACTCCCAAAAACTATATTAATAGGTACAAATACCTTATCAAGTTGTGGCGGAATTTATTCTCTCCTTACTGTCTCTTCCACAATTCTAATTCCATCAAGAATGTTTAAAAAGTATTCATAACCAAAAAACACAAAAGCAATATAGTACAAATTCATAAAAGATAAAATTTTACAGATCATTAAATAAAGAGTAAATTTTAGGTTTAGCAAACATAAAAATCATATTTGTATGCTATAGCTATAGTTGCATAATTATGCTCCATAGAAAACTCTCAATTGTATAAATCGCGGCAGACTCTCGTTTGTATAAAAACGCAGCTCGCCCCCTCAATTTTATAAGTATATCAGTTAGATAATTGTTTATATGTAACTATTAAGTATATGTATCAATGATTGTGCTTGTATATCTGCATAAAATTTGAATTTGTATACAATTGAATCGAATTAAAACATTTGTATATCAAATCTCGCTCGCTCGCTCGCTTTATACAACACAACACAAATTATATATTGTAATTTGTATAATTTGTGTTTGTATAAAGCGAGAAAGAGAGAAAGGCAAAAGAGAACTAGGCAGGGGAAGATCTGTATTTGTATATTTATAAGTGTATAGGACGAAAAAATATGTATTTATATTTGTATGTATAGTTCTCTCTCGCTTTATACAAACACAAACACAATTTATACATTTGTGTTTGTATAAAAAATGAGAGAGGTGAGCGAGAAACTGAGAGTGGCGAGCGAGATTTATGCGAGAGAGACGAGAATGGCAAACACTGGCTACAAAATACAATTAACTCAAACTATAGCTATAGCATTTATTTTGAGTTAATAGTTTGCTATAATGCAAAATTTTCCCTTAAATAAATCACTAATTTAAGTTTTTGGTCAAAGTGATGATAGAAGGGAAAAACCCACATAAAGAAGTAGGTACGAACCAAAAAATTGGCATGGTTGTGATAAGTTGTTTAAGAATTAATTGAGCAATTGAAATAGTTTTTTCTTTTGAAATGTTGAATGGAGGAAAAAATTACAAGGAAATTATAGATTTTTTTCATATTTTTTTTCTGGTGAAAATCTAAGGTAGATTTCAAAGGAATTGGCGAAGTTTCACATAAATTATGGATGAAATTTGTCAAGATGAAGCAGATACAACAACGGATATGATTTTCCTATTTTTTATATGTAGTTCCTCAAGAGATGCAATCGAAGGGATACAATAGTCTGAAGGGACACAAGAATTGAAGAAGCTGATGTAAAGGTACAAATAAAATAGGGGAAAAAAACCTAAAAGTACAAAGGAAAATATAAAAGTAAATTCCTTAATTCTAAGGGTGCCACGTAGGTAGGTCTAGGATTCTCATTTATATATACTAGTATAAGTACTTGCGCGTTGCGCGGATATTTTAAAATATAATAATGCTTTAATTTAAAAATAACTAAACAAAATTAATATTGAGTGACAAAAGTACATGTATAATTATATATAATGTTTTGATTTTACATAAACACTTGATGCTAATAAAACTTTACCCTAATTTATATGTAGTAAGGATATGTTCTTTTAAGACACCAAACATTATTATAACAACTTCTCCTTATGTTAATATAATGAAGATTAAACGTATATATGGCGTGTGCTGAATTGACATTTGTACTAATTAATTAAAGTTTAAATTTAAAAATAAAATTTGAACCTATTGTTAAAAATAATGACTCTACTTTTTGCTAAAATCTTAATATAATTTGTAAAACATATTGCAATCTCTTTAGTACACTGCTCTCTAATTCAATCCTGCAAAATAAAACAATTTTTGTTTCATCAAATATTACTTTCACAAAATAAAGATACATAAAACAATAAATTTCAGTGACCAATAATAAAATAGCATAATTAAATTAATATATATCACATAAAGATAAACTATTTTCAGTGCAATAAAAATATAAGAGATAAAAAGAGAGAACAAATCATCTTGTATTACTGTGATTTACTATATGTCTCTTCTTTTATTTTATAATTTTTTTTTATTTGATCAGCCTTTTTAAAAACATGTCATAGATTTTATTCTTTATTAATACGTATAATTTAATAGTGGCAAATAATATTAGAATTTAGTTTTAACTTTTCAAACTAATTTTATATAGTTAATTAATATATTATTTTGAATATTAATAGGATAAAATTGAAAAATATAAGCACCACCAACATTTTATTATTAGTGAAACGTGAAAATATACATGACAATTCATTTCAAGTCAATTCTAATTCAAAATTTCGAAAGTAATAGTATCAATTATTATCTTAAATTTAAATATATGTGGAGAGATTTTATATGATAGAATGAGAATTTAAAAATGATAAGGATAAAGTCAATAAAAAGAGAAATATGAAAATAGCACTTTGCAAGTCATCACCCATTTTTTATTTTTATCATATACTTCAACAAACAAAGAAAATAATAGTTCTTACCTTTTATAAAAAAATATTTGCATGAAAATGAAATACTATAGAGAGAAGAGTGAGTAACAAATAAATTGATTTGACAATTTATTGAGAAATCATAAATTCTTTGTGTTGTTAAAAAAAATTATAGTTTCAATTTAGTGTTAAGAATGATAGGGAAAGGGATAGTTATAACCATCTTATCTCTAAAAGAAATACAATTAACTTCTATTCAAAATTTAAATTTAAAAGTTTAGTTAAATTTATTTTTATTGCTAAGTTTAAATGTTAAAATCTGCAAATTAATTAATGTAGGGGGTTGATTTACTCTTAAAAATTGTTTCCTTAAATAGAGGACTCTAAGTTCAGTTTTTTCTTCCTTATTTTTAGGAATCATCCACGTATAAATTTTATTTTTATTTTTTATATTTTATTTTAAAATTTTCTTTATATAGATATATGATTAAATAACTGTATGAATTGAAATTTATTTAAATAAACTGTAGAAATTTAGAATAATTATCAAAAATTGATTATTTAAAAGAAGCATGACCCTTTGCTAAATTCTAGGACTTCTTTCTTCATTTTAATTATAGATTATAGATAGATTTTAAATAAGAAATTTATTTAAATTCAGATATTTAATATAAAATCTAATAACTTCCAAAAAAAAAAAGAAGAAAATCTTTGCACGATTTTAGGACTACATCGTGTATATGTGGAGAGTTGTTTCAACCATATGTATGTTTTGTTAAAAATAATATAGATATTTAATATATTTTAAATTAAAAAAGAGTAATTGATTATCACCTGACTTAATTTATTTATTTTTTATGACCATTTTTTTCTTTTCATGAAAAAATGCTGCTACTATTGAAAATTGGTTTTTCTTTTACTTTTTAAAATTTAAAACTATTTTCTAAAAATAGGACTTTAAATTTGATTTAGTTCAATTTATATTATCTAATATTAGATTTAGAAGGATTCCAAAACGCATGTGTTGTATAATCATAACCACCACAATTTAAAGTAAATTATTTTCTTAATTTTTTAGTCATTGTTTTAGATAATTATCACCTTTGATGGTTACTATTATCTATTGTTGAAGTGAATTTTTTTTTATTTTTTTTGTTTTCAAAGTCATTTGACATGTTTGTTATAGTATATTTCCTATTTCTTTCTTTAGGCAATAAGAACATATATATTGCACTTAATTAAAAAGGCAAATTGGTTGGCCTATAGACATGTGAGGTGTGATCCTATCACAGACGAATCTAGAATTTCAAGAAGACGCACCATTGTCAGGGGCGGCTCTGCCCCTTTAAGAAAAAGGCAACTACTTTAGACTTTCAAATTTGAGGGGCCTCATTTATTTTAGCAATAATATATATAGGTTTTTCATAAGGAAAATATTAAGTACAATTTTCAAAATAAAAGTTATATTGAAAGAAAAAGTTATTAGAAGAAGTTTGATAGTATATCTAGAGTACTATGTCGCAAGAAAGATAAAATGGATTGATTTTATGAATTATTGATTGAAAAAAGAATTATTAAAAGAAATCGATAATAAAAAATATACAATTTTGCATCTCAAGTAATTTAAAAAGTAGATTTTATAAAAAGAATATTAATTTTTCTTTAAAATTTAAGGCCTCCGTTTGATTTTGTCTCAGACCACTTATGTGTTTGAGCCACCGCTGACCATTGCACGTAAGATAAGATTTAAATTATTATAATTGATTTTGCTAATTTGCTTACTAAGAATGGTGATTTCAGTTGAAGGAACGAAAAGGAAGAAAAGAACAAACGAAAGTGGGTTTTTTTAGCTGGGAAGTTCGAAAGCTGCTTTGTGTTTTTTGTGAAATAAAATGTTTGCAATGGAACCTACTTTTAGATTCTTTTATTTTTTTTGTAAAAAAAAAAGAAGAAAAAAGCAATGCTTCTTTTTAATTATTATTTTTTAAATCCGAATGCAACAACTTTTTTGTGAAATAAAATGCTCAATGTCACCTACTTTTAGAGTATTTTTTTTAAAACAAAAAAGCAATGCTGCTTCATAAAAGAAAGACGATAATGCAGCAACTGGGAATTGATCCCTCAACCTCATCGTGGAAAATGAACACTCAAACCAGTGAACCATCCAGCCATATATGATAATGGGTTCCTTAAGTTGCTATTTGATAGTTTTTAAGAATTATACAAGTAATATATCGAGTTTTGTCGGATGACCACGGTTCCGGTGACCCATTTTTTATACTTAAATTCGCCTCTGTCATCCTATCCTATTTGAGACACAATGCAAGACGTTATATAACAACTCTCCAAGACGTGCAATATATATTGGAATATATATGGTGCAATACATTTTTACCAATAACTTTTTAATTATATTTTAAAGTAGAAATTCTTTCATTGCTCAAAGTTATCAAATAAGAAAGGAAGAATATGTGGATCAGAAAATTGGAAAACGGATACTGATGTTCTCATAATTGCATAGAGAAGAGAGAGAAAGTTTCATGTCAGCCAAGCCTTTAATTTCCTACCTCCTCCACCAAGAAATGGTGCAATATTATTTGTGTTGTGATCAACAGAAAAATTTCTATCCGCATAGCGCATAAAACGCGGCGTCTACAGCCCTTCCTTCTGCATATTTGTATGTATCTATCGAAATATTTTGGCAGCGACTTTTTGTTATGGTTTCAGCACAGTGCACAAATTCATGGACAGTAATACTGAATGATTCATTATTCGTGGTTGCAAAAAAGCCCATAGCATCTTAGAATTGCCATGATAAGATCATTCAAGAGTTGTTATGCCATAAGGTTCAAAGCGTTTAATCGAGAAGGTCCGATTCCCACAAATTGCTGTATTTCTGATTTGTATAGTGACGTTTGTGGTGACGTTTTTATTTTTTACCTTTAAATGGATATAAATAACATAGGGAATAGAAAAGACGAAGAAGATATAACTGTGAATTGGAATAAATAAGATATTCACATAATGTGGGTTAATGACGGTTAAGAATTTTGATAGTTATCTTTTTTGAAAATAAATAATTTTTTCAATTACACAAATTTAAAACTATTATTTAATCCCAATAGGATAATTGTTTCAAAGAGGTAGTTGCTAAATTGCTACAAAAAAGAGTTAAAAAACGTCATTTACCTTTCTAAGTGGAATCCGTTTTGTGGGCAACTCTAATTTTTTATTTTTCATTCGTTAAAATAATTAAAGTAAAAATAAATATTCTGATTACCCCCAATAAACTCACAAACACATGAGATAAAAATTAATATTTTGATTAAGATAAAAATAAGAGTCAAAAAGAATTTAAACATTAAACACCTGTATAATCATTTACTTTTTAAAAAGATAAAAATAATAGAAAAAAGTTATCTTAACTGTGGTAACTTCTAAATTTTAAAAAGAATATCTATAAATTTTATATAGATTTTTTAATATTTTAAAATTTAAATTGAAAATAACTAAATTATTTCAAAATATTCTTATTTAAAACTGAAAAATTGATAAATTTCTTGGTGCTGACATGTGGCACTTTACATGCTATATACATTTATTACTTGTTGTGTGTGACATTTAATGTTTTGAGTATTATAGTGATAATTCATTCTCCCGGGTAGCTTAGTATATGTTAAATGACATAACATGAAATAGTTGTGGTATAATATTTTTGGAACTTAAAATCTGCCTCATTCTTTAAATCTATCCCTTTTTATAATAAATAAGTTCTCTAAATTTAGTTAAGATCACTAGAACCTTTTTACTACATCTCGTGCTTCAACCTTTTCTTGGTGAAAATTATTTTCTCTTCTTAAAATAGGACTTCAAGTTGCTCCCCTTTTCAATCAAGAATAAAGATTATGTTTTCAAAAGTATTTTAGTTGTGGGTTGTCTTCAATAAGAATGACTTTTATCAAAGATTTTCCAAGAACCATTATTTATGTTACTTGACATTTAGCATTCACATTTACATTTTGACATTTAGACTAATTAACAAATTAAGTTCGGTCGATTAACCATTTTTAGGGATCTTAAAGGGTGCTAATACCTTTCCTTTAGATTAGTTGGACCTTTACCTAGAATATCATGTTTACTAAACCTAAAAATGGAGTTAACTTTAGACAATGACTTTAATCAATTTTAGGTACCCTAATTCACCATAGTAAATTAGGTGATGACTCCTTAACTTAGTCGGTAATTTAGGAATCACCAATATGTCATACATTATTTTGATCCAGTTAAAATGGGGTATAACATGCATGGCGGAGACACCAACTGAATCATCTAAAAGAACCCATTCACCATTTAAATTTGATCAGGACAAAATTGGATGAAATATATTAGAAATAAGCTATGAATTTCAACGGTCATGGAACTTCCCAATGAAGGCAGACATATCTATTTCATATCGCTACATAGTTTATGTATTAAACTTATCAAGGAAATTCATGAAAATCATTTTTTGGGGTGATAGTTGACTTTGTTTCTGACTTGTCTATCTTCTTTTATATATACACACATTCATTTATTTTTATTTGTGCTTATGGTTGTTACTAATTCATTCTGGACCTATATTGAATGCTTGTTAATTAGACCATATGTCACGACCCAAAATCACAAGTCGTGATGGCACCTATGTTCCCAACCGATAGATAAGCCAACCAAACACTTTTACCAATTCAATTCAATAATAATAATGGAAAAACTAAGCAACAAGTAGAATATCCCAACAACTA
This sequence comes from Solanum appendiculatum, assembly GCA_018342035.1. NCBI lineage: Eukaryota > Viridiplantae > Streptophyta > Magnoliopsida > Solanales > Solanaceae > Solanum > Solanum appendiculatum. Next base: position 218,103 of record JAGDQO010000386.1, on the reverse strand, counting down.
AGTCTTCATAAGTATTAAATGTTGTTTACATTTATTACTTGTTGTGTGTGACATTTTATGTTTTGAGTATTATAGTGATAATTCATTCTCTCGGGTAGCTTAGTATATGTTAAATGACATAACATGAAAGAGTTGTAGTATAATATTTTTTAAACTTAAAATCTGCCTCATTCTTTAAGTCAATCCCTTTTTATTATAAATAAGTTCTCCAAATTTAGTTAAGATCACCAAAACCTTTTTACTACATCTCGTGCTTCAACCTTTTTTTGGTGAAAATTATTTTCTCTTCTTAAAACGGGACTTCAAGTTGCTCCCCTTTTCAATCAAGAATAAAGATTATTTTTCAAAAGTATTTTAGTTGTAGGTCGTCTTCAATAAGAATGACTTTTATCAAAATTTTCCAAGGATCATTGTTTATGTTACTTGACATTTAGCATTCACATTCACATCTTGACATTTAGACTAATTAACTAATTAATTTCCGTCGATTAATCATTTTTTAGGGATCTTAAAGGGTGCTAAGACCTTCCCTTTAGATTAGTTGGACCCTTACCTAGACTATCATGTTTACTAGACCTAAAAATAGAGTTAACTTTAGACAATGACTTTAATCAATTTTAGGTACCCTAATTCATCATAATAAATTAGGTGATGACTCCTTAACTTAGTTGGTAATTTAGGAATCACCTATACGTCATACATTATATTGACCCACTTAAAATGGGGAATAACATTCATCGCGGAGACAACAACTAAATCTTGTAAAAGAACCCATTCACCATTTACATTTGATCGGGACAAAATTAGATGAAATATATTAGAAATAAGTTAGGAATTTCAACGGTGATGGAACTTCCCAATGAAGGCAGACATATCTATTTCATACTGCTACATAGTTTGTGTATAAAACTTATCAAGGAAATTCATGAAAATCATATTTTGGGGTGATAGTTGACTTTGTTTCTGACTTGGCTATCTTCTTTTATATACACACACATTCATTTATTTTTATTTGTGCTTATGGTTGTTACTCATTCATTCTGGACCTATATTTAATGCTTGTTAATTAGACCAGATGCCACGACCCAAAATCACAACTCGTGATGGCACCTATGTTCCAAACCGATAGGTAAGCCAACCTAACACTTTTACCAATTCAATTCAATAATAATCATGGGAAAACTAAGAGACAAGTAGAATATCCCAACAACTAAGTCTTCATAAGTATTAAATACTTTTTACATTTAATACTAGTTGTGTGTGACATTTAATGTTTTGAGTATTATAGTGATAATTCATTCTCCCGGGTAGCTTAGTATATGTTAAATGACATAACATGAAAGAGTTGTAGTATAATATATTTGAAACTTAAAATCTGCCTCATTCTTTAAATCTATCCCTTTTTATAATAAATAAGTTCTCTAAATTTAGTTAAGATCACCAGAACCTTTTTACTACATCTCGTGCTTCAACCTTTTCTTGGTGAAAATTATTTTCTTTTCTTAAAATGGGACTTCAAGTTGCTCCCCTTTTCAATCAAGAATAAAGATTATTTTTCAAAAGTATTTTAGTTGTGGGTTGTCTTCAATAAGAATGACATTTATCAAAGATTTTCCAAGAACCATTATTTATGTTTCTTGACATTTAGAATTCACATTTACATTTTAACATTTAGACTAATTAACAAATTAAGTGCGGTTGATTAACCATTTTTGGGGATCTTAAAGGGTGCTAATACCTTCCCTTTAGATTAGTTGGACCCTTACCTAGAATATCATGTTTACTAGACCTAAAAATGGAGTTAACTTTAGACAATGACTTTAATCAATTTTAGGTACCCTAATTCACCATAATAAATTAGGTGATGACTCCTTAACTTAGTTGGTAATTGAGGAATCACCAATATGTCATACATTATTTTGATCCAGTTAAAATGGGGTATAACATGCATGGTGGAGACAACAACAGAATCATTTTAAAGAACCCATTCACCATTTACATTTGATCGGGACAAAATTGGATGAAATATATTAGAAATAAGCTATGAACTTCAACGGTGATGGAACTTCCCAATGAAGGCATACATATCTATTTCATACCGCTACATAGTTTGTGTATAAAGCTTATCAAGGAAATTCATGAAAATCATTTTTTGGGGTGATAGTTGACTTTGTTTCTGACTTGGCTATCTTCTTTTATATATAAACACATTCATTTATTATTATTTGTGCTTATGGTTGTTACTGATTCATTCTGGACCTATATTGAATGCTTGTTAATTAGACCAGATGTCACGACCCAAAATCACAAGTCGTGATGGCACCTATGTTCCAAACGGATAGATAAGCCAACCTACACTCTTACCAATTCAATTAATTAATAATCATGGGAAAACTAAGAGACAAGTAGAATATCCCAACAACTAAGTCTTCATAAGTATTAAATACTATTTACATTTATTACTTGTTGTGTGTGACATTTTATGTTTTGAGTATTGTAGTGATAATTCATTCTCTTGGGTAGCTTAGTATATGTTAAATGACATAACATGAAAGGGTTGTAGTGTAATATTTTTGAAAATTAAAATCCGCCTCATTCTTTAAATATATCCCTTCTTATAATAAATAAGTTCTCTAAATTTAGTTAAGATAACTAGAACCTTTTTACTACATCTCGTGCTTCAACCTTTTCTTGGTGAAAATTATTTTCTTTTCTTAAAATGGGTCTTCAAGTTGCTTCCCTTTTCAATCAAGAATAAAGATTATGTTTTCAAAAGTATTTTAGTTGTGGGTTGTCTTCAATAAGAATGACTTTTATCAAAAAATTTCCAAGAACCATTATTTATGTTTCTTGACATTTAGCATTCACATTTACATTTTAACATTTAGACTAATTAACAAATTAAGTTCGGTCGATTAACCATTTTTGGGGATCTTAAAGGGTGCTAATACCTTCCCTTTAGATTAGTTGAACCCTTACCTAGAATATCATGTTTACTAGACCTAAAAATAGAGTTAACTTTAGACAATGACTTTAATCAATTTTAGGTACCCTAATTCATCATAATAAATTAGGTGATGACTCCTTAACTTAGTTGGTAATTTAGGAATCATCTATACGTCATACATTGTATTGACCCACTTAAAATGGGGAAAAACATTCATGGCGGAGACAACAACTGAATCTTCTAAAAGAACCCATTCACCATTTACATTTGATCGGGACAAAATTAGATGAAATATATTAGAAATAAGATAGGAATTTCAACGGTCATGGAACTTCCCAATGAAGGCAGACATATCTATTTCATACTGCTACATAGTTTGTGTATAAAACTTATCAAGGAAATTCATGAAAATCATTTTTTGGGGTGATAGTTGACTTTGTTTCTGACTTGGCTATCTTCTTTTACATATATACACATTCATTTATTATTATTTGTGCTTATGGTTGTTACTGATTCATTCTGGACCTATATTGAATGCTTGTTAATTAGACCAGATGTCACGACCCAAAATCACAAGTCGTGATGGCACCTATGTTCCAAACCGATAGGTAAGCCAACCTAACACTTTTACCAATTCAATTAATTAATAATCATGGGAAAACTAAGAGACAAGTAGAATATCCCAACAACTAAGTCTTCATAAGTATTAAATACTATTTACATTTATTACTTGTTGTGTGTGACATTTTATGTTTTGAGTATTGTAGTGATAATTCATTCTCTTGGGTAGCTTAGTATATGTTAAATGACATAACATGAAAGAGTTGTAGTGTAATATTTTTGAAAATTAAAATCCGCCTCATTCTTTAAATCTATCCCTTCTTATAATAAATAAGTTCTCTAAATTTAGTTAAGATAACTAGAACCTTTTTACTACATCTCGTGCTTCAACCTTTTCTTGGTGAAAATTATTTTCTTTTCTTAAAATGGGACTTCAAGTTGCTCCCCTTTTCAATCTAGAATAAAGATTATGTTTTCAAAAGTATTTTAGTTGTGGGTTGTCTTCAATAAGAATGACTTTTATCTAAGATTTTCCAAGAACCATTATTTATGTTTCTTGACATTTAGCATTCACATTTACATTTTAACATTTAGACTAATTAACAAATTAAGTTCGGTCGATTAACCATTTTTGGGGATCTTAAAGGTTGCTAATACCTTCCCTTTAGATTAGTTGGACCCTTACCTAGAATATCATGTTTACTAGACCTAAAAATAGAGTTAACCTTAGACAATGACTTTAATCAATTTTAGGTACCCTAACTCACCATATAAAAATTAGGTGATGACTCCTTAACTTAGTTGGTAATTGAGGAATCACCATTATGTCATACATTATTTTGATCCAGTTAAAATGGGGTATAACATGCATGGTAGAGACAACAACAGAATCATTTTAAAGAACCCATTCACCATTTACATTTGATCGGGACAAAATTGGATGAAATATATTAGAAATAAGCTATGAACTTCAACGGTGATGGAACTTCCCAATGAAGGCAGACATATCTATTTCATACCGCTACATAGTTTGTGTATAAAACTTATCAAGGAAATTCATGAAAATCATTTTTTGGGGTGATAGTTGACTTTGTTTCTGACTTGGCTATCTTCTTTTATATATACACACATTCATTTATTTTTATTTGTGCTTATGGTTGTTACTGATTCATTCTGGACCTATATTGAATGCTTGTTAGTTAGACCAGATGTCACGACCCAAAATCACAAGTCGTGATGGCACCTATGTTCCCAACCGATAGGTAAGCCAACCAAACACTTTTACCAATTCAATTCAATAATAATAATGGAAAAACTAAGCAACAAGTAGAATATCCCAACAACTAAGTCTTCATAAGTATTAAATGCTATTTACATTTATTACTTGTTGTGTGTGACATTTTATGTTTTGAGTATTATAGTGATAATTCATTCTCTCGGGTAGCTTAGTATATGTTAAATGACATAACATGAAAGAGTTGTAGTATAATATTTTTGAAACTTAAAATCTGCTTCATTCTTTAAATCAATCCCTTTTTATAATATATAAGTTCTCCAAATTTAGTTAAGATCACCAGAACCTTTTTACTACATCTCGTGCTTTAACCTTTTTTTGGTGAAAATTATTTTCTCCTCTTAAAATGGGACTACAAGTTGCCCCCCTTTTCAATCAAGAATAAAGATTATTTTTCAAAAGTATTTTAGTTGTAGGTTATCTTCAATAAGAATGACTTTTATAAAAATTTTCCAAGAACCATTTTTTATGTTACTTGATATTTAGCATTCACATTCACATCTTGACATTTAGACTAATTAACTAATTAAGTTCCGTCGATTAACCATTTTTTAGGGATCTTATAGGGTGCTAATGCCTTCCCTTTAGATTAGTTGGACCCTTACCTAGAATATCATGTTTACTAGACCTAAAAATAGAGTTACCTTTAGACAATGACCTTAATCAATTTTAGGTACCCTAATTCATCATAATATATTAGGTGATGACTCCTTAACTTAGTTGGTAATTTAGGAATCACCTATACGTCATACATTATATTGACCCACTTAAAATGGGGAATAACATTCATCGCGGAGACAACAACTGAATCATGTAAAAGAACCCATTCACCATTTACATTTGATCGGGACAAAATTGGATTAAATATATTAGAAATAAGCTATGAATTTTAACGGTGATGGAACTTCCCAATGAAGGCAGATATATCTATTTCATACTGCTACATAGTTTGTGTATAAAACTTATCAAGGAAATTCATGAAAATCATTTTTTGGGGTGATAGTTGACTTTCTTTCTGACTTGGCTATCTTCTTTTATATATACACACATTCATTTATTATTATTTGTGCTTATGTTTGTTACTCATTTATTCTGGACCTATATTGAATGCTTGTTAATTAGACCAGATGTCACGACCCAAAATCACAAGTCGTGATTGCACCTATGTTCTAAACCGATAGGTAAGCAAGCCTAACACTTTTACCAATTCAATTCAATAATAATCATGGGAAAACTAAGAGACAAGTAGAATATCCCAACAACTAAGTCTTCATAAGTATTAAATACTATTTACATTTATTACTTGTTGTGTGTGACATTTTATGTTTTGAGTATTATAGTGATAATTAATTCTCTCGGGTAGCTTAGTATATGTTAAATGACATAACATGAAAGAGTTGTAGTATAATATTTTTGAAAATTAAAATCCGCCTCATTCTTTAAATCTATCCCTTTTTATAATGAATAAGTTCTCTAAATTTAGTTAAGATCACCAGAACCTTTTTACTACATCTCGTGCTTCAACCTTTTCTTGGTGAAAATTATTTTCTCTTCTTAAAATAGGACTTTAAGTTGCTCCCCTTTTCAATCAAGAATAAAGATTATGTTTTCAGATGTATTTTAGTTGTAGGTTTTCTTCAATAAGAATGACTTTTATCGAAGATTTTCCCAGAACCATTATTTATGTTACTTTACATTTAGCATTCACATTTACATCTTGACTTTTAGACTAAGTAACTAATTAAGTTTGGTCGATTAAATTTTTTTGAGGGATCTTAAAGGGTACTAATACCTTCCCTTTAGATTAGTTTGACCCTTACCTAGAATATCATGTTTACTAGACCTAAAAATAGAGTTAACGTTAGACAATGACTTTAATCAATTTTAGGTACCCTAATTCACCATAATAAATTAGGTGATGACTCTTTAACTTAGTTGGTTATTTAGGAATCACCAATATGTCATACATTATTTTGATCCAGTTAAAATGGGGTATAACATGCATGGCAGAGACAACAACAGAATCATTTTAAAGAACCCATTCACCATTTACATTTGATCGTGACAAAATTGGATGAAATATATTAGAAATAAGCTATGAATTTCAATGGTGATGGAACTGTCCAATGAAGGCAGACATATCTATTTTATACCTCTACATAGTTTGTGTATAAAACTTATCAAGAAAATTCATGAAAATCATTTTTTGGGGTGATAGTTGACTTTGTTTCTGACTTGGCTATCTTCTTTTATATATACACACATTCATTTATTTTTATTTGTGCTTATGGTTGTTACTGATTAATTATTGACCTATATTTAATGCTTGTTAATTAGACCAGATGTCAGGACCCAAAATCACAAGTCGTGATGACACCTATGTTCCCAACCGATAGGTAAGCCAACCCAACACTTTTACCAATTGAATTCAATAATAATAATGGGAAAACTAAGAGACAAGTAGAATATCCCAACAAATAAGTCTTCATAAGTATTAAATGTGGAAAACTAAACTACCACCCACTATTTAGTGTCATAAGTACAAGAGCTTCTACGATGATACAAGTCAAAGCTAAAATGACAAGTCTAACGTAAGAAATACTTTGTATGAATACTAAGGCAACCTAATAAACTAAGAGATAAATGAAGGCGCAAGCCACATAATAGCTAAGCAGCTCACCACAACTTCTGGATGATCAAAACTCGGACTCAAAGCTTCTAAAAATGAACTCGAATTCGAAATCCAATCTGCACCACAAAAGAGTGCAGCAAGTGTAGTATGAGTACGAAACCACACGTACCCAGTATGTGTAATAGACCGACAATGAAGAAGTAGTGACAAGAGTATATATAAAAATCATCCTTTTATTTTACAACTTTGCGTTACACTTATCAACCAAGTTTTATCAAATAGGAATAATCAAATGTCACGAAATGTCCAAATACTAATGAAGCACATAATCAAACAAGAATGAAGGATGTAATGAGATGCAATGTAATGTAATGCAACACCATGAAATGATATGTCTCAGATGTCAAGTACTCTCTCAACCGTATATACACAATAATCCACAGAAATACATCGAGAGTTCGTGACCCATGGGGGACTTGCGAGGTCCATATACCGACACGGACGATCTCCACGTATTTGTGCGAACGATCTCAACGCACTATCAAAGAATTAAATAAATCCCTGGCACAGACGATCTCCACGTGCCCAACTTATAATCATAACCAATCCCCAGCATAGACGATCTCCACGTGCCCAACTTATAATCATAACTCAATCTCAACACGGACGATCTCCACGTGTTAGACCTTTACTCATACTCAATCTCATGTCAATGCATGTGTACAATATGATATCAATAAAATGGATGATGAATTATCTCAATAAATCAAATGTCGCTATGACATATAATCACCTCAATTATCACAAATATATGGGTTCAATAAAGAAACACAACCACACAAAGAAACCAAGTCACTAATACATCAGCTAATGCCCAGATGCTTTGACATTCTCATATTACAATCTATCATACTATAGTAATAAACTTTCCCTTTAATAACACTGGTACTCGTACCAACGCCTGCCACACTATTGGTATGAGACCCCCATCTTTCGCTCTTACCCATTGTCTATTTCATTTTTATCTTAAATTAGAAAATGTCCCTCAACAAAGTCTAGAAAGTCTTAACATACATCGAAAGTCAAACATGTGCCACGAATTCTTCAAGATTTTGCCTTTCCTTTTTGTAAAGCTTCAAAGCGTTTCCAATATATAAAATATGTATTCCTCATAAGAATACAAATCTAATGGCACCCTTATTACTATATTTAGTTTCAGCTCGAAATCAGGTCAAAAAGTTATCCCGAGCAACCAAATTCGAATCTGAATTTTTTTTTCCAGATTATGTTTACCTATCATAAAACAAACTCGCATGCAAAAATTCAGCAAAAATTCAGCATTATTCGACCCCCAAATCAAGGTTTTGTTCTAAGAATCCTAGGGCGATATTTTCTTAATTCAGCCCAAATTCTACACATTTCTACCCTAAAAATTTATTCATAATCACATAGAAGTTTAATGGAAAGGACGAGAATCATTACCTTAATGCCTTGGGATGAAAATTCTAATTTTTTTCTTCCCTTTTCCCTTCTTTTTCTCCCTTTCTCTTATCCTGGGCTGTGAGAAGTCTATCTTATATCAACTTGACATTATCTAACCAATTTCTCAAAAGATCCATGCCTAATGGTCTAACCACGAATGCATCAAATTAATAAATTGGAGAACAACATTTTCTATCATATAAAGCCTCAAATGGGACCATTTGGATGCTGGAATGATAACTATTGTTATAAGAAAACTCCACTATTGATAAGAATTGAGCCCACCGACCACCAAAATCAATCATGCACATCTACAACATATCCTTCTAACACTTGAATAATCTACTTGGACTGACCATCTATCTGTGGATAGAAAGTTGTGCTAAGCTTCATCCTAGTATCCAACTTCTTTTGCATAGGCTTTCAAAAATTGAATGTGAAATAATTACCTCAATCTGAAATGATGGATATGGACACATCATGTAAACACACTATCTCTTAGATATAAATTCTAACCAATCTCTCCGCATGTATGAAGTCTAAAGCGACACAAAGTAAGCTTATTTGGTCATTCTACCCATGATAAGTCAAATATCACTGATCTTTCTCAAAGTCTTTGTCAAATATATCACAAAATTCATGGAAATTCACTCCACTTTCACTCATGTATAGACCTCTTCTGAGTCTCACCACCTAGTCTCTGGTACTTATACTTTACATGCTGATAGTTCAAACATCGAAAGGCATACTCTATAATGTTTCACTCCATTATTCAGCATCATCATTCAAATATCCTCAAAATCCATCGTCGAGCCATCACCTTAGCCAACCCCTTCAAATGCTGAACATTCTGAATCTGACCACGCATGCTTTCCATAAGTCTATCATTTCCACCTTTGTACCAGATCTAATATCTAAGCCATACACGACACACCAATAGCTCACATGAGGAACCACGAAAGACTCATCACTATAAGTGAGAGAGACGAGAATGAAGTGATAAGAATCCGAACAGACAAAGGATGCACAATAGAGATTCAAGAAGTGAAGATTTTTTCTAAAAGTCACCATAGCCTCTTGAAGATAAGCAATAGACATTTCCGCACTGATCCTCGAGACTCTACTAGACTTGGCTTGTACACATGTGAGACCTATGAACCTGAGGCTCTGATACCATTTGTCATGACCCAAAAATGGATGTGATGACACTCATCTTATCCCACCAAGACAAGTCAGCCTAAAACCCAACCATTACGTTAAAATACGAAAATAAGCTATAAATAAAAGTTTAATAGCAAATAATAATACAGATAGCAAGTCAAATTAACTAAATCCCCAAAACCTGACTGTCACATGCACAAGCCTCTAATGTATTATAATGGATTTGAAAGAAAATCACAAGTCTCAAATGATATTGTCTCTAAAGCAAAACAAAATCATAAATAGGAGTAAGAAGATCCACTGAGATGACAAACAACTACCTCACAAATCTCCACAGGAAGCCTTGGACAAGAAGAGAGTAGAGAGTATCACAAAGATCCAGGGTCGTAACCTACACAAATGTTGAAGCAAGGGATGAGTACCAAAGCACATTGTACTCAACAAGTAAACACCTAAACACAAAGCTAATAATATACGATACGGGTACTCCTTACACTCCAACCGAACCTCCACAAGTACAACCTGTATAAAATCAGCACAACCTAATAGTTCACAATTTACATACCACATAGATCAACAGTAACACTCTAACAATTAGAGATCCTCAACAACAAGCACAATATTTATCAATCACAAGTTCTATAGAAAGGCACTCAGAAGTTCATAATGATAAAGGTATGCAATATAATGAAATGCAATGCCAAGTACGGTGATGCATGTCTGACCTAGTGATACACACCTATTGTCTCTCAGTTTGAGACCCATGGACATATTTGTCCATGCATCTGTCGTGGCATGTGACACGATCCTCGATAATAGAATCTGTCACAGAGTGCAACACGTCCCTCAAATCAATACATCTATCGCAGAGTGTGACACGTCCCTCGAATCAATATATCCTTCGCAGCATGCGACACATCCCTTGAAATATTACATCCTTTTTAATTTCTTATTCATCCTCAACTCACATAACACTTGTTACAACCATGTCTCAGAACCAATGCAAATGACATGTTCACACAATTTATGAGGAGATGACCATTTTCATATCAATTTAAAATTCACAACAATACAATGGTGACAACATAAAAAATGAATCAATAAATCTTTTTAATCATTCTCAACACACCACACATCAATATACAATAAAGTTTTCTTTTATTACCCCTCTTTCCTCATTAGGATCGTTCAATAAGAACAAGTCGACCTATCACCAAGTCCCATTACTCTCCAACATATACCACAAGGAAATACACGATTCTATAAACTTAACAAAGGCCGAGAAATTCACTTTCCTCAAATAATAGAACAAACACTCTAAGACTTGAGCCTTCCCCTTTTGTTGGGCTTCCAAATAAATGCAATCTATTCAAATAAAAATCCACAATAAGATTTCGAAACTAACAACACCCATATTACTATTTGTCTAGCCTAGACCCAAAAACTCACCCAAATCTATAATCAAGCTCCTAATCTTGATACTAATTAACATGTGAACTATCATGTTTTTCCAAATTTCAAGCCTAGAATTAAGTCTCAATTCCATTAAATATCATAAATTTAATTGTATTCATATAATATAATACACCTAATGATTAATTACATATCTCAATATATCAAAAAATGAATCATAATGTGATAATTATAAGGAGGATCGGGAAAAGAAAGACTATCAAAGAAGAATATGAGATAATACATTAATCGCTGCAAAACTACAATTTTCAGAATTATCAATTCATTCCTTCTATTCTCCTCTAATCATCTAAGGTCATTCTTATCCAATTATTGGCCATCATTAGGCTATGATGGTCGTCAGAACTTTGTTTTCCCCAATTCATAACCATCTAATTTCAACCTATAATACTACTACTTGATTCATTTTTGATGTTGTCACCATTGTATTGTTGTGAATTGTGCATTGATATGAAAATAGTCATCTCCTCATTAATTGTGTGAACATGTCATTTGCATTGGTTCTGAGACATGGTTGTAACAAGTGTAATGTGAATTGAGGATGAACGTGAACTAGTTTGCTCCCACGCTGCTTTGCACAGGTAATTTCTTCATCCCTTTCTTTTCTTTTCTAAAATAATTATGTACTAAAAGTGATTTACCTCACTAACTTATTTTAATATATATATATATATATATATGGGTTACTTGATATAGGGTACTAAATAAATTATTGACTTGGTCCATTAACCACTTACCTAAATTAAATATTTAAAATTTACCCATTAATTAAACAACTGTAGTTAAACGAGTAACTCAAAATTCCCGTTACAAATTTACGGAAAGGGTCCTTTATGAAAGAGAGAGGACTAGTTCTCAAAATGGCCTAATGGGTTATTACACCAGATTTTTGTGTAAGAATGTTCTTTTCTTAGATTTATTACGATGTATTAATTTGGAAATGGATGACATTTGATTTTCAACACTCTCTCATGTTTGCAAGCTATAGAAATTCACTTTTGATGATAATCTTTTGATTTTCATGTTGTTTGTATTTTCATTCATTCTTTTATCTCTGGCAATTATGGTCTTATAGATATTTGTAAAGATGATGCGCGGAATTTGGGATTTGGTGATAATCTAAAGGTTTAAAAATATAAATTTTTGGTTGCCTTCCCTTTTAATTAACAAATTATTTGTTTATTTTGTTCTTCAGTTTCAATGTCTTCTTAGAATCAAGATTGTTCCTTTTCACGTTTACATTATAGGCTAGGTGCACTTAAATTTGAAGTAAATCTAGTTTTGCTGATCATATTATTTAGGAATCAAGATCGGTTGCATGGTGGTTTCACCATATTTCAATATAGGTATAGTTGATTATTGAACTGTACTCATTTTTTCAGCTTGGTATAAATCTTAACTGTGCCTTTTTTATAGTTTCTTCCCATTCTAGACCAAGATAGCTCCAACTCTTATGGTGGATTAATTCTCTGGAGACACTAGTTGTGCCTTTGATATTTCCTACGCGAGATAGTTGTCTCCTACTAGTAAGTTTTGTAGTTGGTGAATTTTGGATTGTCACTCTGTTCCTTTATCTTTTACTTTTAAATGCCTACAACCTTCTTTATTAGGGTATGTCATGAGTTTTGATTCCTTCTTTTGAATCAAGGGTCTGTCAGAAGTAACCTTTCAACACTACAAAGGTAGGTAAAAGTCTATGTACATCCTACTCTTACAAGATTACACTTGTAGGATTACACTTGATTTATTATTATTGTCATGAGTGTGGTTTTGAGGGCCTTTAAATTAAAGAAGATTAACTTATCCTTGCATATACTAGCTGAAAAGAATCTATATATGGAGATTGTTTCATCTATTCTACCGAGGATCTCATTTTGGACATTTCATTTGACTTTTTGTATATTTCACTTGACATAAGTACAAGAATTTCCCTAACTTCCATAAGGGGTTATCTTTCAGTGAACCAGGTTAATTGGGCAATCTCATAAAAGAAGGAGTTTACAAGCGGAAGTCTTGACTACGTCTCAAAAGCCATCTAATACAATAGAATGATCGGGACATAACCCGTACATCATATACAAGTCTGAAACTGAAAGTAAAAAAAACCAATAAAGCCTCTTAGTCCCCGAAGCATGAGGACTCACCAAGACTGATAGCTCGAACTCTGAAAGCAACTAACCACGAGAGTGTGAATGATGATTGTCTGACCCTACATTATAAGAGAATGTAGGCCCAAGTATGTATTAGTACATGGAATGTACTATGTATGAAGCAGATGCATATAATCACATAAATCATGTCAATGAGATGTTTTCATATAGGAAATCATGCTAGTGAGATATCATCATGAACATGCAATGAACAACTAAATCATGTTACAAAAGGGTTAGAAACTCAATGCATAAACATGGCCAATGCAAGCTAGTCATATCATAAGTCTTGTGAGATACTTCTAGTACCCTAGTTCTTTGTTATGGGATTTTTACATTTAACCGACATAGACCATGCGAGCTATAACATGGAATCCAGTGTCTGCCCCACACCGAAAAGGGGAGTGATGTCTACCCCACACCACTAGAAAGGGTGTCCCACTTGCCAAGGTAAGGACCATAAATCTGTAGCTTATGTGGATCCACTAGCTATGTGTCTATCTGGGACAAAACCTACGAGGCACATAGTTATGGGACTTAGGGATTGCCACTAAAGGTCCACAGACGCTAAATAGAAATCTTCATCCCAAAAGCCCGCTTGGTGCTAAGTACAATCCCAAGGAATAGTCAATTAAGCTTATTCATATTTTAACCAAGGAAGAGGTACATCTAGGGTTACCAAATCCAAGCTAAGATCATATCAAGACATTTCAACTACCATGGGCTTGCCCAGGCTTACGTCATTAGAATAGCTCCTAATTGATTCATAGGTGAGAAAGCCTTTCAACCATATGAACCCTAATTTATGTGAGAAAACCTTTCACATTCATATTCTTAGCTTATTGTGAAGAAAACCTTTTCACAACTCATGGATGCCATCATCTATATGCACCCTAGCAATTATAAGCATAATTCTCATGAAACATGCATCTCTTATGCAAGCTATTCATATACATGCATCTCTTATGCAAGCTATTCATATGTTCATAAATCATGATCTAGTATGGTACATGTCAATTCATCTTAGAATCATGCAATAAACTAGAATCATGCATATTTTCATCAATTACATAAGTTCATAAATGCATGGATCATATTTCATCATTAATTCATAACTAGGAATCATGGCTCATGCATGGGTTCATACAATTTCTACATCAAATCATATAAATCACACTAAATCATGCACTAAGTTACTTTATCACGCTAGATCGTGCACTACGAATTATAAAATCAACAATTCGAATCACAATTAAAGAACCCATAAGAATTGATCAAAACCCTAACTAAATTTGGGGAAATTGAACCTTGAAAATTGAAGAAAACTAGGGACCCATTGGAGGAAAGGGCTCCAAATGGTGAATGCTAACATACCTCAACAAAGCCCACAAGAAATTGCTAAGAATTGATGACCTTCAATGGAGGATCCTAGCCTTTCTTCTTCCTTGTGAATTGAGAGAACTTTCTAGAGAGAAATATTTTGGGGAAGTTGGGAATTTGAGAAGGAATTAGATGAAGGAAAATTTGGGAGGAAAGACTTATATAGTGGATCAATTTAGGGGCAAAGTCGTAATTAAAAAGACTTAAAAGAATTGGAAAAAGACATAAAGACCCCTGGAAATTAACTGTCGGATGAAGTCTACGGTCCCAACCTACGGTTCGTAGGGCTTCCTACGGACCGTCCTGTTGGACCGTAGAAAACTTCAGAAAACCCAACTTTCAGGACACTTTCTACGACTTTGTTATATGGCCCGTAGACCATTCTACGGTCCGTAGGTCCAACTAGTAGAACCCAACTTATCCCTCATAAACTTGACGAAGTCTGAAATGTTTTGATGGAACCTTTCTACGATCCGTGGAAAGACCTACGGTCCGTCCTGCTAACCCGTAGACTCGACTTCAGAAACTTGATTTTCAAAATTTTTTACCCTCTTTCTATGGATGCATTTTACGGTTCGTCAACTGATCTATGACCCGCAGACTGCACCCATAGAACTGACTCTGGGCCCAAAACTGGAGATTTTCTCTTTCGAAAAACTAAGGTGTTATAATATCTCCCCCTTGGAAACATACGTCCCCGAATGGAACTCAACTTGCAACAACAAGAGTAGGGGAAACAACAATTCTACGATTCCAATCATGAATGCAATTACATAATACACATATCTGAGGAGGAAAAATCAACTCCAAGCTAAAGCATGCTTTATCACAAAATGTCAAGCTATAACACTTAATGAATGCATGTATGAGGAAACATGAGAATGACTAAGACACATGCATCCTAGAAACAGGCCATGAGGAGTTAAATACCTCAAGCTAGGGAAGACTCGGAAGGAAAGAGATTAGGATAACGGGAGATCATATCGGCCTCTGCCTCCCACGTAGCACCCTCAACTAATTGATTCCTCCACAACACCTTAACGGAAGCAACTTCTTTGTTTCTCAACTTCTGGACTTGTCGGTCTAGAATCTCAATCGGAACCTCTTCATAAGATAAACTCGCTTGGATTCCAAGACTTTCTAAAGGCACTATGGATGTTGGATCTCCAACACACTTCTTCAAAAGAGACACATGGAAAACCGGATGAACCGATGCTAACTCATTGGGCAACTCAAGCTCATAAGCAACCTTGCCAATACGTCTCAAAATCTTATATGGGCCGACATACCGGGGACTAAGCTTCCCCTTCTTACCAAACCTCATGACACCCTTCATGGGCGAAATTTTCAAATAGACCCAATCATCAACCTCAAACTCAAGATCCTTTCTCCTAACATCGGCATACGACTTTTGTCAACTTTGACTTGTTTTCAATCTTTCTCAAATAAGCCAAACTTTCTCCATAGCCTCATGCACTAATTCGGGACCCATCAAAGCAAATTCACCCACCTCAAACCATCATATAGGAGACCTGCATCTCCTACCATAGAGAGCCTCAAATGGAGACATACCAATACTTGCGTGATAACTATTATTGTAAGCAAACTCAATCAAAGGTAAATTGCCACGACCCAGGGTAGCCCCTAGATGTAACACGGCGTACAAGACCCCGAGAGGCCTCATACAAGCCCTTAGCATACATAACACACAAGATAATAGAGAAATAAGAGTTCAAAGAGCATTTTATATCAAAGCTTTACTCAAAACAGCGAAAGTCAACAACTCATGTCTCAAAGCCTTCTAATATCATAGAATACGAATAAAAGTGATAGGGACGCAGCCCAACACAATATCCAACACTGAAAAGAAACGACATGAAAATAAGAACAACTAGGCTATGTCCTCGGAGGGATGAGGACTCACCAAGTCTTCTATCAACTCTTAGATCAAGCTCTAGCCACGAGTGGAAGGTGAATCGCCACGTCCTACACCAAAGAAGTTAATCTAGGCAAGAGTATGCGTTAGCACAATTAAGTACTAACTATGATAGCAATGCACATAAACACATAAGTCATGCTAGAGAGAGAGACATAATCATGACATGCAATGGCCAAGCTAAAAACATGATAAACATGAAACATAAAGCATATATCAAGGCCAAAGCAAGCTAAATCATCTTTCCTTCTTTTCTTTACTTCATCATGAGAACACTTGTTCATTAACTTGTGGGGAAAAGCCTTAACCGACTTGTAAGACCATGTGAGCTATCAACACGAAATCCGGTGTCTACCCCACACTGAAAAGGGGTGTCCTACTTGCCAAGGTAATACCATGAACTTCTTAGCTTATGTGGATCCACTAGCTAATGTCTACTTAAAGACAACATCCTATGGTGGCAACATAGTTTATGGGATAGAGATTGCTTTGGGAGACTCGGCCTCAACTAACGGGAGAACTCCATCTAGAAAACCTGGCCTCTACTAACGGAACC
This sequence comes from Solanum appendiculatum, assembly GCA_018342035.1. Lineage (NCBI taxonomy): Eukaryota > Viridiplantae > Streptophyta > Magnoliopsida > Solanales > Solanaceae > Solanum > Solanum appendiculatum. Next base: position 200,531 of record JAGDQO010000386.1, on the reverse strand, counting down.
CATCTACGGCCCGTCAACTGGACTACGAACCGTCCTGCTATTCTGTAGGTCAAAGTTCAGAAACTTGGAAATTCTAAAATTTCACAGTGCCATTGACGGTCCCCACCTACGGCCCGTCAATCCATCTACAACCCATAGGTGGCCTTCGTAGGTCACTGTCTTCAGGAGAGTTCTGCATTTTAATATCCGTTCGAAGCTTGGGGTGTTACACAAATAATCATCCCAGTTACTCTTGAAATCAATCATACATGCTCTTAGCATATCCTCTAAGGTTTGGATAGTATGCTCCGCTTGCCCTTTAGTTTGGGGATGAAAAGCCGTGCTAAGCTTAACCTTGGTACCAAGATCCTTTTGGAAAGACTTCCAAAATTGAGAAGTGAATTGGGTACCTCTATCGGAGATAATGGATAGGGGCACTCCAAGCAACCTAACGATCTCCCTAATGTACAACTTAGCATAATCTTCCGCTGAAAAGGACACCTTGACGGGAATGAAGTGAGCCGACTTCGTCATACGGTCTACTATAACCCATATAGAATCATGTTACCGGTGAGTACGGGGTAAACCGACAATGAAGTCCATATTAACATCTTCCCACTTCCAAGTAGGAATGACTATATCTTGGGATAAACCTCCCGGCCTTTGATGTTCAACCTTAACTTGTTGACAATTTGGGCACCTTGCCACAAATTCCGCAATATCTTTCTTCATTCCATTCCACCAATAGACTTCCCGCAAATCGCAGTACATCTTGGTGGCTCCCGGATGAATAGAGTATCGAGAACTATGAGCTTCTTCTAGAATTTGCTCTCTTGGGCCATCAACATTAGGCACACACAAACGACCTTGATATCTAAGGACACCATCTCCCCCTTGGGAGAAAGCCTCATTGCCCTTCTTTAGAACCGCTTCTTTCAACTCAACTTGTATTGGATCAAGTGCTTGCTTAGCCTTAACTTCCACCACAAAGGACGATTCCGACCCATTTTGGACAATCACACCTCCCTCATTGGAGTCAACCAATCGAACACCTAGCCGATCTAGTCTATGAACATCCCGAACCAATTCTTTCTTATCATCTTCTATATGTGCAACACTATTCATTGATAACCGACTCAAGGCATTGGCCACTACATTAGCTTTGCCCGGGTGATAGAGGACATTCATGTCATAGTCCTTTAAGAGCTTTAGCCATCTACGTTGTCGAAAATTTAGATCCTTCTGCTTAAACATGTATTGCAAACTTTTGTGGTCGGTAAATACATCAACATGGACACCATACAAATAGTGCCTCCAAATCTTTAGAGCAAAGACAACTGCCGGAAGTTCTAAATCATGGGTGTCACGGCCCAATTTCTCAAGTCAAGATGGCGCCTAGCAACCCTCAATTAGGCAAACCAAACTCTATCCCAGATCTTGACAGTAATGGGACTAAGAGTGGAAACTAATCCAAACCAAGCGGAAGCATATAACAAGAACACATAAAGAAGGCTGAAGCTAAACCAAACAAAAATAATATATACAAGACACCTCCTAGAATCTGGAAGTCACATGTACATAACCACTAACAAGAGTACAAGTCCCAAAAGTGGACCACAGAAACAACTGTCTCGAAAGCAAAAGACAAGCCAAAATAGATATACAGAAGGAGACAGGTAATCCCAGAACGCTATGTGCTCACCCTAGTCTCCTGAAAGGAAAGCTCCCGGCCCGATCTCAACGTTGATAATTGGTGCTCGGATCTGCATCACAAAAACAGATGCAGAGTGTAGCATGAGTACCAAAATAACAGGTACCCAGTAGGCATCATAGGCCGGCTGAGCAAGAATGGTAAAAACAGGCAGACAAGATAGAATCATCAACAACAACAACAACAACAGAGGTCATTAGAACGGAAACAGAAAAAGCGGTAAGTAAACTGAGAATAGCTAATTAAACCCAGCTGGACCCTGTATAAGACCCGCTGGGCACACTCGTGCGCAAGTTTAAATAAAACTTGAACGGACCCCCATAAGCCCGACAGGTACACTGAAAAGCTATTCTACAGAACCAGGGAAACTCAACTCTAGGAACCTCAACACTCATGGGTCCCGGACCCAAAAGGATAACCCCTGGGCCCTGCCCAATCATCAGTCACGAGCTGGGAATACCGGACTCTAACCAGGTAATGTCAGCCTCGAGCTGGAATAATAACTGGGCCTAACCTTATCATCAGTCACGAGCTGGGAATACCGGACTTTAATCGGGTAACGTCAGCCTCAAGCTGGAAAAATACCTGTCGCTCTACGGTCTCGAGCTAGAAATAACGGACTCTAACCGTGTAACGTCAAACTCGGACTGGAGCTAATAAGTCTACGCTCAACAGTCTAGCATTGGAAATACCGGTTCCAACAGGGTAACGTCAACCGTGGGCTGAGACTAGTGGCCTATGCTCCATGGACTCGCACTGGAAATAACGGGCCGCAATCGTATACCGTCAGCTATGGACCGGAGCTAGTAGCCTACCCCCGACAGCTTAGCGCTGGAAATACCGGATGCTAACCGCGTAACCTCAGTCTCGTACTGGAGCTAACAACCTCAAACAAGATAAAGCCACTACGAACACTACAACACAAGGCTAAACATCACGGGCCGCCGCCCTACAAGGATATCAACCGAAGGCTCCTAACCTTGCACAATCCAGCCGTCAATCGGCTCAATGCAACATCTTTCGGCAACATCCCACGATCTCAAAAATAGAGGGGAAAGAATCGGAAGATTCGAAGGCCACGAGAACACCTAAATTAAGGCTCACACTATCAAATCCAAGTCTGCTATATCAGTCTACAAGGATCTAGTCCATCCGAATCGCCGTCGGATACATACTCAAGTCAACAGGTGAATAGGACTAAGGCAATACTACCTTTACCTATTCTAAGTCCGAAATCACAATAATCAACCCAACACAGAATCCAAAGACTCGGACCCACTCATGCATCAATAGATAACCACCCAAGAGATAATCTACAACACAAATACCAACAATCAAAGTCAACAACCCAAACTACAGCATGATACTAGCCCATAACAGCCCGACAGTCGGCTATAAAATAGGAAATCGGATAAGCAGGGAAACAAAACTAGCTAGCCACCCCAGATTCACACATATCAACCAGCATTTACACATTCAAGCTCAATCTAGATAGAAGGGAAGGCGTAACCTACCAAAAAGCCGATCACAAGCGCTCTAAGTCACTCAACCGGAGATTTCCCTTTACGAATGGCCTCAGACTGCTGCCACGCTATCAAGAATAGAATCACAGCGTCAATACAGTCGTTTGGAAACTAAAATCAATAAAATTAGAGATAGACTAATTTTGGAGTCAAATCGGGCAAAGTGGGACCCGCTTCGAATTTTCAAGAATTGACTCCGTGAAAAAGGTCCTAAATCCTTCCCTGAACTTGAATCCCAAAACGGATTGCCCATCAAGGCTCAGATCTACTCCTAAAAGCCAACAACAACAAAATGCAAAACTTAACAAAAATAGGCCAAGAATAAACTTACCACTGGAATTCACGGAATTCGAGGACCACCCAACGCCAACCAACCTAAAACCCACGAAGCCAACGAGAATCTAAACGCCTGGGACTTCCAATCGCCGAAAACCGATGCAAGATGAGGGAGATATGAGGTTTTGAAGCTCTCCAACGAGTGACCTTCGACCTCATTAAATAGACACAGCCAGGCCCGCCTTCTCCGCAAACGTAGTCAACGCTCCGTGAATGCGGAGGTGAGTTAGCCAGTACTCCGCGAACGCGGAGAACAATATCTTCCCTCACCTAATTGACCTACGCGAACGCAGAGCATAGGGTCACAGACCTCCGCGAACGCGGAGTAGACTCTCCCACACCTCCGCAAACGGGGAGTCTATCCCGTGAACGCGGAGAGTAAATGAGTCTGCAGTTTTGACAGCTGCACCAGCTAAGTTTTGGAAATTCCAAAACTCCGACGGGATGCTCGGGATTCGTTTGAAACCCCGTGCACTCAAACAAAATATCCTAACCTATCGAATTCGACGTTCTGGACTCAATTGCGCAGTCAAAATTTCCATACGAGGTCATTTCGACAAAAAGTGGCTCCCACACTAAAAGAGCCATTTTAACCAACTTCTATCAGAGGCCTCAAAATTAGATCGGAAGCTCCCGGTAATTCTCGAAAGGTCGTTCTAGACCAAACTCGGCATTCCGAAACTAACCGCTCTGTCGAAATTTCCATCCGAGCATATTTTCCAAGAATGTTGACCGAAGTCAACCTTAAACAAAATTTCAAAGACTAAAGAGCTAACTGGCCCCAAAATCATACCGAAAACTCCAGGACTCGGGCAAACCATGCTTCTAGCCTAATTTGGCCACTCCGGAGTTGATGAAACCGTCAGAATTCTCATCTGAGGTCATTTACCCAAAGTTATGACTGAAATCAACTTTTCAAGGTTCAAAAGCTCCAAAACAAAAAAAACAGGCATAAAACCCAAACGAACGACCAGGCCACTGAACAGTCAGTGCCAGCAAGTCCTAAATGACTTGGGGTCACTACATGAACACTCTAAACGACAGAAAGAAGGCATTAACACAGAATTGACCTGGAGGGTCATTACAATATCCACTACTAAAAGGACTTTCGTCCGCGAAAGTAAGGATCAAGAAGTACCTGAGGGCTCAAATAAGCTGGGGAACTGCTCCCGCATCTCCCGCTCGATCTCCTATGTAGCCTTCTCAACTGGACGATGCCTTCAACGGACGTTAACCATATGAATGACTCTCGACCTCAACTGCCTCACATCTCTGGCCAAAATAGCAATTGGCTCCTCAGTATAGGTCAAGCGATCATCTAACTCAACAACATCACATTGGAGCACATGAGACTTATCTGGAACATATCGGCGCAGCATCGAAACATGGAAAACTTGATGAACAACTGAGAATGCTGGAGGTAAAGCTAACTCATAAGCCATCTCGCCAACTGCCCTCAAAATCTCAGAAGGCTTGATATACCTGGGGCTAAGCTTGCCTCACCTTCCAAATCTCATCACGCCCTTCAAGGGCGATACTCGGAGGAATACTCTTTCACCCATGGCAAAACTCAATGGTCGACGCCTGCGGTCTGCATAACTCCACTGTCTACTCTGAGATGTCCTGAGCCTATCTTGAATCAACCTCACATGCTCCAAGGATTCCTGAAACAGATCAGTACCATGCGGCCTAGGCTCCGTAGACTCAAACTAACCGATTGGAGTGCGATAATGCCTACCATATAGGGCCTTAAACGGGGCCATCTGGATGCTGGAATGGTAGCTGTTGTTGTACACAAACTCTGCCAAGGGCAAGAAATGGTCCCACTAACCCCCAAATTCTATAACACAAGCCCGCAACATATCCTCAAGAACCTGAATAGTGCGCTCTAACTGGTCATCAGTGAAATGCTGTGCTAAGATCAGTATGAGTGCCCAAATCCTCCTGAAATGCTCTCCAAAGCTGGAATTGAATTGTGGGCCCCGGTTTCAGATGATAGAAACAGGCACACCATGAAGACGTACTACCTTCCGGATGTAGATACGGGCTAACCTCTCAGCATGGTAGGATGTATGAACAGGGATGAAGTGTGTTAACTTGGTTAATCGATCGACGATGACCCAGATAATGTCAACACCCCTGGGAGTCCGTGGCAACCTAACAATGAAGTTCACGATGAGACGCTCCCACTTCAACTCAGGAATAGGTAATCTCTGCAACTCTCCACCAGGCCTCATATGGTCGGCCTTCACCTGTTGGCAACACAAACAACGAGACACATAGTCTGAGATGTCCCTTCTCATACCGCTCCACCAGTAATGCTGCCTGAAATCACGATACATCTTTGCTGTGCCCAGATGAATAGAGTATCTGGAATCATGGGCCTCGCTAAGGATTAGCTGGATCAAGTCTCCATCTCTCGGTACACACAAACAGCCAGCAATCCATAAAACCCCATCTAAATCTAAGGTAGCCTGCCCGGCATCACCTGCCAAAACTCTATCTCTGAGTGCCACCAAAGACTTATCCTCAAACTGATGGCTATAGATCTGATCAAGCAGAGATGACTGAACCCCCATATATGCTAACATACTACTGGAATCTAAAACGGCAAGTCTGATCATCTGATTGGCTAAGGACTGAATGTCCAAAGCCAAGGGTCGCTCCGAAAAAGAAAAGAAGGCTAGACTACCCATGCTCACTGCCTTCCGACTCAAGGCGTCCACTACTACATTTTGCCTTGCCCTGATGGTAGCGAATAGAGAGGTCGTAGTCCTTCAGGAGCTCTATCCAACGGTGCTGCCTCAAATTAAGATCCCTCTGAGTCATGATGTACTGAAGAATCCTATGATCAGTAGATATCTCATAATGAACTCCATATAGGTAATACCTCTAGATCTTAAGCGCGAAAACTACTGCCGCCAACTCCAAGTCATGAGTGGGATAGATGCGTCACAGTAGACCGTGAAGCCCTCGCCCTCAACTTGAAGAGTCAATATAGGAGCGGTGGTAAGCAACTCTTTGAGCCTCAGAAAGCTCCTCTCACACTCCCCTAATCACACAAAAGGAACATCCTGGCGAGTCAACCGAGTCAAAGGTGCCGCTAAAGTGGAGAAACCCTCAACAAAGCATTTGTAGTACCCTGCAAATTCGACAAAGCTCCGAATCTCTGTCACAGAGGTGGGCCTAGCCCAACTACGAATAGCCTCAATCTTTGCCGGATCCACCATAATGCAATCCTTGGACACCACGTGCCCCAAGAATGCTACAGACTCAAGCCAAACCTTGCACTTTGAGAACTTGGCATAAAGCTAGTGATCTCTCAAAGTCTCGAGCACTATCCTCAAATGCTGCTCATGCTCATGATGGCTCCACGAGTATACCAAGATATCATCAATGAAGACTATGATGAAGGAATCCAAGTTCTACCTGAATACACGAGTCATCAAGTCCATAAAGGCGGTAGAGGCGTTAGTCAACCCAAAAGACATAACCAGGAACTCATAATGGCCATAGCGAGTCCTAAATGCTATCTTAGGGATGTCCGCTGCTCTAATCCTCAGCTGATGATAACCAGATGTCAAGTCGATCTTAGAAAACATGGCAGCACCCTGAAGCTGGTCGAATAGATCATCAATACGAGGCATAGGATAACGGTTCTTCACCGTCACCTTATTCAACTGCCTGTAATCGATACACATCCACATGGTGGCGTTCTTCTTTATTACAAACAAGACTGGGGCACCCCAAGGCAATACAGTAGGTCTGATGAACCCTCTACTCAAGAGTTCCTGAAGCTGATCACTGAGCTCCCTAAGCTCTGCAGGTGCCATGCGGTATGGTGGGATAGAAATGGGACGAGTTCCCGGCTCCAAGTCTATGCCAAAGTCAATGTCCCGTTCTGGGGGTAGGCCAGGAAGGTAGGCAGGAGACACATCTTTGAACTCTCAGACGATAGGCACTGAATCAACTATACGGCCCTCCCTACTCACATCTCTAACATATGACAAGTAAACCAAGCATCCAATGTCCACCAGCCTCTGAGCCCGAATACAAGAAATCACCCCAACTGGTGTGCGACTACAAGAACCCTGCCACACCACCGGTGGAATACCAGGAATGGCTAAAGTCACGGTCTTGGCATAACAGTCCAAGACAGCCCGGTGAGGAGATAGCTAATCCATACTCAGAATCATATCAAAGTCTACCATACACAGCACAATAAGATCAACCAGAGTGTCCTGCCCCCGAATGGTCAATACACAAGACCTGCAAACCCGATCCATTACTAAAGAATCCCCTACTAGGGTGGAAACATGCAATGGAACCAATAAGGGCTCAAGACTCACTCCCAATCGAGGCACACAGTAATCCGACACATATGAATAGGTGAAACCAGGATAAAATAAGGCTGAAGTGGGCTGATGGCATAAGAGAACCGTACCTGTGATCACATCATCTGACGCCTCGGACTCTACTCTGGCTGGAGCTGCATAAAAGTGGCCCTGGGCACCTCTACCCCGCGCATCCGCTCTACCGCCTGTCCTGCCTCCCCAGGGACCTCCTCGAGAACTTTGCTGCTGACCCGCTCTTCTAGTTGGAGGTGCTACTGTCGAAACCAGTTTTGCTGCCTCAGGGGCTGGTAAAGCTAACATGGATAAAGGGCACTCCCTGGCCCAATGACCGAGCTCTCCATAAGTGAAGCAGCCTTGAGAAAGCCTGCTAACTGCTAGAGGCTGGCCACCCCGACCTGATGCTCCTGACTGAAACACACCTCGGCCCTGACTCAGACCGGCACTATAACCGTTCTAACGAGGCTGATCACCCTCTGAGGTCTGCAACGCTACCTGAAACAGGCAACGGGATTGCCCTGGCTGGAACCCCTGATAACCCCGACCTCAGGTATCCCTCGACTCATGACGGGTCCTACTGAAGCTGTCATCTGATCTGGCCCTCTTACCACTGCCCCCGTGGGCCTCACGACGAAGATGCTCAATAGTACGGGCATGGTCTACCACCTCTAGAAAGGAACAACCCACTGTCAACAAAGACTGTGACTCAATCCTCAGCTGCAGTCTCAACCCTCTAACAAAGCATTAGACCCGCTCCTCCTGTGTGAGTAGAATCATGGTGGCATGACGGGACAACTCTAGAAATCTGGCCTCGTACTCAGACACCGTCATGGAGCACTACTCCAACCTCGAGAACTCATCATGAAGTCGATCCCTGATGCTCCGTGGAATAAACCTGGCCAGAAAAGCGTTGAAAAACTTTTCCCATAATACTGGTGGTGCTCTGACTGGCCTGGTTCCAATGAACGAACGCCACCACTGTCTGGCTGGTCCGTCTAGCTGATAAGAGGTGAAGTCATCTCCCCTGGACTCCACTAAGCCCAAGGTCTGCAACCTCTCACGGTAAGTACTTAGGAACTCGTAGGCATCCTCCCCCACAGCCCCTGAGAACCTCAACGATGATAGTCTATGAAACACCCCGATCATCTTCTACTCTCGCAGAGGCATAACCTCTCCCAATAGGTCCAGCTGAACCACGGCTGGAGCTAGTTGCTGAAGAACTTCTGGTGCCACTAATGCAGGCTGGTCCTGCTGTGCCTGAACCAGCTCTGGGATTGGTGCTGGGGTTAGCTGCTGCTTCTGCTGCATACTCTCGATAGCGGCTAGAATCTGGGCAAGCATGCCCTGAAGATCAGGAGCCACAACTGGTGTTGGTGGTGGCTGGGCTGGTCTCGGCCCCACAAGTTAAAGAGGAATCTGCTCTGCTCAAGGCTCCTGCTCCGGCTCTGGAGTCCTCTCTCTCTCTCGGTCTTGTGCTGTAGCACCACGTTGACCTCCTCTGTTTGTACGAGCCATCCGTGTAACAAAACAGAACAAGTGAGATTTCAAGAAACCAACTGGTCAGCAACGCACGAAATGGATACAAAGTAAGACAACATCCAAAGGACATCCTGTAGCTTCCTGAAGATAAGTCACGGACGTCTCCACACCGATTCTCAAGACTCTACTAGATGTTAGTTCTGTACAAGTGAGACCAACGAACCTAGGCTCTGATACCAATTTGTCACGACCTGATTTCTCAAGTCATGATGGCGCAAATCAACACTCCATTAGGCAAGCCAAACTCTATCACAGAATTTGACAGTAATGGGACTAAGAGAGGAAACTAATCCAAACCAAGCGGAAGCATATAACAAGAACACATAAAGAAGGCTGAAGCGAAACCAAACAAAAATAATATATGCAAGACACCTTCCAGAATCTGGAAGTCACATGTACAGAACCACTAACAAGAGTACAAGTCTCAAAAGTGGACCACAGAAATAACTGTCTCGAAAGTAAAAGACAAGCCAAAATAGATATACAGAAGGAGAAAGGTAATCCCAGAAAGCCATGTGCTCACCCTAGTCTCCTAAAAGGACAGCTCCCGGCCTGATCTCAATGCTGATAACTTGTGCTCCAACCTGCATCATGAAAATAGATGCAAGGTGTAGCATGAGTACCAAAACAACAGGTACCCAGTAGGCATCATAGGCCGCTAAGCAAGAAAGGTAAAAACAGGCAGACAAGATAGAATCAACAACAACAACAACAGAGGTCATTAGAACGGAAATAGAAAAAGTGGTAAGTAAACTGAGGATAGCTAATTAAACCCAGCTGGGCTCCTCATAAGACCCGCTAGGCACACTCGTGCGCAAGTTTAAATTAAACCTAAACGGACCCCGATAAGCCCGACAGGTACACTGGAAAGCTATTCTACAGAACCAAGGAAACTCAACTCCCGGACTCAAAAGGATAACCCCTGGGCCCCGCCCAATCATCAGTCACGAGCTGGAAATAACAGACTCTAATCGGGTAACATCAGCCTCGAGCTGGAACAATAACTGGCCCCAGCCCTATCAGCAGTCATGAGCTGGGAATACCGGTGTCTAACCGGGTAACGTCAACTTCGAGTTGGAACAATACCTGTCGCTCTACGGTCTCGAGCTTGAAATAACGGACTCTAACCATGTAACATCAATCTTGGACTGGAGCTAATCAATCTACGCTCAACAGTCTAGCACTGGAAACACCGGTTCCAACCGGGTAATGTCAACCGCGGGCTGGGACTAGTGGCCTATGCTCCACGGACTCGCACTGGAAATAACGGGCTGCAATCGCATTACATACTCTATGGACCAGAGCTAGTAGCCTACGCTTGACAGCCTAGCGCTGGAAATACCGAATGCTAACCGCGTAACCTCAGTCTCGTATTGGAGCTAAAAACCTCAAGCCAGATAAAGGCACTACGAACAACACAACGCAAGGCTAAACATTACGGGCCGCCGTCCCACAAGCATATCAATCGAAGGCTCCCAGCCTAGGACAAACCAGCCGTCAATCGGCTCAAGGCAACATCTTCCGGCAATATCCCACGATCTCAGAAATAGAGGGGAAAGAATCGAAAGATCCGAAGGCCACGAGAACGCTTAAATTAAGGCTCACACTATCAGACCCAAGTCTGCTATATCAATCTACAAGGATCTAGTACATCCTAATCGTCGTCGGATACATACTCAAGTCAACAGGTGCATTGGACTAAGGCAACACTACCTTAACCTATTTTAAGTTCAAAATCACAATAATCAACCCAACACAGAATCCAAAGACCTGGACCCACTCATGCATCAACAGATAACCACCCAATAGATAATCCACAACACAAATACAAACAATCCAAGTCAACACCCTAAACTACAGCGTGATACTAGCCCACAACAGCCTGACAGTCAACTATAAAATAGGAAATCGGATAAGCACGGAAACAATACTAGCTAGCTACCCCAGATTCACACATATCAACCAGCATTTACACAATCAAGCTTAATCTAGAAAGAAGGGAAGCCGTAACCTACCAAAAAGCCTATCACAAGCGCTCCAAGTCATTCAATCGGAGATTTCCCCTTCCGAACAGACTCAGACCGCTGTCGCACTATCAAAAATAGAATCACAACGCCAATACGGTCGTTTAGACAATAAAATCAATAAAATCAGAGACAGACCAGTTTTGGAGTCAAATCAGGCAAAGTGGGACCCGCTTCGGATTTTCCAGAATTGACTCCGTGAAAAGGTCCTAAATCCCTCACTGAACTTGAATTCCAAAACGGATTGCCCATCAAGGCTAGGATCTACTCCTAATAGCCAACAACAACAAATTGCAAAACTTAACAAAAATAAGCCAAGAATAAACTTACCACTCAAATTTATGAAATTCGAGGACCACCCAATGCCAACCAACCTAAAACCCACAAAACCAACGAGAATCTGAATGCCTGGGACTTCGAATCGTCGAAAACCGATGAAAAATAAGGGAGATATGAGGTTTTGAAGCACTCCAATGAGTGAGCTTCGACCTCATTAAATAGACACTGCCAGGCCCGCCTTCTCCGTGAACGTGGAGGTGAGCCAGCAAGTACTCCACAAATGCGGAGAACAAAATCTCCCCTCACCCAATCGACCTCCGCGAAGGCGGAGCTGCCCGCACGAACGCGGAGCACAGGGTCACAGACCTCCGCGAACGCGGAGTAGACTCTCCCACAACTCCGTGAACGCGGAGCCTATCCCGCGAACACGGAGAGTAAATGAGTCGTCAGTTTTGACAGCTGCACCAGCTAAATTTTGGAAATTTTAAAACTCCGACGGGGTGCTCGGGATTCGTTCGAAACTCCGTGCTTGCAAAAGAAATATGCTAACCCCTCGAGTTCGACGTTCTAGACTCAATGGCGCAGTCAAAATTTACATACGAGGTCATTTCAACAAAAAGTGGGTCCCACACCCAAAGAGACATTTTACCCAACTTCTACCGGAGCCCTCAAAATTAGATCGGAAGCTCTCGGTAATTCTCAAAAGGTCGTTCTAGACCAAAATCCGCATTACGGAACTAACCACGCTGTTGGAATTTCCATCCGAGTGCGTTTTCTAAGAATGTTAACCGAAGAAACCTTATACCAAATTTTAAAGACTAAAGAGCTAACTGGCCCCAAAATCACACTGGAAACACCGAGATTCGGGCAAACCATGCTTCTAGCCTAATTTGGCCGCTCTAGAGCTGATGAAACCGTCAGAATTCTCATCTGAGGTCATTTACCAAAAGTTATGACCGAAATCAACTTTTCAAGGTTCAAAAGCTCCAAAATAGAAAAACAGGCATAAAATGCACAAGAACGACCAGGATACCGAACAGTCAGTGCCAGCAAGTCATAAATGACTTGTGGTCGCTACATGAATGCTCTAAACTTCAGAAAGAAGGCAATAACACAAAAATGACCTGGAGGGTCATTACAATGGGTAGGATAATTCTTTACATGAACCTTAAGTTGCCTTGAATCATAAGCAATCTCCTTCCCATTCTGCATAAGAACACACTTTAAGCCAACCCTTGAAGCATCACAATAAACCACGAAGCCATCGAAACCTTCCGATAATGTCAATATCAAAGCGGAAGTAAGCCTATCTTTCAATTCTTGAAAGCTCTTTTCACAGTCCTCTGACCATACAAACTTAGTCTTCTTTTGAGTCAACGAGGTCAATGGAGAGGCAATAGAAGAAAACCCTTCCACAAACCTCCTATAATATCCGGCCAAGCCCAAGAAATTATGAATATCCGAAGGAGAAAGAGGTCTAGGACAATTTTTAACCACATCCGTCCTCTTAGGATCTACCTCAATACCCTTACAGGACACAATGTGACCAAGGAAAGCCATGGATCTCAACCAAAACTCACATTTATTGAACTTATCATATAACTCACGATCCCTAAGAATTTGCAATACAATCCTCAAATGATCGGTATACTCTTCCTCACTTAGGGAGTAAATCAAAATATCATCAATGAATACAATCACGAGCAAGGTATTGTCTAAACACGCTATTCATCAAATCCATAAAGGCCGCCGGAGCATTAGTCAATCCAAACAACATAACCACAAACTCATAATGGCCATACCTAGTCTGAAAAGCCGTCTTTGGAATATGACAATCTCTCACCCTCAATTGGTGATAACTCGATCGGAGATCAATTTTAGAGAATAAACTAGCACCTTGAAGTTGGTCAAACAAATTATCTATCCTCGCGATCGGGTATTTATTCTTAATATTAACCTTATTCAATTGCTGGTAATCAATACACATACGGAGAGAGCCATCTTTCTTACGAACAAACAACACCGGAGCACCCCATGGAGAAATACTTGGTCGGATGAAACCCTTTTCCAAGAAATCCTTCAATTGTCCTTTCAATTCCTTAAGTTCCGTCGGAGCCATACGGTAAGGAGGAATAGAGATAGGTTGCATATTGGGAAGAAGGTCAATACCAAAGTCTATTTCCCTTTCGGGAGGAACATCGGGTAGATCATCGGGAAGCACATCCAAAAACTCATTTACCACAGGAACCGACTCAAGACTAGGGGTTTCAGAATCTATATCCCTAACCTGAATAAGATGATAAATGCAACCCTTGGAGATCATCTTTCTAGCTTTAAGACAAGAAACAAATCGGCCTCTAGGCATAGAATTTCCCCCTTGCCATTCTAGGATGGGCTCATTAGAAAATTGAAACTTAACCACTCGGGTTCTACAATCAACCGAGGCATAGCAAGAATGAAGCCAATCCATCCCAAGAATGACATCGAAGTCTATCATATCTAGCTCTACAAGATCAACATATGTGACTCTATGGAACAAGAAAATGGGACACTTCCTATAAACTCTTTTAACCACAACAGAATCACCAATAGGAGTAAAGACACAAATGGGGTCTATCAACACATCCGGGGCAGTAAAAAATCTCATAGCCACATATGGCGTCACAAAATATAAAGTAGCACCTGGATCAACTAAGTCATACACATCAAGATGGAAGACTTTCAACATACCCGTAACCACATCAAGCGAACCTTCTTGCTCTTGGTGATTTTGGAGTGCATAAAATCAGTTTTGCTTGGGAGCACTAGAACCCAAACCACTAGGAGCACCTTGTTTACCATCATTCCCCTTTGTAACATTCATTGGACAATCCCTCATTTTGTGACCACACTTGCCACAAGTGAAGCAACCATCCGATCCAGCTAAGCATCTCCCCTCATGTTTCCTCCCACACTTTTGACATGGGTAATCAGAGTCCTATCACCACCACCATTGCCTCCTTGAGGCTTAGGGTTAGACACCCTATTCTTATCAAACTTAGGCATAGGAGCATTTGAAGACCCTTGGCTCGAAAACCTTTGCCGAAACTTGGAACGGTCATGTCCTCTGGTCCTTTGGTTTGAGAAGTCACCATCACCGGTCCTAGCCCTCTTTGCTACTTTGGACCTCTCCTTTAGCTTCTCCTCTTTGATTTGTTATGCATGTACCATCAACCTTGAAATATCAATTTCTTTGATAAGCATAGCAGTCCTACACTCCATGACCACCAAGTCGGATACCCCCGACACAAACTTACTCATTTTGGCCCTTGAATCGGCCACCAAGGAAGGAACATATTTTGACAATTGAGTGAACTTCAATTCATATTCTTTGACACTCATACCACCTCGCTTCAAGTTAATGAACTCGAGGACCTTAGACTCTCTCATCTCAAGAGGAAACAATCGATCAAGAAAAGCTTCCTTAAATTTCTCCCATTCAAGAGGACCCACATCTCTAGCCCTCTCACTTTTCCATTGGTTAAACCACACTTGGGCCACACCCTTCAATTTGTAAGTAGCCAACTCCGCTTTCTCTTTCGGCGTCACTCCCATGATAATCAGAGTCTTGTAAACCTCTTTAATGAACTCTTGTGGATCCTCCTCCACCTTGGAACCATGGAATTTCGGAGGGTTCATCCTTGTGAAATCTCTCACCCTTGCCGCTATCGTACCCACATGTGGGTTCACGGGGATCACAACTTCTCTATTGGCTTGGGCCGTCACGGCTTGGGCCAATGCGTGGAAGGCGACTCGGAACTCCGCATTATTAATCTCTTCGACCAAAGGAGCGGCCGGAACTTGGTTAGCCTCTTTCTCCACATTCTCATTTGCGTTCCTCCTTACAAAAGCTCTTCTAGGTGCCATATCCCGAAAAGCGTAGGACATGGATTAGGAGAGGAACGTATAAAGTTAAAACTCTAAAGCACGATTCTAGAATATGAAAGAAGTGGAATTTCCTAACATCTTGTAGCCTCTTATTCATAAATGTGGCTCGCTCCACACTTTTGAACAAGACTCTACTAGACGTGGCTTTGAGACATCCTTGGACCTTTCTAAACCTTGTGCTCTGATACCAAGTTTGTCACGACCCAAAGTACCCCCTAGGTGCGACATGGCGTATAGGATCCCGAGAGACCCCACAAAAGCCACTTAGAATACATATATATAAGGTAAAGACGAAAATGAGGAAAATAATAGGCAATCTCATAAAAGTAAGAGTTTACAAGCAGAAGTCTTAACTACTTCTCAAAAGCCATCTAATACAATAGAATGATCGGGACGTAAGCCATACATCATATACAAGTCTGAAACTGAAAGTAAAGAAAAGCAATAAAGTCTCTTAGTCCTCAAAGCATGAGGACTCACCAAGGCTGATAGCTCGAACTTTGAAAGCAACTAACCACGAGAGTTGAAGGATGACTGTCTGACCCTACATTATAAGAGAATGTAGTCACAAGTATGCATTAGTACATGGAATGTACTATGTATGAAGCAGATGCATATAATCACATAAATCATGTCAATGAGATGCTTTCTTATAGGAAATCATGCTAGTGAGATATCATAATGAACATGCAATGACCAACTAAATCATGTCACAAAAGGGTTAGAAACTCAATGCATAAACATGGCCAATGCAAGCTAGTCATATCATAAGTCTCGTGAGATACTTCTAATACCCTAGTTCTTTGTTATGGGATTTTTACATTTAACCGACATAGACCATGCGAGCTATAACATGGAATCTAGTGTCTGCCCCACACCGAAAAAGGGGAGTGATGTCTACCCAACACCACTAGAAGGGGTGTCCCACTTGCCAAGGTAAGGACCATAAATTGTAGCTTATGTGGATCCACAAGCTATGTGTCTATCTAAGACAAAACCTACGAGGCACGTTGTTATGGGACTTAGGGATTGCCACTGAAGGTCCACAAACGCTAAACAGAAACCTTCATCCCAAAAGTCCGCTCGGTGCTAAGTAAAATCCCAAGGAATAGTCAATTAAGCTTATTCATATTTTAACTAAGGAAGAGGTACATCTAGGGTTACCAAATACAAGCTAAGATCATATCAAGATGTTTCAACTACCATGGGCTTGCCCAATCTTACGTCATTAGAATAGCTCCTAATTGATTCATAGGTGAGAAAGCCTTTCAACCATATGAACCCTAATTTATGTGAGAAAACCTTTCACATTCATATTCTTTGCTTATCGTGAAGAAAACCTTTTCACAACTCATGGATGCCGTTATCTATATGCACCCTAGCAATTATAAGCATAATTCTCATGAAACATGCATCTCTTATGCAAGCTATTCATATACTTGCATCTCTTATGCAATCTATTCATAAGTTCATAAATCATGATCTAGTATGGTTACATGTCAATTCATCTTAGAATCATGCAAATTTTCATCAATTACATAAGTTCATAAATGCATGGATCATACTTCATCATGAATTCATAACTAGGAATCATGGTTTATGCATGGGTTCATACAATTTCTACATCAAATCATATAAATCACACTAAATCGTGCACTAACTTACTTTATCATACTAGATCGTGCACTACGAATCATAAAATTAACAATTGGAATCATAATTGAAGAACCCATAAGAATTGATCAAAACCCTAACTCAATTTTGGGAAATTGAACCTTGAAAATTGAAGAAAACTAGGGACCCATTGGAGGAAAGGACTCCAAATGGTGAATGCTAACATACCTCAACAAAGCCCACAAGAAATTGCTAAGAATTGATGACCTTCAATGGAGGATCCTAGCCTTTCTTCTTCCTTGTGAATTGAGAGAACTTTCTATAGAGAGAAATATTTTGGGGAAGTTGGGAATTTGAGAATGAATTAGATGAAGGAAAATTTGGGAGGAAAGACTTATATAGTGGGTCAATTTAGGGGCAAAGTCGTAATTAAAAAGACTTAAAAGAATTGGAAAAAGACATAAAGTCCCCTGGAAATTAACTGTCGGATGAAGTCTTAGTCTCAACCTACGGTTCGTAGGGCATCCTACGGACCGTCCTATTGGACCGTAGAAAACTTCAGAAAACCCAACTTTAAGGACACTTTCTATGACTTTGTTCTACGGCCCGTAGACCATTCCACGGTCTGTAGGTCCAACTCGTAGAACCCATCTTGACCCTCATAAACTTGACGAAGTCTAGAATGTTTTGACGAAACCTTTCTACGATCCGTCTTGCTAACCCGTAGACTCGACTCCAGAAACTTAATTTTCAAAATATTTTACCCTCTTTCTACGGATGCATTTTACGGTCTGTCAACTGATCTACGACCTGTAGACTGCGCCCGTAGAAGTTACTATGGGCCAAAAACTGGAAATTTTCTCCTTTGAAAAACTGAGGTGTTACACTTTGAGCCACCAATCTGAAGAATTTTTTTTGAAGAATTGGCTAAGTTATGACAAATCGGGTCGGTGGCAGATTACTAAGAAAAGTCTGAGCAGTTAATTTCGGGGGCTGGTACACTCACTCAGTCGCAACGAGTTTATCCCGACTTTATGAACGCAAGAAACAACCCGTTTGTTCACAATTTTTAGATGCTTGCAAATTTAAGAAAACAGATTTCTCACGTCAACAACATGCCAAATTTGTGAAGAAATTGACCAGATCTGAAATGGAGGAAAGGCGACTCAAGGGACTTTGTTTCAATTGTGATGAACCATTAACCCAAGGTCATCAATGTAAGAAATTATTCTCGATTGACTTTATAGATGATGAGGAAGAGTTAGCTTGAAAGGTGGAAAATATTAATACATTACGCACTTAGCGCTTGAGGACAAGCGCAAATTGAAGGAGGAGAGTAATGTTATCACTCCTTAGTCATCCAATAGTTACAACGTTAGTTATTTCTTTTAAGTAGTAGTTATTTTCTTGTAGTAGTGCAGTTTTTCATTTTATAATGATAGGTAGTGATGTTCTAGTTTCTAGGAGTAGTTATCTTATAAGTGTTAGTTTGTGAGTACTTTAACTCAAGAAATTGCAAGTTCTCTCTTAACGAACAAACACCATAGGTCGTAGGAAGAAAACTTCAGATTTTATCTTGCAGCGTCCCATAACTAGATCCATAATAGATGATCGTAACAGAGGGCCTCCTTCTGCTCTGATTATTTAAATTTGTTCCCACCCTAGTGGAGGCTAAGTAATACTAGGCTTATCAAATGCCCCCAATTTGCTTTCATGTTGAATGATGTCAGGTGTATCATCACACGATACGTTAAGACGCCACTCACGAGAGACTTCACAAAAGAAGGGATGTTCCAACATGTGTTCGCTTATTGTTTGATGCATCTCCTATGTAGGTATGCACCACCATTTGAAACATCTACCAAACTACACAACGAATTCAACTTCATCTACCACCTGCTTTTTGAGGATAGCAGGTTCAGAACCATGCATATCATTTTTATCTATCTTTCTATGGGTGACAACTTCTTGATTATCTCAGTCCATCCCGCAAACTCTTAATCTAATTGACCAACCTAAGGACAAAAAAATAACTTGTATTCATTAGGGCACTCATGCGACAGTTAAAAAAGGTACAATATAAAATAATATATTTATCCTATTTAATCATATATTCAAAAGGTTTAATATGTGTTTACAATAAAAGTAGTACCTATTGTTTGAATATACATATTTAAGAGCTGGTTCACAAAAAAATAACCCCTTATAGATGATAGGAAAATTCTTGCATTTAATGTCAAGTGAAATATACAAAAATTAAAATCAAAAGTCCAAAATAAAATAGTCATGTAGAAAAGATGAAACAATCTCAAAATGTAGATTCTTTTCAGCTAGTATAAGGAAGGATAAGTGAATTTACTTAAATTTAAAGGACCACTAAACCACACTCATGACAACAACAATAAACCGAGGGTAATCCCACAAGTATGATCTTGTAAGAGAAGGATATACACAGGCCTTAGCCTACCTTTGTGGTGTTGAGAGGCTATTTCTAATAGACCCTTGACTCAAAAGAATGAATCTACAGTCATGACATACTCTAATAAAGAAGGATGTTGGCATTCTAAAGTACAAAACAAAGGAAAAGAGTAACAATAAAAACTTCACCAACTGCAAATCCTACTAGTAGTTGACAACTATCTTTAATAAGAATGATCAAAGGCACAACTAATATTTTTGGAGAATTAATCAACCATAAGAGTTGGAGTTATCCTGATTATGAAGGGGACCAGACCAGATAAAAGGTAAGGTAACCAAACATTTATATTTCTAAACCTCTGGATTATTAAAAAATTCCAAATTCCGATCATCTTCTTTACAAATATATGCAACACCATAAATGTCAGATAATAGAATAAATGACAACACAAACACAGTAAAAATCAAAAGATTATCATCAAAAGTCAATATTTTATAGCTTGCAAACATGACAAAGTACTGAAAATTAAATGCCAATTCCATTATACATAGTAATAAATCAAAGAAAAAACATTCTTAGACAACAAATCAGATCTAATTGACAAGCATTTCAATATAGGTTTAGAATGAATGAGTAACAACCATAAGCACAAATTTAAATAAACGAATATTTTCATATCTAAAAGAAGATACCTGAGTCGGACACTAAGTCAACGATTGCCCCAAGAAATGATTTTCACAAAGTCCCTAGATAAGTTTTATGTAGTGGTATAAAATAGATATGTTTGCCTTAGTACTCTTTGGGAAGTCAGATATCAAATTGAGACACACGAGAAGTAATAACTGAATTAATAACATTAGGTTTTATTCTTTTTCTCTGTGTACCATAACATGCTTTTTGTAATTTAAAAAAAAAATTGAAATAAACATCAAGTGACACTTTTTGCCCCTGATGTTTTTAACTTTTACCACCATTTGCAATCACAATTATGTGATGTTGAAATATTGTTCAGACACGCGATTTGATTTTGGATTATCCTAGAAGCCAAATTAATAAATTACATATCTCCATGTTTCTCTTATAAATAAATATTTATAATTACATGTTATTTTAAATTTTTAAATACATATAATTTTGCAAGGATTCATTGGTCCAAGAAATTAACAATAGTAGTAACTAGCTATTACAACATATGATCAACTATATTTTTTTATAAAATCCTCCCACATTGTATAGACAATTTCTTTACATCATGTATGAGTCTTTTTTTGGAAAAATTTAAAATTACTATTTTTTTTTATAGAATATTAACTTATGAATCAAATATTATATTTAAAAATTTTGAAATTCCAAATCTTACCTTTAGGAGAATTTGGAATTTGAAATCATTATTGGAAGTTAAAGCTAAAGTTTTTTGCACATTGCATAGAAAAAAATGATAATTGAAATCATGCTCTCAAATCATATGAGTAAGCATCTACTTAGAGTGTATTTGTTTGATATTTTTGGTCCAACAATTGATTACATCTCAATTTCAAATTAATTATGATTAGAATTATATTATTTCTGTTATTCATCAAACATTATTAAATAGTTATATAATTTGTTAGAATTAGCTTTTCGACAAACATTAAATCTAAATTAGTTAATAATGACATTATTAATCTTGTATTAATCTCACATCTGCCAAAACTACATGCGGTTCTACAAGACCCCGAAAGGCCTCATACAAGCCACTTAGCATACATCATACAAGATAATAGTAGATAAGAGTTCAAAAGACAATCTATATTTCAAAAGAATTGACAATAGCATAGCGGAAGTCTAACATAGTCTCAAAACCATCTAATACATGAGTAGAAAGAAATTTGGGACATAACCCATACAAGTTAAAAAGTAAAGTGACATGAAAGAAGAACGCGACATTATCCTTGAAGTGTTAGGACTCACCAAGTCTTCAAGGCTCTCTACACAAGCACTAGCCACGAATGGATGGAGAAGCGTCGGATCCTACATTATGAGAAAATGTAGGCAAAAATTATGCGTTAGTACATAGAATGTACCAAGTATGATAGCAATGCACAAAGTTATAACATCATGCCAAAAAGGAGATATACATAAGATGCGATGACCTATTTAATCATAAGATGACATGATAGAAAACATGAGTTAAAAACCATGGTCAATGCAAGTAAATCATCTTGACAAAAGATACTTGAAACACCTTTTTAGGAAATTACCTTAGTTCATTATGTGGGAAGTGAGCCTCAACCGACATAGAACATGTGAGCTATAACATGGAATCCGGTGTCTACCCCATACCAAAAAGAAATGTTCTTACTTGCCAAGGTAAGAACCATGAACATCTAGCTTAAGTGGATCCACTAGCTAAACCTATGGTGGCATATAGTTTATAGGAAATGGGTAATCACCTCTTGTCCACTCGGTGCTAAGCATAGTTCCCACAGATTAATCATAAATCATAATTCATCTTATCATTAATAGACTATAATGACCCTTCGGGTAATTTGAGTGTTTGTGCCTCTTTTCGGTCGGTTAGAGCTTTCCTATAGCGACCCCAAGACATTTATGACTTGCTGGCACTGTAGGTTCGGTCGCCTGGTTGTTCATTTGGGTTTTATGCTTGTTTTCCTATTCTGGAGCTTCTGAACCTTGAAAAGTTTATTTCAGTCATAACTTAAGGTAAACAACCTCAGATGGGAATTCTAACAGTTCCATCAGCTCAGGAGCGGCCAAATTAGGACAGAAGCATGGTTTGCCTGAGTCTTGCGGCTTCTGGTGTTATTTTGGGGCCAGTTATCTCTTTAGCCTTCAAAATTTGGCTTAAAGTTGACTTTGGTCAACATTCTTGGTAAACACACTCAGGTGAGAATTATGACAGCGCGGTTAGTTCTGGAATGCTGAGTTTTGTCTAGGATGACCCTTCGAGAACTTCTTGGAGCTTCCGATCAAAATTCGAGGCCTCTGATGGAAATTGTCTAAAATGGCCCATTGGGTGTGGGACCCACTTTTTGTGAAAAAACCTCGTATAGAAATTTCAACTGCGCTATTGTGTCCGGAACGCCAAATTTGAGGGGGTACCATATCTCGTTTGCGTGCACGGGGTTCCGAATGAATCCCGCGCAACCTGTCGGAGTTTTGGAGTTGTCCAAAACTTAGCTGTTGCAGCTGTCAAAAATGCAGACACATTTACTCTTTGCGTTTGTGGGAAAGGCTCCGCATTCGCGGAGGTGTAAAAGTTCCTACTTCATGTTCGTGGGCCAGAGGCTGCGTTCGTGGAGGTTTGTGACCTTGTGCTCCGCGTCCGCGGAAGGTTCTTCGCCTTCACGGAGGTCTGTGTTGTGGGGGTGTCCTTGTTCTCGTGTTCGCGGGCCTGGGGCCACGTTCATGGAGTTGTTGCGGGTTTGCGTCCGTGTTTGCAGGCCGGGGCTGTGTTCGCAGAGTAGTTGTTAGTTTCCCTCCGCGTTCAGGGGGCCTGGGGGCCGCGTTCGCGAAGAAGAGCAGGTGGCAGTGGTTATAAATGGAGGTCGAGCTCATTTTTGATGAAACATTCAAAAATTCATATCTCCCTCCTCGGTTGTCAATTTTCAGTGATTCGAAGTCCCAGGCTTTCAGATTCTCGTTGGCTTCATGAGTTCATGGTGGATTGAGTTGAGTTTACCTCTTTTTCCGTGAATTCGAGGCGTAAGTTGCTATCATAAGCCTATTTGTTGTAAACTTTTGCGTTTTCTTGTTTTGGTTGCATGGAGCTGATTCGAGCCTCGATAAGTGCTCCATTTTGGAATAAAAGTTCGGGGGACGATTTTGGATCTCTTCACGGAGTCAATTCCAGAAAATTCTGAGCGTGTCGGACATTCCTGATTTTGACTTCAAAATTGGTCTATCTCTAAATTTGATGATTTTAGTGTCTAAACGACCGTATTGACGCTGTGATTCTATTTTTGATAGCATGGCAGCAGTCTGAGGCCGTTCGAAAGAGAAAAGCTCCAGCAGAGTGACATGGAGCGCGCGTGATCGGCTGTCTGGTAGGTTATGGCTTCCCTTCTTCCCAGATTAAACTTGAATGTGTGATTACATGCTGATTTGTGTGAATAGTACTTCCATTTTTCTTCTCTGATTTTCTTCGTTTAGAGTTGTTTTCAGGGTTGTTCGGGGTTAGTAGCATACCTTAGTATGGGATTGTTGGCTTGGGTTATCATTGATTTGTTGTGGGTTACTTCTTGGGTAGTTATCTGTTGTTGCATGCGTGGGTTCGAGATATTTGCTTGCATTCTGCGGATTTTTGTGATTGTTTTCCAACCTTAGAATAGGTTAGGACAGTAATGCCTTAGTCCTATGCACCTATTGACTTGATTATGTATCCGACGTTACCCGTTTAGCATCCGATATTTCCGGTGGTAGGCTGTCAGGGACAGGCTGCTAGCTCCGGTCCGCAACTGATGTTACAAGATTGCAGCCCATTATTTCCAGCGTGAGGCCGTTGCTCGTAGGCTACTAGTCCCAGCTGTGAAGCGGACGTTACCCGATTGGCACTGATATTTCCAGCGCTAGACTATTGAGCGTAAAATTCTGGAAAATTCAGAGCGGGTCCCACGTTCCTTATTTTGACTCCGAAAATTGTCAGTCTCCGAATTGGATGATTTTAGTGTCTAAGCGACCGTATTGACGCTGTGATTCTATTTTCATAGCGTGGCAGCAGTTTGAGGCCATTCGGAAGGGAAAAGCTTCGGCAGAGTGACTTGGAGTGCTCGTGATCGGCTGTCTGGTAGGTTACGACTTCCCTTCTTCCTAGATTGAGCTTGAATGTGTGATTACTTGCCGACTTGTGTGAATCTGGGTTGGGTGATTAGTACTTCCATTCTTTTTCTTCGGTTTTCTTCATTTAGAGTTGATTTCTGGGCTCTTCGGGGTTAGTAGCATGCCTTAATAGGGATTGTTTGCTTGGGTTATAGTTCATTTGTTGTGGGTTACTTGTTGGGTGGTTATCTTTTATTGCATGCATGGGTTCGGGATATTTTCTTGCATTCTGCTGATTTCTGTGATTATTTACCAACCGTAGAATAGGTTAGGACAGTATTGCCTTAGTCTTATGCACCTGTTCACTTGTGTATGTATCCGACGTCATTTTGGATGGACTAGGTCCTTTTAGATTGGTATAGAACACTTGGGTCTGATAGTATGAGCCTTAGTTTAGGTGTTTTTCGTGGCTTTCGGATCTTTCGATTATTTTTTTCTTATTTCTGCGATTCTGGGGTGCTACCAAAAGATGTTGCTGTTGCACCGATTGATGGCTGGATTATGCTAGGCCGGGAGCCCTCGATTGACATCCTCCTAGAGGCGGTGGCCCGTGGTGTTTAGCCTTGCGTTATATTGTTCGGTGGTGGCTTTATCTGGTTCGAGGTTATTAGTTCCAGTACGCATCTGACGTTACCCGATTAACATCCGATATTTCTAGCGCTAGGCTATCGGGGGTAGGCTGCTAGCTCCGGTTCGCAGTTGAAGTTACACGATTGCAGCTCGTTATTTCTAGTGTGAGGCCGTTGCTCGTAGGCTACTAGTCCCAGCTGTGCAGCTGACGTTACCTGGTTGGAGCTGGTATTTCCAACGCTAGACTGTTGAGCGTAGGTATTTTAGCTATTGTCCGAGACTGACGTTACACGGTTAGAGTCCGTTATTTCTAGCTCGTGATTGATGATTGGGCCGGGCCCAGGTATTGTTCCAGTTCGAGGCTGACATTACTTAATTAGAGTCCATTTTTTTCAACTCGTGACTAATTATTGGGCCCCGGTGTTATCTTTTTGGGTCCGGGACCCATGGGTGTTGAGGCTTCTGGAGTTGGGTCTTTCTTTGTTTCTGTAGAATAGCTCTTTAGTGTACCTGTGGGGCTTATGGGGTCCGTTCTGGTTTTATTTAAACTTGAGCACGAGTGTGCCCAACGGGTCTTATGGGGGGCTCAACTGGGTTTAGCTTTGTTGTTCTTAGGTTTGCTTTCGGCTTTCTCTTTTCCTATTCTGTTGACCTCTGTTGTGTTGATTCTATCTTGTCTGCTTGGTTTTACCTTTCTAGCTCAGTCAGCCCATGATGCCTACTGGGTACCTGTTGTTTTGGTGCTCATGCTACACTCTGCATCAGTTTTTGTGATGCAGGTCCGAGCACCAGTTCTCAGTGTTGAGTTTGAGCCTGCAGCTGTCTGTTCAAGAGACGAGGGTGAGCACATGGCGTTCTGGGATTACCTGTCTCCTTTGTATTTATATTTGACTTGTCTTTTGCTTCGAGACATTATGTTTCTGTGGTCCACTTTTGGGACTTGTACTCTTGTTAGTAGTTCTGTATATGTGACTTCCAGTTTCTAGGAGGTATCAGTTATGTTTATAGTTTCGTTTCGCTTCTGCCTTCTTTATGTGTTGTATCTGTTGCTTTCACTTAGTTGAGGATTAGTTTCAACCCTTAGTCCCATTAGTTCTAAGTGTCGGGATAGGGTTTGGCTGACCTACCGGTGGGTTGGTAGGCGCCATTATGATTCAAAAAATTGGGTCGTGACATAGACATGGGTAATCGTCTCTTGTCTATCTTTAGGGAACATGGGTAATAGCCGCTTGTCCCTTCATTCATTAGAATAGCTCCTTAGTTCTTGATTCAAGTTAGTTGAGAAAACCTTTCAACCTTATGAATCCTTCATTTGAGAAAAATACTTTCACAAATCATGTTTTGAGTAGTATGTGAGAAATCCTTTCACAACCACACAAACAATGGCAACAATTATGCTTCAATCTCAAAGATATCTTAAAACATCACAAATTTCATAATTGAACATGCATATCTTCATAAAACCCATCTTTTGATCATTCATAACTTCAACGTGGAATCATAGCTTAGAAAACATAAA
The DNA here is from genome assembly GCA_018342035.1 of Solanum appendiculatum. Classification (NCBI taxonomy): domain Eukaryota; kingdom Viridiplantae; phylum Streptophyta; class Magnoliopsida; order Solanales; family Solanaceae; genus Solanum; species Solanum appendiculatum. The sequence continues at coordinate 173,921 of JAGDQO010000386.1, read as the reverse complement.
TCATGAACGGACTCATGTAAATTCATCTTAAAATCATTCAATTATCTCAATTCATGGAAAATTAAATATAATTCAGTCAATTAGATCATAATTGGAAAGAACGCATGATATTGAAGAAAACCCTAATTTCAATTGGAGAATTCTAACTTGGAAAATTGAAGAATTTAGGAACCCTATGGAGGAAAGGACTCCATAGGTGAAAGCCATCATACCTTAATGGCAAAATCTTGAAATCAAAAGAGGATTAGGAGGCATGACTTGAAAACCCTAGATCTTCCTTCTTCTTCTTCAAGCTTCTTAGGGAGAGAAATATTTGCGGAGACTTTGAAAAGTTATTAGAAAAAGGTAGATTTAGGCTTAAAAGGTTTATATAGGGTGTAGAATTAGGACTAAACCAACTTAGATTAGGAATAGATCAATTAGGGAAAAGACCAAAAAGCCCTTAAAAATAAATGCCGGACTTGAGCAACGGTCTGGACCTACAGTTCGTAGGTCCACCTATGGACCGTCCTGTCCAACAATTGAAAGATTCAAAAACAATTAATTTTGGACTTCAAACGACGGGACCCATGTATGGTTTGTAGGTCCACTGACGGACCGTACATGGCAACCGTAGGTCCCAACTTAAGGCTTCAAAATTTAACTAAGTCTAGAAGAGACCTACGAGACCCATCTACGACTCGTTCATGGAATGACGGGCTATCCTAGCGAACTATCATTAGGATTCTGAAACTTGATTTTAAAAAAAGCTTACTTGGCCATCTACGGTTCCTACCTACGGCCCGTAAGTCTACCTACGATTCGTAGATGGCTCCCGTTGGTACTGGCACAAGTTCTAAAAATCTGCAATTTCCTTCCTTTCTTATCCAAGGTGTTACAATATCTCCCCCTTGGGAACATTCGTCCTCGAATGGGAATCAAGACATCATAAAAAGGGTAAGAACTAAATCTAACAGCCCAACATGAATGCAATCACATAAATGCACATATCCAAGGAGGAAGCATCAACTCCAAGCTAAAGCATGTTCAAAGCATCATTTCATAAAGTCTACTTTTAACTCATACTCAAATGCACATAATCATGAAGAAATCAATCAAGTTAACTCATTTTCTCAAAATTTAAGCTTTTCATGAACATGCATAAATGAGGATATCATGGGAATATCTAAGACACATGAGACCAAAAGAGTGAACTATGAGGAACTAAATACCTCAAGCGAGAGTAGGGTCGGAGGGAAAGAGATGAGGATAACGGGACATCATATCGGCCTCGGCGTCCCAAGTAGCACCCTCAACTAACTGATTCCTCCAAAGGACTTTTATGGAAGCAACTTCTTTGTTCCTCAACTTCCGGACTTGCCGGTCCAAAATCTCTACCGGAACCTCTTCGTAAGAAAGACTCTCTTTTACACCAAGACTCTCCAATGGTAATGTAGATGCCAAGTCACCAACACATTTCGTCAATAAGGAGACATGAAAAACTGGATGAATTAATGCTAAATCATTAGGCAAGTCAAGTTCATAAGTAACTTTACCAATACGCCTCAGAATCTAATATGGGCCCACATAACGGGGAGTAAGTGTCACGACCCAAGGTACCCCCTAGATGTGACATGGTGTTCAAGACCCCGAGAGGCCTCATACAAGCCATTAGCATACATTACATACAAGATAATAGAGAATAAAAGTTCGAAAGAGAATTTCATATCAAAGTTTTTAAAAGAAACAACGGAAGTCTACATCTCATGTCAAAGCCAATCTATCATAGAAAGAAAAGTTGGGACATAACCCAATACAATCAAAAGACTGAAAAGAAATGACATGAAAATAAGAACAACTAGGCTATGTCCTCGGATGGATGAGGACTCACCAAGTCTTTTATCAACTCTCTGATCAAGCTCTAGCCACGAGTGGAAGGTGAATCGCCACGTTCTACACCAAAGAAGTTGATGTAGGCAAAAGTATGCATTAGCACAATTAGGTACTAAGTATGATAGCAATGCACATAAACACATAAATCATGCTAGAGAGAGAGACAAAATCATGACATGCAATTGCCAAGCTAACAACATGATAAACATGAAACATAAAGCATATATCAAGGCCAAAGCAAACTAAATCATCTTTTCCTTCTTTTCTTTACTTCATCATGCGAACACTTGTTATTATCTTGTGGGGAAAAGCCTTAACCGACATGTAAGACCATGTGAGCTATCAACACGGAATTCGGTGTCTACCCCACACCGAAAAGAGGTGTCCTACTTGCCAAGGTAAGACCATGAATTTCTTAGCTTAGGTGGATCCACTAGCTAATGTCCACTTAAAGACAACATCCTATGGCGGCAACATAGTTTATGGGATAAAGATTGCTTTAGGAGACTCGGCCTCAACTAACGGGAGAGCTCTATCTAGAAAACCCGGCCTCTACTAACGGGAGAGCTTTCACTAGAAGACCCGGCCTCTACTAACGGGAGGGCTTCCATCTCAATATCCCCTCGGTGCTAAGCATAATTACCACGGATTAGTCATTAACATATTATATCATTAAACATGAAAAGGTACAACTAGGGTTAACAATTCAAGATAAAATCATGCTTATAGATGTTTCATCTTCCATGGGCTTTGCCCAAGCTTACGTCATTAGAATAAATCCTTAAGAACATCGGTAATCGCCTCTTTGTTCTTCTTTTATCATAGTGGGCGAATTACGTAAGAAAACCTTTTACTACTCAACCATAGCATCATCATATCATAACTTTGGTACTTTACTCTCAAAACACCCTTAATTCATCATGCTCATATTTCATAGTTCATAGTTCATAGAGTTCATATGGGTTCATGCAAGTTGAACTCATATCATGCAATTCAATGCAAACTCATGCTTAGAAAGCCATAGTTAAGAAAATTTACTCATACTTGAAGGAACTCACATAATAGAGGAAAATCATGCGTTTGATGTGATCTTGCTAAATTCATAAGATTATCCTCAATTCATTCATAATTCATGCTTGATTTCATAGAGAATTCATAAACTTCATCAAATCATAGCTCAACCCAACAATCAAAGCATAGATTATCAAATTTGGGGAGAATTAGCTTGGGATCATGGGGGTTCATGAAATCTTTACATCAAATCATGTAATTCACGCTAATTCGTGCACTAAGTTACTTTATCACGCTAGATCGTGCACTAGGAATCATAAAATCAATAATTGGAATCATAATTGAAGAACCCACAATGATTGATCACACACCCTAATTCAATTGGGTTAGAGTAAATCTTTGAAAATCATGAAGAAGAGGAACGGCCCATTGGAGGAAAAGACTCCTAATGGTGAACACTAACATGCCTCAAAGCAATTCACAAGAAAATGGAGAAGATTGAAGGTCTTGAATGGAGGATTCAAGCTTCTTCTTGTTCCTTGAGAGTTGAGAGAGTTTCTTTTAGAGAGGAGAGTTTTGGAATGAATTAGAAAGAATGGAATTAGGCTTAGAAAGTATTTATAGGTCTTAGATTAAGGGTATAACCGACTTAGCTTAATAGGTAAACAATTAGGGAAAAGACCAAAAAGCCCTTAATTAAAAACTGTTGCGGCTAATCGACTACAGGATGTACGGTATGTACATTAATTGACGGATCGTCCTGCTCTTCCGTCAATTGATTCAGAAAGTTCATTTTGGGCTGAAAATTTGGCTAAGTTTGGAAGGCATCTACGTAACCCATCTACGGCCCGTCAATTGAACTACGAACCATCCTGCTATTCCGTAGGTCAAAGTTCAGAAACTTGGAAATCCTGAAATTTCACAATTCCATTGACGGTCCTCACCTACGGCCCGTTAATCCATCTGCGGCCCGTAGGTGGCCTCCGTAGGTCACTGTCTTCAGGTGAGTTATGCATTTTAAAATCCCTTGGAAGCTTGGGGTATTACACTAAGCTTCCCTTTCTTTCCAAACCTCATTACACCCTTCATGGGTGAAATCTTCAAGTAAACCCAATCATCAACATCAAATTCTAGATCTCTCCTTCTAACATCGTCAGAGGACTTTTGTCGACTTTGAGCCATTTTCAACATTTCTCTAATAACTCGAACTTTCTCCATAGCCTCATGTACCAATTCGGGACCTATCGAAGCGACTTCGCCAACTTAAAACCAACCTATAGGAGATCTACACCTTCTACCATAAAGAGCCTCAAATGGAGCCATACCAATACTCGAATAATATCTATTATTATAAGGAAACTCAATCAACGGCAAATGATCATCCCAATTACCCTTGAAGTCAATTACACAAGCTCTCTAAATATCTTCCAAAGTTTGAATAGTACGATTTGCTTGCCCATCGGTTTGAGGATGAAAGGCCGTGCTAAGCTTAACACGAGTACCAAGGCCTTTTTGGAAAGATTTCCAAAATTGAGAAGTGAATTGGGTACCACGATTGGATATAATGGATAGGGGCACTTCATGAAACCTAGCCATTTCCCTTTGGTACAATTTGGCATAGTCTTTAGCTGAATAAGAAACCTTAGCGGAATAAAATGAGCCGATTTCATCATATGATCCACAATAACCCAAATCGAGTCATGTTGTCGCCGGGTGCATTGTAAACCAACAATGAAGTCCATATTCAAATCTTTCCACTTCTAAGTAGGAATACTAATATCTTGGGATAAACCTCCCGGATTTTGATGCTCAACTTTCTCTTGTTGACAATTAGGACACTTAGCCACAAATTCCACGATATCCTTCCTCATCCCATTTTACCAATAGACCTCCCACAAGTCACGTTACATCTTGGTGGTTCTCGGGTGAATGCAATCTTGAGAACTATGGGCTTCCGATAAAATTTGCTCCTTCAAACTATCAACGTTGGGAACACACAAACGACCTTGATATCGGAGTACACCATCTCCCCCTTGGGAAAAAAGCATCAACAGACTTTTTAAGCACCGCTTCCTTCAACTCCATTAAGATTGGGTCAAGACCTTGCTTTGCTTTCACATCCGACACAAAGGACGATTCTAAACCATTATGAACAATCCCACCGCCCTCATTAGAACCAACCAACCGAACACCCAATCGGGGCAATCTATGAATATCTCGAATCAACTCCTTCTTATTATCCTCAACCTGAGCAAAACTACCCATGGATAATCGACTAAGGGCATCCGCCACCAAATTTGCCTTGCCGGGGTGATAGAGGACACTCATGACATAGTCCTTCAATAACTCAAGCCACCTCCTTTGGCGAAGATTCAGATCCTTTTGCTTGAACAAATATTGTAAACTCTTGTGGTCGGTGAAGACATCAACATGAATACCATACAAGTAATGCCTCCAAATCTTTAGGGCAAACACAACCACCGCTAGCTATAAGTCATGGGTAGGATAGTTCCTTTCATGAATCTTAAGTTTCCTTGAGGCATAAGTAATGACTTTCCCATTTTGCATAAGAACACATCCCAACCCAATTCTTGAGGCATCACAATAAACCACAAATCCATCGGATCCTTTCGGTAGAGTCAATATCGGAGCAGAGGTAAGTCTATCTTCAATTCGTAGAAACTTTTCTCACATGCTTCAGACCATACAAACTTAACTTTATTTTGGGTCAAAGCCTTCAATGGAGAGGCAATTGAAGAGAACCCCTCAATAAACCTTCTATAGTAACCAGCCAAACCCAAGAAACTTCGAATATTTGAAGGGGATAGAGGTCTAGGCTAACTCTTAACCACATCCATCTTCTTAGCATCTACCACAATACCCGTACCAGAAACAATGTGACAAAGAAAAGACATGGATCTCAAGCAAAACTCACATTTACTAAACTTTACAAAGATTTATTGGTCCTTGAGGACTTGCAACACAATCCTCAAATGATTGGCATGCTCATCCTCACTCTTTGAGTAAATCAAATTATCATTGATGAACAAATCACAAACATATCCAGGTATTGTCTAAACACCCTATTCATCAAATCCATAAATGCAGACGGAGCATTTGTCAAGCCAAATGATATTACCAAAAACTCGCAGTGACCATACCTAGTCCGAAAAGCCGTCTTTGGAATGTCATCTTCCTTCACCCTCAATTGGTGATAGCCTGACCGAAGGTCAATCTTGGAGAAGTAACTGGATCCTTGGAGTTGATCAAACAAATCATCTATCCTTGGGAGAGGATACTTATTCTTAATGGTAACCTTATTCAATAGCCGATAATCAATACACATACGAAGTGAATCATCTTTCTTTCGAACAAACAAAACTGGAGCACCATATGGAGAGATACTCGGTCGGATGAAGCCCTTATCCAACAAATCTTTCAACTGCTCTTTTCATTCCTTAAGTTATGCCGGAGCCATTCGGTAAGGAGAAATAGAGATAGGTTGCATATTTAGGAGAAGGTCAATACCGAAGTCCATCTCCCTTTCGGGAGGAACACCAAGCAAATCATCGAGAAACACTTCTGGAAACTCATTAACAACGGGGATCAACTAAAAGATAGGGGTTTCGGAATCCATATCCCTAACCCGAACAATGTGGTATATGCAACCCTTATAAATCATCTTTCTAGCTTTAAGACAAGAAACAAACCGACTCTTAAGCATAGAATTTCCCCTTTTCCACTCAAGAATGGGTTCATTTGGAAACTGAAACTTGATTACACGGGTTATACAATCAATAGAAGCATAGCATGAATGTAGCCAATCCATCCCAAGAATAACATCGAAATCTAACATATCAAACTCTACAAGATCAACATGAGTGACTCTATGGGATAAGGAGACGGGATAATTTCTACAGACTCTCCTAGCCACAATAGATTCACCAATAGGAGTAGAGACAGAAAAAGTATCTAACAACACATCCGGAAGAAGATCGAACCTCATAGCCACATAATACGTCACAAAAGATAAGGTAGCACCGAGATCAAGAAAGGTATATACATTCAGGTTAAAGACTTTCAACATACCGGTAACCACATCGAGAGAACCTTATTGCTCATGACGAGTTTAGAGTGCATAGAACCTGTTTTGTTTCTGATTTCCACTAGAACCTGATGGAGGATAAGGTTAAGCCTATCGATGGTAATTTCCTTCATTCTTAACAACGGATGGACAAACCCTAATCTTATGATCCATCTTGCCACAACAAAAACATGAATTGGAACCGGCTAGGCATTTACGTTCATGCTTCTTTCCAGACTTAGCACAAGTAGGAAACGAAGACCCACTACCATTTCCTCCTTGAGGCTTAGGGTTAGACACCCTATCTTTGTTGAGCTTAGGGACTGGAGCATTAAAGGAAACTTGACTGGAGAACCTTTATCGAAACTTAGGATGACCCTGTCCACCAGATCTTGAGTGTGAAAAATCACCATCACCAATCTTAGCCCTCTTTGCCTCCACAGACTTTTTCTTAAGTTTTTCCTCTTCTATTTGTTGAGCATGCACCATTAGGCGAGAAATGTCCATATCATGAAGAAGCATAGCGGTACGACATTCCTTGACCACAATTTTGGACACTCCTGAAACAAACTTACTCATCCTTGCCCTATGATCGACAACCATAGTAGGAGCATACCAAGACAATTGTGTGATTTTCAAAGCATACTCTTTCACACTCATGTTTCCTTCACGAAGGTTGATGAACTCATCAAGCACCCTTGCCTCTCTTATCTCAAGGGGAAAGAACCTATCAAGGAAAGCAACTTTAAACTTTTTCCAATCAAGAGGACCCGCATCAACCACCCTCTCACTCTTCCATTGTTCAAACCACACTTGAGCCACACCTTTAAGTTGATAAACGGCCAATTCCACCTTTTCCACCGGTGTCACACCCATGATCATTAACACCTTATACACTTCATCAATGAACTCTTGAGGATCTTCCTCAACCTTAGAACCATGAAACTCCGGAGGATTCATCCTAGTGAAGTCCCTCACTCTAGATGCCACTGTACCCACATTTGGGTTCACGGGGACCACAACCTCCCTATTGGCTTGAGCCTTCATATCTTGGGCCAACACTTGAAAATCTTCCCTAAACTCTACATTACTCACTTGCTCAGCCAAAGGGTCGACCGAAACTTAAGGAACTTCTTGTTCCACATTCTCTCTCGCATTCCTTCTAGCATGTGCCCTTCGAGTGGCCATATCTTGAAAAACATCGGATAGGGATTAGGAGAGACACATATAGAGTTACACTCTATCGTACGACTTTAGAATGATGAAAGAAGTGGAGTTTCCTAAATGCCTCTCATTCATAAGTGTGGCGTGCTTCAAACCCATAAACAAGACTATACTCGACGTGGCTTATGAGAAATCCTAGGACCTTTCTAAAGTCTTGTGCTCTAAATATCAAGTTTTTCACGGCCTAAAGTACCCCCTAGACGTGACATGACGTACAAGACCCCGAAAGACCCCATACAAGCCACTTAGCATACATCATACAAGATAATAGTAGATAAGAGTTCAAAAGATAATCTATATATCAAAAGAATTTACAATAGCATAGCGGAAGTCTAACATAGTCTCAATGTCATCTAATACATGAATAAAAAGAAATTTGGGACATAACCCATACGAGTTAAAAAGTAAAGTGACATGAAAGATAAACGTGGCATTGTCCTCGAAGTGTGAGGACTCACCAAGTCTTCAAGGCTCTCTACATAGGCACTAGCCACGAAAGGATGGAGAAGCGTCTGATCCTACATTACGAGACAATGTAGGCAAAAAGTATGTGTTAGTACATAGAATGTACCAAATATGATAGAAATGCACAAAGTTATAAAATAATGCTAAAAAGGAGACATACATAAGATGCGATGACCAATTTATATCAAAAGATGACATGATAGAAAACATGAGTTATAAACCATGGTCAATGCATGTAAATCATCTTGACAAAACATACTTGAAATACCTTTCTAGGAAATAACCTTAGTTCATTATGTGGGAAGTGAGCCTCAACCGACATAGACCATGTGAGTTATAACATGGAATCCAGTGTCTACCCCACACCAAAAATAGGTGTTCTTACTTGCCAAGGTAAGAACGATGAACATCTAGCTTAAGTGGATCCACTAGCTAAAACTATGGTGGCACATAGTTTATGGGACATGGGTAATCCACTCTTGTCCACTCAATGCTAAGCATAGTTCTCACGAATTAATCATAAATCATAATTCATCTTATCATTAATAGACATGGGTAATCGCCTCTTGTCTATCTTTAGGGAACATGGGTAATCGCCGCTTGTCCCTTAATTCATTAGAATAGCTCCTTAGTTCTTGATTCAAGTTAGATGAGAAAACCTTTCAACCCTATGAATCCTTCATGTGAGAAAAATCCTTTCACAAATCATGTTTTGAGTAGTATGTGAGAAATCCTTTCACAACCACAACAACAATGACAACAACTATGCTTTAATCTCAAATCAATATTAAAACATCATAAATTTCATAATTGAACATGCATATCTTCATAAACCCCATCTTTTGATCATTCAAAACTTCATCATGGAATCATAGCTTAGAAAACATAAATTATGAATGGGCTCATGTAAATTCATCTTAAAATCATTCAATTATCTCAATTCATGCATAATTAAACATAGTTTAATCAATTAGATCATAATTGGAAAGAACCCATGAGATTGAAGAAAATCCTAATTTCAATTGGAGAATTCTAACTTGGAAAATTTGAAGAATTTAGGAACCCCATGGAGGAAAGTACTCCACAGGTGAAAGCCATCATACCTTAATGCCAAAAGCTTGAAATAAATGGAGGGTTAGGAGGCTTGACTTGAAAACCCTAGATCTTCTTTCTTCTTCTTCAAGCTTCTCAGAGAGAAAAATATATGGGGAGACTTTGAAAAGTGATTAGAAAAGGGTGGATTTAGGCTTAGAAGGCTTATATAGAGTGTAGAATTATGACTAAACCGACTTAGACTAGGAATAGATCAATTAGGGAAAAGACCAAAAAGCCCTTAAAAATAACTGCCAGACTCGACCTACGGTCTGGACCTACAATTCATAGGTCCACCTACGGATCGTTCTGTCAAACTGTAGAAAGATTCAGAAACAATTAATTTTGGACATCAAATGGCGGGACCCATGTACGGTTCGAAGGTCCATTGATGTACCGTACATGGCAACTGTAGGTCCCAACTTAAGGCTTTAAAATTTAACTAAGTCTGGAAGAGACCTACGAGACCTATGTACGACTCGTTCATGGAATGGTGGGTCATCCTGGCAAACTGTCATTAGGATTCTGAAACTTGATTTTTGATAAAGTTTACTTGGCCATCTACGGCTCCCACCTACGGCCCGTAAGTAGACCTACGGTCCATAGATGGCTTCCGTTGGTACTAGCACTAGTTTTGAAAATCTGCAATTTCCTTCCTTTCGAATCCGAGGTGTTACAAGTTCATTCTAATAGAATTTTCTTTTTACATTAGTTGTTTGTCCTGATTCAACCCACCGGGTCATGCGAGCACCTACTCAAACACTCGATAGGAGATCCCTTACCCCCAAACTGAAACATGGAATGCAGAATTGAGCAAATTATAAGCTAAACACCCTATTTAAATATCGAAATACTCAAACTTAGTCAAAACAAAATACTTTTGTAAATAAATGCATTGAACCCTCCCAAGAAACTAGTCTAAATAGGTACAAGAGTTTCTAAGAGATTACAAGATTCAAGATAATAAAACACAACTCCCACCACAAGGAAAGAGAAGTTGAAGTAGTGAGAGACCATCTTTGTTTTCACCTAAGAAACATCACTAATCGTGCAACCAGACTATACGAAGTGGCATAACAAGATTAGTATAATCAAAGACAATACATACTGCTAGGAATCATGGGCCAACCTGAATCCACCAAGTAATGTCATGCAAATAATAAAAGAAGCATCAAACTTGCAGATAAAATTAGGGCCTCGATCTACTCAATCACCATTCTCACTACAAGTAGTAATATCTTGAAACTCATACACTCTATCTCAAGTTAGAACTAATCCATCTATTACATAGAGCTAATCCTGCAAACTCAACCATCTAGGACATTCAACCATCATATGAGATCATAACCTAATCCATATATGACATTTAGATATCCCAAATACAAGACCACTACTAACTCTATTAACCAGTCTACTACTATCCCTCAAACTGTGATGCCAACACTCTGGCCCTTGACAAATTTAATAAACAATCTACAAGACTCTTACTAAACCACCTTGACTCAAATCTCCCTTATTAGATATGTCCCAGACCACCCAGAATGACAATATAGTTAAAGCAAGTGAATAAGAAAGACTCCAAGTCAACATCGTGACTTAACAACTCTCCAATTATACAAAATATGAATAGGTAACCACCACTTAATAAAATAGATAACCTACAATTATAACCAACATCAAAAATATAATCTCGCATTCCAGTCCTCACCTAGACTTAACATAAACAAATCACATGATCTAAAACATTACAACAAGCCCAACCTTTTTTATCACACCTTTCATGTAACTCAGACCATTAAGGATCCTGAAGAAATCATTTTTAATGACCCTCTAAGTTATTTCATCTTTATTGTGTTATTATCAGTGTTTAGATATTACCTATTGAGCCCCTATGTGAAAAAGCTTATCAAATTAGTAGAAGTGAAAACGATTTAATAATATGGCAGAAATGACTTTACCGTTATAATTTAAAGTAAATAAATATGCTTAAAAACATGATTTAGTGAATGGCTTGATTGATATTGAGTTTATGTGTTTAGATGTGTGTGAGAGTTTTTAACAAGGAAAACAACACATATTGCCTTTTTAAAGTCAGCAACATGGAAAGCGAGTGATAAATTACAATTAGCCCATTCTGACATTTATTGACCAATAAGAACTCCTTTGTTCAGAGGCAACATGTTTTTCTTGTTTTTATAGAGGATTTCATTCGAATGAATTAGATATATTTTCTTAAGAAAAAAATTATAATCATAAATGAAGCACATACTTAGTCATATGCAATGATTCTGGAGGTACAAAGATGTACCAGACCATCAAAGAACACTATTGGTGGAATGGTATAAAGAGAGACATTGCGGAATTCATTTCAAAATGTTTGGTTTGTCAACAAGTAAAGGCAGAACACTAGGACCCATTTGGTTTGCTACAACCTCTGACGATGCCAGAATGGAAATGGGAGAAAATAACTATGGACTTTGTTTCTGGGCTTCCTCGCACTCAAAGAAATCATGATGCAATATGGGTGATAGTGGATAGGCTAACAATGAGTTCTCACTTTTTAGCAATCAGTATGGATTACTCACTTGAGCATTTAGCTGAATTGTACATTAATGAGATTATAAGACTGCGTGGGATCCCTATGTCTATTGTATTTGACCGAGACCCAAGGTTTACATCCAGATTTTGGGGTAGCTTGTAGGAAGCCTTGGGTATTAATCTAGATTTTGGGGTAGCTTGTAGGAAGCCTTGGGTACTAAGTTGAATTTTAGCACTTCAATCCATCCCAAGATAGACGATCAGTCGGAAAGAGTGATACTAATTTTGGAGGATATGCTTCGAGCTTGCATTATGGAGTTTGAGGGTAGTTGGGACAAACACTTGGCTTTGATTGAATTTGCTTACAGTAATAGCTAGCAATCGAGTATTGGAATGCCTCCCTATGAAGCCTTATACGGAAGAAAATGTCGGATCCCTCTTTGTTGGAGTGAAGTTGGTGAAAGAAAGCTTATTGGTCCTGAAATTGTGCAACAAATAGAAGACAAGGTAAAAAAGATCAAGGATCGTCTACAGATTTCTTCGGATAGACAAAAGTCATATGCTAATCTTAAAAGGCGTGATATTGAGTATCAAATTGGAGATGAAGTATTCTTAAAGGTGTCCCCATGAAAAAAGATTATATCATTTGGCCAGAAAGGAAAACTTAGTCCCCGATTTATTGGACCTTATGAGATACTTGAAAGAGTTTGACCAATAGCATGTAAATTAGCTTTGCTGCCTGAGTTAGACAAGATCCACAATGTCTTACATGTATCTATGCTCAGAAGATATCAATCTAATCCATCTCATGTTCTTCCAGTTGAATCTATTTAGGTTAATCCTGACTTGACGTTTAAAGAAGAACCTATCCTAATTGAAGCTCAAGAAGTAAAGAAACTTAGAAACAAGAGAATCCCCTTAGTAAAGGTACTTTGGAGAAACCATTCTGGAAAAGAAGCCATCTGGGAGCGAGAAGAAGACATGAGGACCCAATATACACACTTGTTTTGCGACTAGTGTAAGGTAAATTTCAAGACGAAATTTCTTAAGGGAGAGAGAGTTGTAAAACCCAGTTATTTAAGCTAATATTGGCACTCCAACAAGCCATTCCTTGATGTTAGGAACAACTCCTACTTCGCAATTCCTTGACTCGAATTTTGTGATGTGAGAAAATTTGTTTTTTTTTAATTGTGATGGTGTTATAAATGATTGTCTTAGGGAAATTCAGTAAACTTCCATGACATTATATATATATACATATACACACACACACACACACAAAAACACACACATATATCTTTCTGATAATAGTAAAGAAATTGAGATGTTTCTAGAATTTTGGGCAGCCCCTCCTATATTCTATTATATTTATCAAGGAATATCACACCTCCTCTATATATTTTGGTTCCTTTAAGAATAGAAAACCTTGAGAACTCTATCATAACTTTATTAGTTCCAAAATCACAAGGAAAAACTTGTTTCATTTGGCTGAAAACTGAAAACACCTTACTTTGTGGTAATGTTTAGTATTTTAAGCATATCTCGTTTTGTAAAACTCTGTTTTCAGTGAATAAATATGATTTGGAAAGCTTATACATATACCTAGAATTCCTATATGTATGTGGAAAGCTAATTATGCTGTTATGGATTCGAAATATGGGACGCAACATTGGACAAGTTCTGTCCAGATTTCTGATTTAGAAATTCTGTTAGTGTTTCGATTATATATTTTTGTACAAAACGTATTTTGTGGTGATTCTTGATTATTTTCAACCTTAAGACATATACCTACATGTTTCATGAACGATATAAAGTCCAGTTTTGCTGTTTTCCTTTCCAAAACTATGTTACGAAATGAGGTACCAGGCTGGCCAGATTTACTGTTTTTGGGAGCATAGTCGTATTTGTACAGGCTAGGCTTACTTGTGATGATAATCTTGTTTTATGTCAACATTATTGAGCTACTAGAAATTAAAGATGTTATTTAATTGTATTTTAAAGGTTGTATGTACTCGTGTACGAGTTGAGGACTTTGATACGTTGGTTGGTCTACGGTTTGAACTCTTGAAGTTGTGTTGGACTGTTTCTATGCTTAAAGGCTGAGGTTTGTGTATAAAGTTGTACTTGTAATCTTGTTACCTGCTGGTATATTGAAAGTTTTTCTTGGTACCTTGGTTACTTTTTGTCGCCTTGCATTGTTGTGATGGTATCCTGTGAGACTTTCAAGACACTTGTGTAACTCGCCCTCTTGTACGGATTGCTTGATCACTTGGAATTCTTGTTGGGACTTTGTCCTTCTTGTGGCTGTGACCTAGTCACTATTGAAATGGCTCTTGATTCGGATCTTTTTCCAGGGCTTTGGTCCTTCTTGATACATGATTATGCTTGGTGTGATGGCAGATGTATTGGGCTAGCCTTGTTATTGGATCTCTTGTGAAATGGTGCTATGAGCATTGTTGACACTTAGATCTTTAAATATCGAACTTGATACTCTTGATATATTGTTTACTTAATTTATTTATTATGTTTCAATTGTGCTTCTCGTGACTTGAGAAAGGTAACTTGGAGAATCTGCTGGCTCCAAACCTATAGTTTTTATACCACTAAGCTTTATGCTTAGCGATAGCTATTTCTATAGTAGGGAATGTCCGAGGAGGTACTTGAAGCTGGCCATTGGAGATGGAGTTTTTGAGAGCTTTAAGGAAGATCACATTTGCATATAGGCATCTATATTTTGTAGAAATCTTGGGACTTGTATGTGATCCTTGAGTTGTAAATTTACATGTAATTTTGAAGGCTTGTTTGATCATGACACCATGGGTTGTAACATAAGTTTGGTGATATGTTTTGTTGTTTTGGGGTGTGTAAACCCCAGTCTTGTAATATTCTAAATTTACTGGTTGTTTTGAATGTTTGTATGAAGCATGAAACAATTAATTGGTACTTGGAAGCTGGTAATAATTTGTAATGGGAGTTGTTGGACTAAGAATGATATATACATGGAAATCTCTTAAGATAGTTACTTAAATTATTTGGAAAGGTTCTTCCCCCGAAAATTGAAACTCTTACCTTGTTTAAATTTGAGATCAAATAAATTTCTAAATGACAGGTCTTCACATCCTTACCTTTTTTTTGGGACTAATTCCTCCTTTATATTATAATTAATATGTCCTATGTTAATGTCTTTTAAATGTCCTATGTATTATATTAGCTTTCTTTTTAAGAAGTAGCATCCTTCCGAGAGGGTCGCTACATGGGTGGGGTGTAACGTCTAGTCTTGGTTGATATTTTCCAATATCCAAGACATTAAGGAACCTGTAGGGCTTCACTGAATCGAGTTTGGAGTGTAGAACTTTTAAAATCGATCTTGACGTAAAGGCGATGGTTTGGTATGTCAAGGGAAGACGGTATCTTTTGAAAAAGGAAATTTTCAGGGGTTTCTGAGCTGCATTAGTTTGCGTCAACTATAGAGGGCATGTGGAAGAGCTATAATAGGGTTAGTACCACTATATCGGGGCCACTATAGTTGGTCGGGTTGCTATAGTGTGGTAAATCGAGATTTTATGCATAGAATGTCCCAAAGCCTCCTATTTTCTACATTATTGTTCTTGAGATAGAGAGGGGAGATTTAGGGCATTTTGCACTCAATTTTCCATGGAATTCATCGGTAAAAGGTAAGTTCATTACTTCCCAATCTGGTAAATTTATTCTTAAGCCTTAGAATCTAGGATATTACTCTTGGGGGAAGGTTTTGACATTATCACTCATAAGTTGGGGAGAATAATCATGAATTGGCCTAGGTTAGAATTTGGTTATAATCTAGATATTATTAGGTCATTTGTGATTGATTGTTGTGTTAATTTGTTGTTTTAGAGCAAGACCAAGAAAAAACACTTCAGAAGGAGAAAACTCAGGTTCTTTAGAGTTACTAAGAGGATTTATTACAGGTAGGTGAGGGTTGTATGTTATCTAATTTGTGTATGTATGCATGTCTACTACTTTATAATATCATTACGCAAGGCATATTGGAAAATATAAGGAAGCATATGAAATGACATCATGTGCATAATCTAATGCAATGGACCTGTTTATGTGATGTGTGGTTTAAATTGTTATTGTTCATTCTGTTAGTGATTGTGCATGATTGTTTGTAATTGCTGATTGGATCAGATACCACGCTAGTACATTAACACTAATGGTTGCCTCGGATACGAGTCATGGTATGATTATTAACTTTGCTTGTCTCAAGAACCACACCGATACACTAATAGTTTGTGTGTAGGTTCCATGAGAGGACCAGGTATGTGTATTTGTATTTACAACCCAAAAGCTGGGTGTGATGGAACCTGCCTTATCCCACTAAGACAGTTAGGCCTGAAACCTAACTAAAGAAGTAAATTTAGAAGAAAGATAGAATAAAGGACTTATATGAAATGATTCATTGTGGACGAACATAACATAACTAATAATACCCCAAAGACTGATGTCATGTGATTAGCCTCTACGTATTACATTTGATTCCAAGGAAATACAATTATGGAATGTCTTTGGGTCTAGAATAGAACAAAAACATAATGAGAGAGCAAGAGGCTTTCGCTAAGGTGACAAACAGGTACCTCACAAAACACCCAATTTAAGCCTCAGCCAAAGATGAGAAGAGGTGAGCAAGATGATTTGAGCTCGTAACCTACACAAATATAGAAAGTAAGGGAGTGAGTACCAAACAACACGGTAATTAGAAAGCAACCCTAAACAACCTTAAGTAAAGCAATATAGAATGCAGGACGACTAACACACCATCAGAACCTCCATAACTACAACCTGCATAACTTCAATCAGCCCAACATAAGAGTTCTCACTTAATAACAACAAAACATATATAGAATATCCTTACTAGCACCTCAACATATATAGATGTATAATCACAACCTTTCATAATTCAACAACAATAAAAACATGTCATCACTCATGAATAACAAGAAACAAAGATGAAGTGCAATGCAATGCAATGTAATATCATATAGAGTGATGCATGCTTGTCCAAATGATACACACCCATTGAATCATAGTCCGGGACCCATGAGGGACTTATCAGTACATATATCTACCATTGAATGTTTGGCCCCACCCCTCATTATCGAATCTACCATGGACCGTGTGGCCCAACCACTTATTATAGAATCTACAATGGATCGTGTGGCCAATCCCCTATACCAGATCATGTGGCCCATCCCCTACCACCGATTGTGTGGCACATCCTCTCTTTCTCATCATTTCCACAAAGTACAATCTCATTAGTGTTATAGAACAAATGCAAATAGATTTCTACAAATGCTCGATGAGATGATGGTAACTTACACACCAACAACCAATCACATATAATCTCGACACATAATCAATAGTAAATTGACACAACTTCTCAATCAATCATGCTACATCATATATTACAATATCAACATGCTTCTTCTTTTACCCTATATTATCATCACTAGAGCTTATTCCTCATTTATCAATGAATAGAGTATACGAAACCCTTCACCAATTCCCATTACTCCCAATCACACAATGTCATACAAGGTTCAATACACTGAATAAATGGTCAAGAGGTTCATTTGCATCAGGAAAAGCGAACAATCAACTTGGTACTTGCGCCTTCCCTCTTTCATGGGTCTCAAAATCAACATAATCTAAACAAATATTGAATCATGAAAAGAATTTGAAAAAAACAATACTTGTATCAATGTTTTTGAAAACCTGGTCCAAAATGATCCAACAATCCATTACCAAGGGTAATTCATGTAAAAGTTCTTATAAAAGTTTATTTCTGAGAAATAACCTATGTTGTTTCTTCCAAACTTTATATATGATTACATAATCAAAAGAGAAATGATTTTAGAGGTTTATGTATTTTGTGTTGGTGAGGTCGCTATGATAGGGTTCGAGTTAGTTCATGAGGCTATGGAGAAAGTTCAACATATAAAGGATTGGTTCAGAACCGCTAAGAGTAGATAGAAAACTTATCCGAATGTGAGATTGAGAGAGCTGATTTTATCGGTTATAATTGCATTTATTTTAAAATCTCACCTATAAAAGGAGTGATGAGATTTTGTGAGAAAGGGAAGCTTAATCCCTGCTATGTAGGACCATATCAGGTTTTAAGGTGTTGGATTTGCTTTTATATTGGATTTTTTTCATATTTAGCATCAGTGCATCTGGTGTGTTTCATATTTGCTTGTTGAAGATATGCATTGGAGATACGACTACATATGTACCTTCAGAAAGTGTCGGTTTGAAAGGAAGTTTCTATTTATGAAGAGGTCCCAATTGAGATTCTTTATTGTCAGGTCAAGAAGTTGAGGAATAAAAAAGTAGCTTTTGTGAAAGTTCTTTCGGGGAATCAGTTAGTTGAGGGTGCTTTTTGGGTGGCCCAAGCCGATATGATATCCAAGTAGCCCCACCTATTTTTCTCCAATTCAGTTTCAGATTGAGCTATTAGTTCATCTTATGTACTCTTTCAGATTAATGTGTTTCAGTTATTCTCATGTCTCTGTATGCATGGATGTTCATGAAATTAGTTTTAAACTTGTCATGACGTATAAAATCCCAAGAGGCCTTACAAAAGCCACTTGACATACATATGCACAACAAAATAGAGAAAAGCAAGAAATCTCATATGAAATAAATAGTCTGACATAAAGCGGAAGTTTAACATAGTCTTCACAAGCAATCTATTATATCAATAGGAGTGGTCGGGATGTAACACGTACACCATGTACAACATCCGAAACATAAAAAGACATAAGAAAGCAATAAAGGTGACATCATCCTCGGAGTATGAGGACTCACCAAGTCTTCGAATCTCTAAAGTGACTGGCTAGCCATGAACGGCGGGAGATGAATCGTCACGTCCAACATTAATGAAACAATGTAGGCACAAGTATGATTTAGTACATTGAAGTACTAAGTATGAGGAAATGCAATAAAATGTGAAACATGATCATGAGAGGACATAATCAAAAACATGATATGCATGACCAATCTAAACATAGTTAAACCCTTAAAGAAATATCATAAATCATAAACATGGTCAATGCATCTTACAATCATAAGAAAAGCTTCATAAAACATTTGTAAATAACTTAGTTCATTTCTATGGGATATTAGCTTTAACAGACAATAGACCATGCGAGCTATAACATGGAATTCGATGTAACACACCGAGAAGGGAGAGTCTACTTGCCAAGGTAGAACTCCATATCATAACATGTGCTATATGTGGATCCACTAGCTAGGCAATTTAAGGCAATCCTACGGGGGCACGAAGTTTGGAACTAGAGGTTGCTACTAGAGACTACCCTATTTGAGCCTCCAACTCAAAGTTCTCTAAGTGCTAAGTTAAATCCCCACCAAATAGTCATTTTCCTAAACATATCATCATCCTTGGAAAAGCATAATTCAATTACTAATCAAAGCTTAAATATCGTAGAGTAGCTCATTAAAACTTAGATCAAGTCTAAGTGAGAAAACCATTCACCATGTCATGATCTCTTAATATGTGAGAAAATCCTGTCACAATTTCATTGATGCTTATCTTAAAGCAACCTGATCATAAAACCTGTATTTTCTTAAATCATGCATAACTTCATAAAAACACATTCATAGATTCAAGCTTCTTCATATATTCATGTAAATTAGGGTATATAGTCAAAATCATGATCAATACATGGGTTCGTGTGATTTCAATTGGAAAGCATGCAATTGAGTTAAAACAATCATAATAAGATCAATTCAAGAAATTGAATCAAAATAGATAGAACCAATGAAGAATTAAATGAAAACCTAATGAATTTGATTGAATTTGAATTGGAGAATTGAAGAAAACCTTAGGGCTGAATGGGTGAATGGATCCGATTGTTTATGCCCTAAATACCTTGATCTTGAAGCCCTAAGCAATTGATGAAGAAAGGAGAGTTGAACATGAAGAACCCTAGCTTCTTCTTCCTTCATCTAGAGAGGGTATTTTAAAGAAAAACTTGGAGAGGATATGGGGATTTGATTTAATGAGAGAGTTGGGGAAAGTTTTGGGGTAGAAGGGTAGTTATAGGACTTAGAATTAGGGGTAAAAAGATGTAGTATAGGTATTCGATGCATAGGGAAAGACCCAAATACCCATTAAAAATAACTACCGAAAAACCCTACGGTTATGACCTGCAGTCCGTAGGAACTTCTATGGCTCGTCCTGGTCAAACGTATAACCAACTTCAGAAAACTAAATATTCAATCATTTCAAACGAGACCTTTCTATGGTCCGTCGAATGGTCTAGGGTTCATAGACCCCATCCGTATAATACAAATTTCACTAATTTTATTTACTAAGTGTGGAACTTTCTACAAAACCATCCTACGACCCGTAGAACCAACTAAAAACCATAAAAACCTTCGGTAAACCTGAGGTCCTAAATCAAAATCTCTGAGTCATTCCTATGGATCAGTCCTACGACCCGTCAACCATCCTACAGTTTATCTTTTCAAGTCGTAGGTCAAACTTCAGAAACTTGAAATTCCAAAATTCAACCCAGCTTCCTATGATTGCCTTTCTACGGCCTGTAGGACTTCCTAAGATCCGTAGATTGGACTCGTAGTTCACTGCTTCAGGTAATTTTCTATATTTTTCTTTCCTTTTCGACCATCCAAATTTTGAGGTGTTACAATATCCCCCTTGGGGACATTCGTCCTCAAATGGGACTCAAGATAGCATGAATAGAGTAGGAGAGAAACTAACAACCCAACATGAAATGCAAATTTCATCAAAATGCACATAAACGTGGAGAATCACTCATACCTAAATAATAAAATCAAAATCAAGTTTTTCATGAACATGCATGCATATGGAAACATGAGAATGACTAAAATTCATGAATCATAAATAATAAACCATGAGAAGCTAATACCTCATGCTAGAGTAGGAGCGGAGGAAAAGAGATGAGGATTTCGGGACATTATATCAGCTTCAGCCTCCCATGTAGCACCCTCGACTAATTGATTCCTCCAAAGAACATTTACAAAAGCAACTTCTTTGTTTCTTAACTTCCGAACCCGCCGGTCTAAAATCTCTACCGGAACCTCTTCATAAGAACGATTCTCCTTAACTACCAAACCTTCCAAAGGAAAAATGGATGTCGGATCCCCAACACACTTCTTCAACAAAGAGACATGGAATATCGAATGTACCGATGCTAAATCATTTGGGAACTCAAGTTCATAAGCAACCTTGTCAATACGCCTCACAATATGATATGGGCACACATACTGAGGACTAAACTTTCCTTTCCTTACAAATAACCTTACACCCTTCACGGGGTGAAATTTTCAAGTAGACCCAATCATCAACATCGAATTCTAGTTCTTTTTTTCTAACATTGGAATAAGATTTTTGTCAACTTTGAGCCATTTTCAACCATTTGCAAATAAGTAGAACGTTTTTCATATTATCATGCACCAACTCAGGCCCTATCAAAGCAACCTCACCAACTTAAAACAAACCAATAGGAGACCTACATCTCCTACCATAAAAAAGCTTAAGCGGTTACATCCTAATGCAAAAATGACAGCTAATATTATAAGCAAACTCGATCAAAGGAAAGTGGTCATCCAAATTACCCTTGAAATCACTCACACAAGTTCTCAACATATCTTCCAAACTCTTATTAGTACGCTCGGCTTGTCCATAAGTCTGAGGCTGAAAAGTTGTGCTAAGTTTCACTTGAGTACCAAGACCTTTCTGAAATGACTTCCAAAACTAAATGTAAACTGAGTACCTCGATCGAAGATAATGGACAAAGGTACTCCATGCAATATTACAATATCCCTAGTATAAAGTTTGGCATAATTTTCCAATGTGAATGAAGTATTAAAAGAAAGAAAGTGCGTCGACTTCGTCATTCAGTCCACGATAACGCAAATCGAATAAAAATGTTGACGAGTGCGAGGTAAACCCGTAATGAAATCCATATTCAAATCTTCCCACATCCATGTAGGAATACTAATATCTTGAGCCAAACCACCCGGTTTCTAATACTCAACTTTTACTTGTTGACAAATAGGACATTTAGCCACAAATTTCGCAATATCCATCTTTATCCCATTCCGCGAATAGACCTCTCACAAATCACGGTACACTTGGTGGCTACCGAGTGAATAAAATAGCAAGAACTATGAGCTTTTGTAAGAATCTGATTTGTCAACTCCTCAACATTCGGAACACATAACCGACCTTGATATCGAAGGACACCATCTCTCCCTTTCGAGAGAGCCTCAATGACTTTTTCGGAAACCAAATTCTTCAAGCCAACTTGTACAAGATCAAGATCTTGCTTATTCTTCACATCCGAAACAAAAGACGATTAGGAACCATTATGAACAGCTACTCCACCTTCATTAGAATCAACTAACCAAACACCCAATCGGGCCAACCTATGAACATCTTGAACTAACTCCTTTTTGCCTTCTTCAACATGAGCAACACTTCCCATTGATAGTCGACGAAGAGCATCTGCCACTACATTCGCCTTTCCGGGGTGATAGAGGATACTCATGTCATAATGCTTTTATAACTCAAGAAACCTCCTTTGGCTAATACTCAAATCCTTTTGGGTAAACACATACTTCAAACTCTTGTGGTCGGTAAACACATCTACATGAACACCATGCAAGTAATGCCTCCAAATTTTAAGGCAAACACTACTGCCAATAACTCCCAATCATGAGTCGGATAATTCTTTTCATGTATCTTCAATTGTCTTGAAGCATAAGCGATGACTTTCCCATATTGCATCAAAACACAACCAGGATCGACCCGTGAAGCTTAACAATAAACCACAAAACCATCCGATCCTTCTAGTAGTGTCAGTATAGGGGCTGAAGTAAGTATATACTTCAACTCTTGGAAACTATTCTCACAAGCTTCTTACCATAGGAATTTCACTTTGTTTTGAGTTAATGTCTTCAAAGGCAAAGAAATAAAGGAAAATCCTTCCACAAACCTTCTAAAATAACCGACCAAACCCATGAAACTCTGTATATGTAAATAGGACAAAGGTCTAGGCCAATTCGTAACCTCCTCGGTTTTCTTGGGATCGACTTGAATTCGTTCACCGGAGACAATATGGCCCAGGAAAGCAACTGACCTCAACCAAAACTCACATTTTTTATACTTAGAATACAACTCTCGATCCTTGAGAATTTGCAACACAATCCTCAAATGCTCAATATGCTCATCCTCACTCTTTGAGTAAATTAAAATATCATCAATAAACACAATCACAAACATATCAAGATATTGCTTAAAGACCCTATTCATCAAATCCATAAATGACATCGGGGCATTAGTCAAACCAAAAGACATCACTAAAAACTCAAAATGACTGTACCAAGTTTGAAAAGCAATTTTCGGAATGTCACTTTATTTCAGCATGAACTGGTGATAACCCGACCGGAGGTCAATCTTGGAGAAGTAACTTTCTTCTTGGAGTTAATCAAACAAGTCATCTATCCTTGGAATATGATACTTATTCTTAATGGTAACCTTGTTCAATTTCGATAGTCAATGTACATTCAGAGAGAACCATCCCCTTTTTGAACAAACAATACTGGAGCATCCCATGGTGAGATACTTGGTCTAATAAAAGCTTTATCAAAAAAATCCTTTAACTCATCCTTTAAATCCTTAAGTTCTGCCGAGGTCATACGGTATGGAGGAATAGAGATAGGCTGCATATTTGGAAGAAGGTCAATACCAAAATCTATTTCCCTTTCAAGAGGAATATTGGGAAGATCATCGGGAAACACTTTCGGGAACTCATTTACAGTAGGAACTGACTCAAGAGTAGGGGTATCAGAATTTGTATCCTTAACCCAAACTAGATGATAAATTCAGCCTTTAGAAATCATTTTCCTAGCCTTTATGCAAGACATAAACTGACCCTTAAGAACATAATTTCCCCCTTCCCATGACATGATAGGTTCGTTCAGAACCTTGAATGTGACCAATTGGGTCCTACAATCTATGGAAGCATAACATGCATGAAGCTAATCCATTCCAAGAATAACATCAAAATCTAACATATCAATCACTACAAGATCAACATGAGTGACTCCCTAAGACACGGAAACATGAAAATTTCTATAGACTATCTTAGCCACAATAGAATCACCAATGGGGGTAGAGACATGAAAAGGGTTAGAGAGAATTTCGGGACCAACATAAAATCTCATGGCCACATAAGGAGTAACAAAGGATAATGTAGCACCCAGATCAAGCAAAGGATAAACATCAAGATGGAAGTCTTTCATCATACCGGTCACCACATCTGGGAAATCCTCACGATCCTGTCGAGTTTGAAGAGCATAAAATATATTTTTCTTCGGAGCACCCGAACCATAACCACTAGGTAGAGCTTGCCTACAATACTTGCCCGTACTAGCTTGCAAAGGGAAATTCTTCACTTTGTGACCACTCTTTTCACAACCAAAGCAACCATCCATACCGGCTAAGCACTTGCCATCATGTTTCTTACCACACCATGTGCAAGCGGGGATAGAAGATCCATTACTACCTCCTCATTAAGGCTTATGGTTAGAGACCCTATCTTGGTTGAATTTTGGAGTCGGTGCATTGGAAGAACCTTGACCAGAAAACTTTTGCCAGAATTAAGGACACCCATGTCCACTGGACCTAGAATGTGAAAAGTCACCATCACTGATCCTTGCCCTCTTGGACTCATTTGCCCTTTACTTAAGCTTTTCCTCCTTATTTTGTTGGTCATGTTTCATCAAACAAGAGATGTCTATTTAATTGATCAGCATGGTTGTACGACACTCTGTAACAACCAAGTCGGACATATGCCACACAAACTTACTCATCCTTGCCCTAGAGTCGACAACCATAGTTGGAGCATACTTAGCCAATTGAGTAAACCTCAAAGCATACTCCTTCAAACTCATATTCCCTTGTGAGAGGTTAATCAACAAAAGAACTTCCACTTCTCTCATCTCAAAAGGAAACAAATGATTAAGAAAGGCTCTCTTAAATTTCTCCCAATCAAGAGGACCAGCATAACCAACCCTCTTACTCTTCCATTGTAAAAACCAAACTTGAGCAACACCTTTGAGTTGATAAGCGGCCAACTCCACCTTTTCAACTGTAGACAATCCCATTATACCTATTACCTTTAATACCTCATCAATGAACTCTTGAGGATCCTCATCAACCTTAGAACCATGAAATTTAAGAGGATTCATCCCAGTGAAATCCCTTATCCTTGCCAACACACCCACATTTGGGTTCACGGGAGCATTAGCCTATAGGCTTGAGCTGCCATAGCTTGTGCCTACAATTGAAAAGTGGATCAAAATTCAACATGAGTCACTTTCTCAGCCAAAGGATCAATCGGAACTTGAGGAACCTCGGGCTCCACATTCTCATTCACATTTCTTCTCACGTAATCTCTTTGAGGGTCCATATCCTGAAAAGGATCAAACACGATTTAGGAGAAGAATCTTTATAAAGATAGACTCTATGGAATGACTTTAGTAATGAAATAAATGGGGTATCGTCAATACATTGTAGGCTTCTATTCATAAATGTGGTGCGCTTCACCTTCATGAACAAGATTCTACTCCACGCGGCTTCTCAAACTTTATAGAACCTTTTCTAAAACCTTGTGCTCTGAATATCATGTTTGTCACTATCCAAAGTACACCCTAGACATGACATGGCGTATAAGACCCCTAGAGGCCCTACACAAGCCACTTGATATACATATACACAACATACAAGAAATCTCATATGAAATAAAGAGTCTTACATATAGCGGAAGTCTAACATAGTCTTGACAAGAAATTTATTACATCAATAGTGGTCAAGATGTAACCCGTACACCACGTACAATGTACAAAACATAAAAAGTCATAAGAAAGCAATAAAGGCGACATCGTCCTTGGAGTAAGAGGACACATCAAGTCATCAAATCTCTAAAGTGACCGACTAGCCATGAACAGATGGAGAGGAATCACCACGCCCTACATTAATGAAATAATGTAGGCACAAGAATGCATTAGTACATGGAATGTACTAAGTATAAGGGAAACACAATAAAATGTGAAACTTGATCATAAGAGGACACAATCAAAAACATGATATGCATGACAAAGCTAAACATAATAAAACCCTTAAAGAAACATCGTAAATCATAAACATGGTCAATGCATCTTTAAATCTTAAGGAAAGCTTCATAAACATTTGTTAGTAACTGAGTTTATTTTCTTGGGATATTATCTTTAACCGATAATAAACCATGCGAGCTATAACACAGAATTAGATATAATTTCAACACCGAGAAGGTAGAGTCTACTTTCAAAGGTAGATCTCCGTATCATAATATGTGCTATATGTCGATCCACTAGCTAGGCTGTTTATGACAATCCTATGAGGGCAGATAGTTTAAAACTAGAGGTTGCTACTACACCCTATTTGAGCCTCCACCTCAAAGTTCTCTTGGTATTAAGTTATCTCCAAACGGAATAGTCATTTTCATAAACATATCATCATCCATGGAAAAACATAATTCAATTACTAATCCAAGCATAAATATCATAGAGTAGCTCATTAAAACTTAGATCAAGTCTAAGTGAGAAAATCTTTCACCAAGTTATGATCTCTTAATATGTGAGAAAATCCTTTCACAATTTCATTGACGCTCATCTTGAAGCAACCTAGATTATAAAATATTTATTTAAAAAAATCATACATTACTTCATAAAAACACATTCATAGATTCAATCTTTTTCATAAATTTATGTAAATTATGGTTCATACTCAAAATCATGATCAATGCATGGGTTCGTTTGATTTCAATTGGAAAGCATGTATTTTAGTTAAAACAATCATAATAAGATCAAATTCAAGCAATTGAATCAACATAAATAGAACCCACGAAGAATTGAATGAAGAAGTAATCAATTTGATTGAAATTAAATTAGGGAAATGGAGAAAACCTTAGGGCTCAATGGGTGAATGGAACCTATTGATGAATACCTACATACCTTGATCTTGAATCCCTATGAAATTTATAAAAAAGGGAGACTTGAACTTGAAGAACCCTAGCTTCTTCTTCCTTGATCTAGAGAGAGGATTTTGAAGAAAACCTTGGAGAGGATTTGGTGATTTGATTGAATCAGAGAGTTGGTAAAATTTTGGGGTAGAAGGGTAGTTATAAGACTTATAAGTAGGGGTAAAATGACGTAGTATAGGTATTAGATGCATAGGAAAAGACCCAAATACCCTTTAAAAATAACTGTCAGACAGCCCTACGGTTGTGACCTACGATCCATAGGAACTTCTACGGCCCGTCCTGGTGACCGTAGAACCAACTTCAGAAACCCAAATATTCAATCATTTCCCATGTGACCTTTCTACGGTCCATCGAATGGTCTACGGTCTGTAGATCCCATCCGTAGAACACAAGTTTCAGTATTAAAGTTCACTAAGTCTGGAACCTTTCTACGAAACCAACCTACGACCCATGGAAACAACTACGAACTGTCAAAACCTTCCGTAGACCTGAGGTCCTAAATCAAAATATCTGAATCATTCCTACGAATCAGTCTTATGACTTGTCAACCATCCTATGGTTTATCGTGTAAAGTCGTAGGTCAAACTTCAGAAAATGGGTGCATCTTCTGAAAGTTGTTGATTAAGTAGTGGACTTCTAAGACTGGACTTTATAGGTCATACATATTAATACGAGTCGTGGATCATGTGTTATTGTTAGTATTAGAAACTTGGGAGTTTGAGTAAGTAGTTTCTATGGGCTGATAGTCCGTATCGTACATGGAATTAGGGTCGTACTCCAGTTCATCGTTCAAAGCATAAAGACCCATATATTATCTCAAGACCCACTCTATGACTTGTGACTACGTATTGTAAATTGGTCTATAGACCGTAGATATTTGTTAGATGTCTCATTTCAGAGACTTGGAATTTCAGTGAAAGGAATCCATGAGTGGACAGTATGGTCTGTGAAAAGAAATACACACCATAGATGGGTTTGTAGATACTATTCAACAGTTATTTCTCAAAGGTAGTTTGGTCTTTTCCTACTATTTTAAATTTTATACAATGTTATTTTAGGCTATTTTGAAGACTATAAATGATACCTAAGACACCTAAACTCCCCATTCATTCCCATTCTCTTTCACTTTAAATTTCTCTCTCAAGTGTTCTTCTTCACCCAATATAGGGTTCCAAGGATTTCAAGTCTCTATTGAAGATTTCACCTAGTGTTTTCATCAAGTTATGTGGGAACTTCATCAATGGATCATTCTTCACCCATTGAGTCTCAAAGAAACCTCAATTTGTTCATGTATAATTCTTACCCAATTGTAGGGTTTCAGTATTTTCATATGGGTTCTACTGAATTTAAGTTTATGTAATGACCCTCCGGGTCATTTTTGTGTTCTATGCATGCTTTCCCTATTTTTCCCCTTCTTGTAGCTTCCTTATTTCTGTTGTGTGATTGTGGGTTGGGTGGCACGCTTCCTAAGGTGTCCAATTGAGTTTGGAGTTGAGATTTTGAGTTTTTGAAGCTTTAAGCTTGAAAGAGTTGACGTTTGTCAACATTCGGAGACTCTAATGTCGGATCAAAATTTCGTCAGTTCCATCAGCTTCAAAAGGATTTTTTCTTAAGTGTGATTATCGATTCGGGTTTTGAGCCCTCCATTTGGTTTTGGTGTGATTGGACATTTTAGCCTTTAAAGTTTGTTTAAAGTTTGATTTTGGTCAAATTTCTTGGTAAACACACTCGGAATCAAATTCCATCACTGCAGTTAGCTCCGGAACACCGAGTTTGGTCTAGAACGACCTTTGGTTCAATTCTCGAGGAAGCTCGGATAATTTTTTGGTATTTGGCATTTTGTTTGGTAATCCCTTGAAAGTGTTGACTTTGATCAAAATTCCTTTGAGTCAACCTCAGTTGGTTGTTTCATCGATTTCGTTGAGTCTAGAATGTCATTTCCAGTCTAGTATCATATTTGTTTTGCATTGAGGGGGTTTCAAACGAGTTCTAGGCCCCCTACAAAGAAATTTAGTACCTTGTGTTTTTGCTGACGCAAAACTGATTTCTTGTTCGCGAACGCAGACCCTTTGTTGCGATTGCGGAGCCTTGTATCTCGTACCTCCACATTCTCATGGGCCTCACCGCGATCATGGAGGGTTGCCCCTCTTGCCTTCGCATTCGCGTGTAGGCTATCATGTTTGCAAGGGGGTGGATACCCAGACTATCGCATTTATAGACCTCACGACACGTTAGCGGGAAAGTCCTCTTCGTTCGCGAAGGTCATTTGAGTTAATGCATCAGTCTTTTAAAAGATGAAAAATAGCATGCATCTTGAACATTTCAACCTAGTTTTTGGGTGTTTTTGAGAGCAATTCTAGTCGGTTTTGCATGATTCTTCATGGAGCGCGTCAGAATATCTTGTGTCTATGTTCAAGATCAACAAATCTTCCATTTCTCTGGGTACTTTTCATCAATTTTCCTTTTTAATCTGTTCTTTTGTCTCATATTGGGCTTAGGAATTGGTGGGATTGTTTTTTCCTAAATAGACCTCGGATTCTACTCATTTTCCGGGCACAACCTCTTTGAGCAGGTTGGGACCTTGTAACGAAATTTGTTTTTTGATTCCATAAGTAGGTCCCACATTTATGTTTTTGGGTTCCTCATTAATTTCCATTTATTTATCTTAATTTTGTATTGTTGTGTTTTTTTTGGTGTTCCGTTGGCGTTGTTGGATGCTTGGCATTGCTCTGAGGGTCTCGTGAGTGAAGGTTCGAGTGTGATTTCGGCTTTGAGGTAGGCTACAACTTGCTTTTCTTTGACTTAGCTATTTTCTATTGATTAAATGTTGACGAATACTGCATGACTAGTTTTGGATTTTAGGCATAGCGTCGGTTTTTGATCCTTAGTTGAGTTATGGCCATCATTGGGTTACTTAGAGTAGTTTTAGCCGGAAAAGCCTTAGTTTAAGTTTGTCCTTATGCTTTCTTGATTAGTATCTTTAGAAATTACTCGTAGATGGCGTGAAACTTATGATTGTTGTGTGTTTTGGTTTCATTCGATTGGTTTGGAGCTGGTTAATAGAAATATAACCCCATATGGATGATAGGGAAATTCTTGCATTTAATGTCAAGTGAAATATACAAAAATTAAAATCAAAAGTCCAAAATAAGATAATCATGTAGAAAAGCTGAAACAATCTCCACATGTAGTATAAGGAAGGTTAAGTGAATCTATTTAAATTTAAAGGACCACTAAACTACACTCATGACAACAACAATAAGCTTTGGGTAATCCCACAAGTGTGATCTTGTAAGAATAGGATGTATAATACCTTAGCCTACCTTTGTGGCGTTAAGAGGCTATTTCTGGTGGACCCTTGACTCAAAAGAATGAATCGACACTCATGACATACCCTAATAAAGAAGGATGCTTGCATTTAAAAGTATTAAAATAAAGGAAAAGAGTAACAATCCAAACTTCACCAACTGCAAATCCTACTAGTAGTAGACAACTATCTTCGGTAGGAAGATCAAAGGCATAACTAATGTTTTCAGAGAATTAATCCACCATAAGAGTTGGAGCTATCATGATCGTGAATGGGACCAGACTAGATAAAAGGAAAGGTAACCAAATATTTATCTAAACCTCTATATTATAAAAAATCCCAAATTCCCAGCATCTTCTATACAAATATCTACAACACCATAAATGCAAGATATAGCTGAATAAATGAAAACACAAACATAGTAAAAATCAAAAGATTATCATCAATAGTCAATCTTTTATAGCTTGCAAACATGACTGAGTGTTGAAAATCAAATGTCAATTATTTCCAAATTAACCCCATTACACATAGTAATAAATCTAAGAAAAAAACATTCTTACACAAAAGATCTGGTCTAATTGACAAGCATTTCAATATAGGTCTAGAATGAATGAGTAACAATCATAAGCACAAAGTAAAATAAACAAATGTTTTCATATTTAAAAGAAGATACCTGAGTCGGATACTGAGTCAATGATCGCCCCAAGAAATGATTTTCACAAATTACCTACATAAGTTTTATTTAGTGGTATGAAATAGATATGTCTGCCCTAGTTCTCTTTGGGAAGTGAGATATAAAATTGAGACACACGAGAAGTAAAAACTGAATTAATAACATTAGGTTTTGTTCTTTTTCTCTGTGTACTGTAGCATGATTTTTTTAATTTTGAAAATAAAAATAAACATCAAGTGACACTTTTGTCCACGAGGTTTTTAACTGTCATGACCTAAAGTATCCCCTAGACGTGACATGGCGTACAAGACCTCGAGAGGCCCTATACGAGCCACTTAGCATATATCAAACAAGATAATAGTATTAAAGAGTTCAAAAGACATAGTATATCATCAAGAGTTGACAAAAGATAGCGGAAGTCTAACATAGTCTCAAAGCCATCTAATCCATCACTAAAATGAATTTTTGGGATGTAACCCATACAATGTTGCAAAGTAAAATTGACATAAAACCATAAACGTGGCATTGTCCTTGAAGTATGAGGACTCACCAAGTCTTCAAGGTTCTCTCACTTAAGCACTAGCCACAATTGGAGGGTTAAGCGTCAATCCTATATTATGAGACAATGTAGGCAAAAGTATGCGTTAGTACATGGAATGTAACAAGTATGATAGCTATGCATAGAGTTATAAAATCATGTCAAAAAATGAACTATACATAAGATGCAATGACCAAGCCAAATCATAAAAATAACATGATGGAAAACATGAGTTAAAACCATGGTCAATGCAAGGAAATCATCCTAAAACAAAAATACTTGAAATACCTTTTTATGAAGTAACCTTGGCTCATTATGTGGGAAGTGAGCCTTAACCGACATAGACCATGTGAGCTATAACATGGAATCTGGTGTCTACCCCACACCGAAAAGAGGTGTGCTTACTTTCCAAGGTAAAAACCATAACTTCTAGCTTAAGTGGATCCACTAGCTAGTGTCTATCTAAGACAACCTATGGTGGCACATATTTTCTGGGACATGGGTAATTGCCACTTGTCCACTCGATGCTAAGCATCGTTCCCACAGATAAATCATAATTCATAACTTATCTTATATTAGTAGACATGGGTAACCATCTCTTGTCTTAACATTAGGGGACATGGGTAATTGCTGCTTGTCCTTCAATTCTTGGAAGGCCTATCGAATAGCCAATTCAAGCTAGAGTTCAATAGAATATATCCTTATTTCTTGATACAAATTTTTTAGAGAAAAAACCTTTCAACCCTATGAATCCTTCATGTGAGAAAATACTTTCACAAATCATGTTTTGAGTAAGATGAAAGAAATCCTTACATAACATAACAACAACAACATGGATGCTTCACTCTAAAAGCAACCTTAAATCATTTATCTCAATTTCATAAAGAACATGCAAATCTTCATAATTTCATATTTCATAGTTCAAAACCTCATCATAAGATCAAAGTCTAGAAATCATGGATTTCACATGGTTTCATGGGGAAACAACTTAAAAACATGCAATTAACTCAATTTATGCATAAAAAGAATTAAATCAATCAATTAGATCATAATTTTAAAGAACCCATGAGATAGAAGAAAACCCTAATTTCAATTGTAGAATTCTAACTTGTAAAATTGGTGAATTTAGGAACCCTATGGAGGAAAGGAATCCATAGTGAAAGCCATCATACCTTGGAGTTCAAAGACCAAAATCAATGGAGAGTTAGGAGACTTGACTTAAATCCCTAGCCTTCTTCTTCAAGCTTTAGATAGAGAAATATTTGGGGAAAACCTTTGAGGGATTTGGGGGAATTTGAAGAGTGATTAGAATGGGTAGAATTTAGGCTTAGAAGACTTATATCGGATGTAGGATTAGGACTAAACCGACATAGATTAGGTATTAGTCAATTAGTGAAAAGAACAATAAGCCCTTAAAAATAACTACCGGACTCAGACCTACGGTTTGGACCTATGGACTATCCTGGTCAACTGTAGAAAGATTCAGAAACTAATAGTATATGGCTTCAAATGATGGGACCTATGTACGGTTCCTAGGTTCACTGAAGGACCGTACATGGTAACCATAGATCTCTACTAAAGGCTTTAAAAGTTTAACTATGTCTGGGAGAGACTTACGAGACCTATCTATGACTCGTACGTGGAATGATGGGCTGTCGTGGCAAATCATCAAGGAAGTTTTGAAACTTGACATTTTGAAAACATTTTCCCTACCATCTACGGTTCCCACATACGGCCTGTACGTCGACCTCAGATTCGTAGATGGCTTCCGTCAGTACTGGCACCAGTTCTGAAAAACCTACAATTTTCCTTCTTTTCGAATCTGAGGTGTTACAATATCTCCCCCTTGGAAACATTCATCCTCGAATAGAACTCAAGACATCTTAAGAAGGGTAAGAACTAAATCTGACAACCCAACATGAATGCAATCAAATAAATACCCATATCTGAGTAGGAAACATCAACTCCAGGCTAAAGCATGTTCATAGCATCATTTCGTAAGGTCTATATGCAACTCATACTCAAATGCACATAAACATGAAGAAATCAATCAAGTTAACTCATTTTTCTCAAAAATAAGCTTTTCATGAACATGCATAAATGAGGAATCATGGGAATATCTAAGACACATGAGACCAAAAGAGTGAACCATGAGGAACTAAATACCTCAAGCTAGAGTAGGGTCAGAGGGAAAGAGATGAGGATAACGGGACATCATATTGGCCTTGGTCTCCTAAGTAGAACCCTCAACTAACTGATTCCTCCAAAGGACTTTTACGGAAGCAACTTCTTTATTTCTTAACTTCCGAAGTTGCCGGTCCAAAATCTCAATCGGAATCTCTTCATAAGAAAGACTCTCTTTTACACCAAGACTTTCCAATGGCACTATAGATGCCGGATCACCAACACATATCTTCAATAAGGAGACACGGAAAACCGAATGAATCGATTCTAGATCATTAGGCAAGTCAAGTTCATAAGCAACTTTACCAATATATCTTAAAATCTGATATGGGCCAACATAACGGGGACTAAGTTTCCCTTTCTTTCCAAACCTTGTTACACCCTTCATGGGTGAAATTTTCAAATAGACCCAATCATCAACATCAAATTCTAGATCTCTCCTTCTAACATCGGCATAGGACTTTTGTCGACTTTGAGGCATTTTCAACCTTTCTCTGATAAGCTAAACTTTCTCTATAGCCTCATGTACCAACTCGGGGCCTATCAAAGCAACTTCGCCAACTTCAAACGAACCTATAGGAGATCTACACCTCCTACCATAAAGAACCTCAAAGGGAGCCATACCAATACTCGAATGATAGCTATTATTATGTGCAAACTCAATTGGGTACCACGATAAAATATTATTGATAGGGGCGCTCCATGCAGCCTAACCATCTCCGTTAGGTACAACTTGGCAAAGTCTTCCGCTAAATAAGAAACCTTGACAGGAATGAAATGGGCTGATTTCGTCATACGATCCACAATAACCCAAATCGATTCATGTTGTTGTCGAGTGTGTGGTAAACCAACAATGAATTCCATATTCAAATCATCCCACTTCCAAGTAGGAATACTAATATCTTGGGACAAACCTCTCGACTTTTGGTGCTAAACTTTCACTTGTTGACAATTAGTACACTTAGCCAGAAATTCCGCAATGTCCTTCTTCATCCTACTCCACCAATAGACCTCTCACAATTCACGATACATCTTGATGGCTCCCGGGTGAGTGGAATACGAAGAACTATGGGCTTTCGATAAAATCTGCTCCCTCAAGTTATCAACACTGGGAACACATAAACAACTTTGATATTGGAGTATACCATCTCCCTCTTGGGAGAAAGCCTTAATGAACTTTTTAAGCACCGTTTTCTTCAACTCCATCAAGATTGGATCAAGTCTTTGCTTTGCTTTCACACCAGACACAAAAGAACAATTCTTAACCATTATGAACAACAAACCCACCTTTAGTAGAATCAATCAAATGAATACCCAATCGGGCAAATCTATGGACATCTCGTACTAACTCCTTCTTATTATCCTCAACATGAGTAACACTACCCATGGATAATCGATTAAAGGCATTCGCCACCACATTCGTCTTGCTGGGGTGATAGAGGACACTCATGTCATAGTCCTTTAGCAACTCTAGCCACCTTCTTTGGTGAAGATTTAGATCTTTCTGCTGAAACACATATTTCAAACTTTTGTGGTTCGGTAAATACATCAACATGTACACCATACAAGTAATGCCTCCAAATCTTGAGAGCAAACACAACAGCCGCTAGTTCTAAGTCATGGGTAGGATAGTTCCTTTCCTGAGTCTTAAGTTGCCTTGAAGCATAAGCAATGACTTCCCCATTTTGCATAAGGACACATCCCAACCCAATCCTTGAAGCATCACAATAAACCACAAATCCATCGGGTCCTTTCGATAAAGTCAATATCGAGGCAGAGGTAAGTCTATCCTTCAATTCTTGGAAACTCTTCTCACATGCTTCAGACCATACAAACTTAACCTTCTTTTGAGCCAAAGCCGTCAATGGAGAAGCAATCGAAGAAAACCATTCAACAAACCTTCTATAATAACCATCCAAACCCAAGAGACTTTGAATATCTAAAGGGGATAGAGGTCTGGGCCAACTCTTAAACACATTCGTCTTATAAGGATCAACCTCACTACCCTTACCAAAAAAAATGTGACAAAGAAAAGCCACGGATCTCAACCAAAACTCACATTTGCTAAACTTCGCAAAAAGTTGTTGGTCCTTGAGGACTTGCCACACAATCCTCAAATGATTGGCATGCTCATCCTCACTCCTTGAGTAAATCAAAATATCATCGATGAACACAATCACGAACATGTCTAGGTATCGTCTAAAAACCCTATTCATCAAATCCATAAATGCGGCCTGAGCATTTGTCAAGCCAAACAACATTACCAAGAACTCGTAGTGACCATACCTAGTATGAAAAGCTATTTTCGAAATGTCATCTTCCTTCACCCTCAATTGGTGATAGCTCGATCGGAGGTTATTCTTGAAGAAGTAACTTGCTCCTTGAAGTTGATCAAACAAATCATCTATCCTTGGGAGAGGATTACTTATTCTTAATGGTGACTTTATTTAATTGCCGATAGTCAATACACATACGGAGTGAGCCATCTTTCATTTGAACGAACAAAACTGGAGCACCACATGGCGAGATACTCGATCGGATGAAGCCCTTATCAAACAAATCTTTCAATTGCTCTTTTAATTCCTTAAGTTATGTCGGAGCCATTCGGTAAGGAGGAATAGAAATAGGTTGCGTGTTTGGGAGAAGGTCAATACCGAAGCCTATTTCCCTTACGGGAGGAACACAGGGAAAATCATCGGGAAACACTTCTGCAAACTCATTAAAAATGGGGACCGACTCAAAGATAGGGGTTTTGAAATCCATATCCCAAGCCCGGACAAGATGGTATATGCAACGCTTAGAAATCATCTTTCTAGATTTAAGACAAGAAACAAATTGGCTCTTAGGCATATAATTTCTCCCTTTCCACTCAAGGATGGGTTCATTTGAAAACTAAAACTTGACCACTTGGGTTCTACAATCGATAAAAGTATTACATGAATGCAACCAATCCATCCCAAGAATAACATCGAAATCTATCATATCAAGCTCTACAAGATCAACATGAGTGACTCTATGGGATAAGGAGATGGGAAAGTTTCTACAGACTCTCTTAGCCATGGTAGATTCACCAATAGGAGTAGAGACGAAAAAAGGATCTATCAACACATCCGGGAGAACATTAAACCTCATAGCCACATATTGTGTCACAAAAGACAAGGTAGCACCGAGATCAAGCAAAGAATAAAAATCTAGATTAAAAACTTTCAACATATTGGTAACCACATAGGGAGAATGCTCTTGCTCATGACGAGTTTGGAGTGCGTAGAATCTGTTTTGCTTTTGACTTTCAATAGAACCTTACGAATAATAAGGTTGAACCA
This sequence comes from Solanum appendiculatum, assembly GCA_018342035.1. Lineage (NCBI taxonomy): Eukaryota > Viridiplantae > Streptophyta > Magnoliopsida > Solanales > Solanaceae > Solanum > Solanum appendiculatum. The sequence goes on along the minus strand of JAGDQO010000386.1, from coordinate 136,479 downwards.
GTCGACGGTTATTTCCTTTATTTTTAGCAACGGAGGGACAATCCCTAATCTTATGATCCATCTTGCCACAACCAAAAAATGTATTTGAACCGGCTAGGCATTTACACTCATGCTTCTTTCCACATTTAGCTCAATTAAACAATAAGGATCCACCACCATTCCCTCCTTAAGGCTTAGGGCTAGACACCCTTTCCTTGTTGAACTTAGTAGCCAAAACATTGGAGGAACTTTGACCAGAGAACCTTTGTTGAAACTTAGAACGGCCATATCCATCAAAACTTGAACGTGAAAAGTCACCATCATCGGTCTTAGTCCTCTTTGCCTCCCTACACTTCTCCTTAAGTTTCTACTCAATTTTTTGAGCATGCATCATTAGGTGAGAAATGTCCATATCATGGATAAGCATAGCGGTACGACATTCCTTGACCACCATTTTGGACACTCACGAAACAAACTTACTCATCCTTACCCTAGGATCGGCAACCATACCAAGAGCATACCTAGACAATTGTGTGAATGTCAATGCATACTCCATCACACTCATATTTCCTTGAAAAAGATTGATGAACTAGAGCACCTTGGCCTCCCTCATCTCAAGGGGAAAGAACCTATAAGGAAAGCAACCTTAAACTTTTTCCAATCAAGAGGACCCGCATCAACCTCCCTCTCACTCTTCCATTGTTCAAACCACACTTGAGCCACACCCTTAAGTTGATAAGCGACCAATTCCACCTTTTTCACCGGGGTATCACCCATGATCATCAGCACCTTATACACCTCATCAATGAATTCTTAAGAATCTTCCTCAACCTTAGAACCATGCAACTCTAGAGTATTCATTCTAGTGAAGTCCTTCAGTCTAGATGCCCCCATACCCACATTTGGGTTCACGGGGACCGTAGCCTCCCTATTAGCTTGGGCCAAAACTTTTAAAGCAACCCTAAACTCCTCGTTAGCTACTTGCTCGGCCAAAGGATCGACCAGAACTTGAGGAGCTTCTTGTTCCACATTCTCTCTCGCATTCTTCCTAGCATATGCCCTTCGAGTGGACATATCCTGAAAAGCATTGGATAGGGATTAGGAGAGAGACATATAGAGTTAAATTCTATCGCACGACTTTACAATGATGCAAGAAGTGGAGTTTACTAAATATCTTATAGCCTCTAATTCCTAAGTGTGGTGCGCTTCTCACCCAAGAACAAGACTCTACTCGATGTGGCTTATGAGACATCCTAGGACCTTTCTAAAACCTTGTGCTCTGAATACCAAGTTTGTCATGACCTAAAGTATCCCCTATATGTGACATGGCATACAAGACCTTGAGAGGCCCTATACGAGCCACTTAGCATACATCATACAAGATAATAGTATTAAAGAGTTCAAAAGACATAGTATATCATCAAGAATTAACAAAAGATAGCGGAAGTCTAACATAGTCTCAAAGCCATCTAATACATCAATAAAATGAATTTTTTTGACATAACCCATATAATGTTCCAAAGTAAAAATGACATAAAACCATAAACGTGGCATTGTCCTCGAAGTATGAGGACTCACCAAGTCTTCAAAGCTCTCTAACTCAATCACTAGCAATGAGTGGAGGGTTAAGCGTCAGATCCTACATTATGAGACAAAGTAGGCAAAAGTATGCGTTAGTACATTGAATGTACCTACTATGATAGCTAAGAATAGAGTTATAAAATCATGTAAAAAAATGAACTATACATAGGATGCAATGACTAAGCCAAATCATAAAAATAACATGATGGAAAACATGAGTTAAAACCATGGTCAATGCAAGGAAATCATCTTAAAATAATCATACTTGAACTACCTTTTTATGAAGTAACCTTGGTTCATTATGTGGGAAGTGAACCTTAACCAACATAGATCATGTGAGCTATAATATGAAATCCGGTGTCTACCCCACTACGGAAAGAGGTGTTCTTACTTGCCAAGGTAAGAACCATAACTTCTAGCTTAAGTGGATCTACTAGCTAATGTCTATCTAAGACAACCTATGGTGGCACATAGTTTGTGAGACATGGGTAATCACCACTTGTCCACTTGGTGCTAAGCATAGTTCCGACAGATTAATCATAATTCATAACTTATCTTATATTAGTAGATATGGGTAATCGGCTCTTGTCTTAACATTAGGGCACATGGGTAATCACCTCTTGTCCTTTCATTCTTGGAAGGCACATCTTATAGTCAATCCAAGCTAGTGTTCATTAGAATAGCTCCTTAGTTCTTGATTCAAGTTAAGTTGAGAAAAAACCTTTCAATCCTATGATTCCTTCATGTGAGAAAATCCTTTCACAAATCATGTTTTGAGTAGTATGAGAGAAATTCTTTCGCAACACAACAACAACAACATGAATTCTTCACTCTCAAAGCAACCTAAAATCATTTATCTCAATTTCATAAAGAAAATGCAAATCTTCATAATTTCATCTTTCATAGTTCAAAACCTCATCATGAGATCAAAGTCTAGAAATCATGGATTTCACATGGGTTAGTGGGGAAAGAACTTAAAAACATGAAATTAACTCAGTTCATGCATAAAAAGACATAAATCAATCAATTAGATCATAATTTGAAAGAACCTATGAGATAAAAGAAAACCCTAACTTCAATTGGAGAATTCTAACTTGTAAAATTGGGGAATTTAGGAATCCTATGGAGGAAAGGACTCCATAGGTTAAAGCCATAATACCTTGGAGTTCATAGCCCACAATCAATGGAGAATTTGGAGACTTGACTTGAATCCCTAGCCTTCTTCTTCAAGCTTTAGAGAGAGAAATATTTGGGGAAAACTTTGGGAGATTTGGGGGAATTCGAAAAGTGATTAGAACGGATAGAATTTAGGCTTAGAAGACTTATATAGGGTCTAGGATTAGGACTAAACCGACTTAGATTAGGTATTAGTCAATTAGGGAAAGGACGAAAAAACCCTTAAAAAACTACCACACTCAGACCTACAGTCCATAGGTCCCTTGTCAACTGTTGAAAGATTCAGAAACAAATAGTTTTGGAATTCGAATGATGGGACCAATGTAAGGTTTGTAGGTCCACTGACAGGCCGTATATGGACACCGTAGATCCCCACTTAAGGCTTTAAAAATTTAATTAAGCCTGGGAGTGACCTTTGAGACGTATCTATGACTCATACATTGAATGACAGGCTGTCCTGGCGAACCGTCAAGGAGGTTATGAAACTTCAGTTTTTAAAAACATTTGCCCTGCCATCTACGTTTCCCACCTATGACCCATAAGTCAACCTATGGTCTGTAGATGACTTCCATCAGTACTAGCACTAGTTCTGAAAAACCTGAAATTTTCCTTCTTTTTGAATCTGAGGTGTTACATTAACTTTTAGAACCATTTGTACTCATTTGCAATAACAATTATTTGATGTTGAAATATTGTTCAGACATGCGATTTGATTTTGGATTATCCTAAGACGCCAAATTAATAAATCACATATCTCCATGTTTCTTTTATAAATAAATATTTAGAATTACATGTTATTTTGAACTTTTAAATACATATAATTTTGAAAGTCCAATAAAATACCAATAGTAGTAACTAGCTATTACAACATATGATTAACTAGATTTTTTTTTACAAAATCCTCCCACATGGTATATACAATTTCTTCACATCATGTTGAGTCTTTTTTTGTAAAATTTAAAATTACTATTTTTTTGTAAAATATTAACTTATGCATTAAGTATTATGTTTAAAAATTTTAAAATTCAAAATCCTACCTTTAGGAGAATTTTGAATTTGAAATCATTATTGGAGGTTAAAGTTAATATTTTGTGCATATTGCACAAAAAATGCAAATTTGAAATCATGCTCTCAAATCATATGAGTAAGCGCCTACTTAGAGTGTATATGTTTGATATTTTTTGTCCAACAATTGACTACATCTCAGTTTCAAATTAATTATTATTAGCATTATATTATTTCTGTTATTCATCACACATGATTAAATATTTATATAATTAGCGTTTCGACAAACATGAAATCTAAATTAGTTAATATTGACATTATTAATCATGTATTCATCTCACGTCTGTCCAAACTACATCATTCTATTAGAATTTTATTTTTGCATTAGTTGTTTGTGACAATTCAACCAACCGGGTCGTGCAGGCACCTACTCTAAGACGAGATAGGAGAACGCTTACCCCCAAACTGTAACATGAAATGCTGAAATGAGCAAATTGTAACCTAAACACCCTATTTAAATATCAAAATACTCAAACTTAGTCAAAACAAAGTACTTTTGTAAAGAAATACACTAAAACCTCCCAAGGAACTAGTCTAAATAGGTATAAGAGCTACTAAGAGATTACAAGATTCAAGATAAAAAGACACAACTCCCACCATAAGGAAAGAGAGGTTGAAGTTGTAAGAGACCATTTTCATTTTCACCTAAGAAGCATCACTGATCATGCGACCAGACAATATGAAGTGGCATAACAAAAGTAGTATAATGACAAACAATATGTACTGGTAGGCATCATTGGCCTATCCGAATCCACCAAGTAATATCATGCAAATAATAAAAGAAACGTTGAACTTGGAGATAAAATTAGGACCCCGATCCACTCAATCACCATTCTTATTACAAGTAGTATTATCTTGGAACTCATACACTCTATCTCATGTCACAACACCTCCTTCCGCTGCCCACTGCACCATCTAGGACATTCCACCATCATATCAGATCATAACCTAATCCTTCTATTGCATAGAGATTTTCCAAATATAAGACCACTACTAACTCTATTAACCGCTCTACTGCTATTCGTCAAACTCTCATGCCAACACTCTGGCTGTTGACTAATTTAGTAAACCACCAGCAAGACTCTTACTAAACCTCCTTGATTCTGATCCCCCGTATTAGATATGTTCCATACCACCCATAATGACAATACAGTGAAAGCAAGTGAATGAGACAAAATCCAAGTCCACATCCTGACTTAGCAGTTCTGCAGTTATACAAAATATGAATAGGTAACCACCACTAACTTACAATTATAACAAACGTTAGAAATATAATCATGAATCTCAGTTCTAACCCAGACTTAACATTCACAAATCACATGATCCAATACATTACAACAACCCCTACTTGTTTTATCACACCTTTCAAGTAACTCGGACCACTAAGGATCTTGATGAAATAATTTTTAATGACCCTCTAAGTTATTTCCTCTTTATTTTGTTTTTATCAGTGCTTAGAGCTTACATATAGAAACCCCATGTGAAAAATCTTATCTAATCAATAGAAGTGAGAAGGATTTAATAGTATGGCAGAAATGACTTGGCCATCATAATTTAAACTCAATCATTATACTTAAAAGCATGATTTTGTGAACGACTTTATTGATATTGAGTTTATGTGTTTAGATGTGTGTGAGAGGTTTAAACAAGGAAAGCAACACATATTGCCTTTTTAAAGTCAACAACATGGAAAGCGAGTGATAAATTACAAGTGGTCCATTCTGACATTTGTTGATCGATGAGAACTCCTTTCTTTAGAGGCATCATGTTTTGATTATTTTTATAGAGGATTTCATTCGAATGAATTAGATATATTTTCTTAAGAAAAAACTTGTAAAAGCCCATCTCGATTGTTAACACTATGCAAATAGTGAAAAAATAGGGCCAGAAAACTTTTCGCGTAATGACTTAATAATTTTAGGTAAGGCTAGCCTCAGAAAGAATCTAACCTAGTGAGGTCTAGGGTAATCTAGGGATGGGTAGGTGTCTCGACCCAAAAATTCAGGTTGTGATGGCACGTACAACCCACCATTATTAGGTAAGCTGAACCTTAGCCTTGAACTAGAAGTAGCAGGCTATTACACTTAAGAAAAGAATTGTGGAAGATAAGCAATAATAATAAGGAGCAAGGGAAAAAAGTAGAGAGAATCAAATCAATATAAAAACTAACCCAATACCTGGTATCTGCCGGTATTTGAGCAACTATTCAAAATAAGAGTACAATAGCAATACAAATTACAGAACTATCTCAGGAGCCAAGATAAAGACTTGCCCTAGTAAAAATAGATCGATTAGTATGACTAGTCCTATCACCCTAGTCTAAAAATCCCCAAAGCCGCTCCGCACAAGAACCAAATCAATGGCGAGAACCCGTACTATGATTTGCAAGGTGCAGAAGCATAGTATGAGGACCAACAAATAACACTTAGTAGGCATAGGCCGACTGAGCTCCGAAGATAACATAAGCATAAACAACATGTAAGAAAGGATCATATATCTTAGGTAACTAAAGGAACAACAAGAATGATATAATAAGATACAAAATGAAGTAAGGAACAGAGAGTAAAGGAAATAGATAAGGAAAATAGAAACAGGAAGTAAGGGACGAACCAGGATGTGCTAGCCCATCAACCTAAACAAGACGAGACTGTACTAAGGGAGACAACTAACCCAAGGTATACTAATAGAGACAGTCACAGAAAACACATAAAAGTCAGGAAATAACCCAAACCGAACCTACACAAAAAATATCAAATAAAGGGGAAATAAGGGCAGTATCTACCTTCAAACAAAGTGCAACCCTTCATACTACCATAAGTCACAAATAGTCAAATAATAACCTTACCGTGCCCATATGTGCCCAGAAGGTACACAACAACAAACTAAACTAGTACGACCTCCCATAAGACCAACAGGTACAAAAAATAATCAATTATGCTGGTGATAGGCAATGCATTATGAATGTGAGTTATGCAAAGAAAACCAGTAGTACCAATAGTGCCAAGTACCAAGGTATATACACTTACCCCTCAATCCCAGGCAGGGGGGTAGGACCCATGCACACCTTCCTCTTCCTATTCAATGGATCACATAGACCGAGGAATCCATGGGGGACTCGGGAGTGTCCATATATACCTACCTGGTCCTGATCCAAGACTTTCTACTTTGTCAGTGTGACTGTATATAATCATGATCATAACCTCAACAGTAAAAAAGGGTCAGCTACTCTTTGACCGGTTATGTAAAATGGAGCGCATCCCATATGGCTCGAAATTTTTATAAATGAGCACATCCAAGATGCCTCAAAATCTGTATAAATGAGCGCATCCTAGATGCCTCTAAATCTCAAGTCCATTTATAAAACATTAAAGGCAGTACGACCGCCAAAAAGATCTGTTTAAAAAGTAAATCGGGAAAAAGCCCTATTTTCTCAAAATGTATGCTGAGAACCAATGCATGCCCCGGGTCGTACTACTAGTCACCAGTATGAGAAAAGCCAATGCAATGCGTGCCATCACCGAAATCCAGACAACACACTCACAATCACAAATCGGATAAATAGCAACCAGTTCACTCCTAGAGAACAAGTACTAACCTGGGATACAACTGGTCTTCGATCAAGGCCTCGGGCCCAGAACACCTCAACCAACTCAACAATAGTAACAAGAGCTAGATAAGCAATGAAATGGATCATATGGATCGACAAATCAAAGGAGCACACAAGCATCACTTCCTCTACCTGAAGGTACTACCTAAAAGAGGGTATAAGCACAACTACCTCCATCCTATGGCAATAATAAGAACTGAAGTGTTCAAAACTAACCAAGGGAGAGGGACCTCATTAAAATTACTAGTCTAACCAAAGTGAAAACTCACAAACCAACATAACCTCACACTCCCCTCTCTAGCGAATGGGACAAACCAAGAGAAATACCCACCAGAAGAGACCATCAAACTAGGGATCAACCAAAATCTCATTCTAAGGTACTAATCACACCAAGTACTATAAATCTTTGAACAACAACCCCTAAGAGATTAACATCACTAAACTAAGGTAAAAGCAAGGAATCTTCAGCCTAAACTAAGGATTTCACCATTCTAAACTAGCCAAATCCTAAAATGGGAATCAACGAGTAATGATAAGGAAGATAATCCTAACCCACCAAACACAATCACAAATCACATGCAATAAATGCTAAACATTATCTAAGAAAGCTCAATTTAAAAACAAGTAGACCATAGCCTACCTCGAAGGCGAACACGCGCACTTCAAAACTGCAAAAACAAAGCTATCCACTTCTAAAATGCGTCGAAGAACCACCACACTAACAAATTATTGATCGCAATGTCAATATGGACATTTAGACACCATAATCGCAACTATCGGATATGGACCCAAAAATAAAGCCAAAATGGGAAAGTGGGACTCACACCGGGAATCACAAAATTGACTCCATCAAAAGGTCCCAAATAGCCAAAGGATCTTGAACCCCAAAACAGTGGCAGATTACAAACTCGGAAACTGGCTAAACAACTCACACAATTTAAAACACCCAAAAAGCACAAAGAAGAGGGTTTGGCAGCCCCTTTGGGGCGGAATATACCTCAACAAGATGATATTCATGCTTCCCCAAGCACTCCAACGCGTAGCCACGATCATCTCAAAACTATAGCACTTGGAATCACTCAATTTGGAGCTCCCTAGCTCCCAAAATCGCAAAAAGAATGAATGGGGGCAAGTTGAGTCGCGACTGGTTTTTAATTAAAAAACCAGTTGAACCAACACATCACGATCACGAAGCTTGAAGCTCAAGATCGCAGCCCACATGCGCGCACATCATCACGACCACAGCAAGCCACCTCACGAACGTGAAGGCCAAGCCTGCAAGCCCTTTGCATATGCGGCACAAATCCTCGCGAACACGAAGGCCAGCACATTGGCTATCGCGAACGCGACCCTCTGTCCTCGCAAACATGAAGAACAGAATGGGGTCCACCAGCAAAATGGGCTAAGTGCCAAAAAATTTTAACAAGCCTGCGAAATTCATTTAGAGTCCAAATGATGCAAACCACTTGGTAACGATATTTCTGACTCAAAGGAATCGAGAAACAACTAATCGAAGATGTTTCATCAAAATGTTGACCAAAGTCAACACTTTACAAAGAAAGAGAAACGAAACGCCAAAGGCTAGAAACTCATCTCGATGCTTTCGGGAACTGAACCAAAGGTCATTCTAGACCAAACTTAGCATTCCGGAGTTATTTGTGCTGACAAAATTCGATTCCAAGTGCGTTTACAAATAAAGTTGACCAAAGTCAAATTTCAGGCAAAATTCTCCAACTAAAACTCCTAATCGCACCAACTCCAAACGGAAGCCTCAAAACCCAAACCGATCATTAGACCAGACCAAAATTACCCTTACCGAGTTGATGGAACTGACAAAATTCCGTTCTGAACTCAAAATCTCTGGATGTTGCCTAAAGTCAATTCTTTCAAGCTTAAGGTCTCCAAACTCAAAAACTTGCACCAAGCTCAACCAATCGACTGGATGATCGAACTATCAGTCCTAGCAAGTCATAAATGTCCTAGGTCCACTAAAGGAAAGCTCCAAATGCTGAAAATATCGAAAAAGGCAGCAATGACCTCGAGGGACATTAAAACATCCACTACTAAAAGGACTTTCGTCCTCGAAAGTCAAGGAGTAGGAGAAGCCTAAGGGCTCAAAGGATGAGGGTACAGGGCCCACACACTCTACCATACATATAAATACTCTCTCGGGCTGGACATCACAGACCCAGAACTCAGGCCGAGAGAAAATTCTCAAATTCACCGTATCGCTCAAAATCTCAAACCAACAGCTAACCAATTCCTTCCTTTGATTCTGATTCCCATCCTACTAAACCCAACTCAACGAAATGCAACTGCCTAATCTGAGATGAACCAATGCCACACAGACACCACAAAATGAAGCAACCAACCAACAAGATGGCATGCTAAATTGCTCAAAAGTAAAATTCTCAACTTAATACGCCAACCCAACACCTCTTAGCCATCACAAACATTCTTCCTATCCTTAACAATACTAACAGCAACAAGACAAGAAAGGACATACATAACCTTAACATCGAGAAGCAGCCGGAGTTAGAATAAGTAACTCAGTCCAAGATACTAGCCCAAGGTTCAATCCCAATTACTCCAAACTCAGTAGCCAAAGCCTAAATGCAACCACTCAAAGCTAAATACCTGCTCCAAGGGACAACCAATCCACTGGTGCAAACATACTAAGCCCACTTTAATGGTGATCTTTTGCCAATGAATCCTTGGGAAAACTGAAGTAAATAAGACAACTTAGGCCAGCTGTGATAGAGACTGATGCCATGAGACCATGAACCACATAACGAGTGTAAATCTGAGGGAACCACCCTAAACCGAGGGAAATATGAGCCAGTAGATGAAGGTTAAGCATAACCAACCTATCAAGAATAACATAACAAAACTGAACCACCGCAAACTGTTTATAATGATAAACACAAACCTTGCATCCAGAAATAAATGTACAACGTTGACCCACAAATTACATTGACTCCATCCCAAAAATGAGCCTTTCTGCAGATTCCCAACCACTAGCAAAATAGAAGTGCAAAATCTGTCATGCATGCCACCACATGAAACTCTTATCAAAAGTCTGATCTCTTGAATCATCGACACAACCTCTTTAGAACTCTAGCAAAATCAAGGTACCAAACAAGAATCACAATAACAGGAAGTAGTCATGCTTGCAGCGTTGACATGCCTATAACCCAAAGCCGAAAAATCATAGCTAAACATCAAGAAGCCCATGAATGGAAACAATACTTCAAAGCTGGCCGATTGAATCAATAATCAACAAGGTAGACACCCTCGCTCAAAAGTTACTCCTCTTCATTTTCAGCCAATAAAACTTAAGTGTTTTACTCTATAGTCCTCACGAACCCCACACAAAACCTCCCATAGGACACCACTGGCCAAGTCATTGCAATATTTTTAACCTTTTGAGACAATTGTACTTCCAACCTCACCTACTCTAACACAACGTTCTGGCACCACAACATCGAAAGATTCAAAGCCGACTGAGCCATCAATCTAAAATACCAAACTAACCAAAAAGCACACAACAGAAGACCAACTGAGCAAACTCAACCCCGCTACCAAGAAAGTTAGAGCCGAATCTAGACAAAGGGAAAGAACCGATAGAAGGGATCTAAGCCAAAACAACAAAAGAGCATACCTCTCATCACACCATTCTCTCAGCAACTCACCTCATAACAAAAATTTGAGCACAGCGAGCGACAAAAGCAACAATCTAAGCTAAGAAAAGCAGGAAAGCAGGAACAAAGAACCTACCTCAAGCAAGACAATTAAACACAAAGGCACAAGATGCTACTCCACTAGTATATCATGCATAGCAACAAAGACAACATGATCCACAACTAAAGAAATCATCTACATGGATAAGCATAGTTACATAACACCAAAAATAGGATTTCAAAGCAATTAACAAGTAGACATTAAGGAAGATAGCAATATATGGGCATGAAAACCCCAAATTCACACAACAAAACTAAACAAGGGCAAATGAAATACAAGTTCACAAAATTACTCGTGATACTTGGAATCTCGACCTGCGGCTTGCCTGTAGAGGCACGACCCCTAGTTGACTGAACTGGGCCTTGGGGCCTGAACCTGCCAAGCATGTTGCCGACAATGTGTAACTGTAGGGCACTCCCTAGCAAAATACCCAAACTATCCGCATGTATAACACCTCTTACCAACAACAGCGTACTGAGATGACCCGTCTAAACAAGAATGAACCCTAGAACAAAAATGCTCAGAATACACACCTTGGGAAGGCTGTCGTGAACTCTGCCCATCGTGGGTACCATAACCTATCACAGAATAATCGGGAACTTAAGGTGCTCCCATCATGGGTCCTGTAGGTCGAGAGTGAGGATGACTTGCACTGAGATGATGTCTAACTCTGGGTGAGATCCTATCACCACAGTACTGATGACAGGGCTTCTTACTCCTACTAGAGTAACTCTCAATGCACGCCTGCTCCATCGACCTCGCCTAACTAACTACCTGGAAAAAATTAGACCCAGTTGCTATCAAGTGCTTTGATGCTAGATGGAGTGGCAAGATCAAACCTCCAATAAGCTGCTGAATCATGCGCTGTCCTGAAATAGATAATAACGGAGTATGTGTGGCCTACTTGAGAAACTCTATCACATACTCTTAAACTGATAAGGAACCATACTGGCAACTTACAAACTCAACTCTAGCCTGTGAACCACTCGCTGAACCAGGACCCTCACACATCTACAGTGTACCTTCAAAGAGACTCGGAACTACGAACACTAAATCTCGGGGAGTCAAGATAGCCACTAACTCTACCAGAACCTGGTCTGTCTGCAGAACTTCTAGCCGTTACTGAAAATCTTTTGTATCCTGGCAAGGTTTCAAGACCCTAGTGGTATGAGTCGACATCCCATCTGCTTCCATCAATCACTACGTGTTATACACTAATAGAGAGTAGATTCAAAAGAAGTAGTTTTAGAGGAAAACCGAAGCACTTACACACGATGAGAAATCAAGAATGGAGTTCCTTAAGAATGCCCTATAGCCTCCCGAATATAGGATACAAACATCTCTGCACTGATCCGCAAGACTCTACAAGAAACTTGCTCTCATACCGATGACACCAATGAACATAGAGCTCTGATACCAATTTGTCAGGACCCAAAAATTTAGGTTGTAATGGAACCTGCTACGCCCCAAGAGTAGGTAAGACGAACCCATAGCTTGGGACTAGAAGTAGCAGGCTATTACACTGAGGAAAAGAATTGCGGAAGATAAACAATAATAATAAGGAGCAAGGGAAAAGCAAGAGAGAATCAAATCAATATAAAAACCAACCCAAGACCTAGTATCAGTCAACATTTTAGCAACTATTCAAAATAAGAGAACAATAGCGCTTCAAAATATAGAACTGTCTCTGGAGCCAATATAAAGACTAGTCCTAGTTAAAATAGAGGGAGAATGAGGCAAATCTAGACGCTAGGAGCTCACCTTAGTCTCTAAACCCCCAAAGTCGCTCCGCACAAGTACCATATCAACAGCGAGAAACTGTACTATTATCTGCAGGGGGTAGAAGTGTAGTATGAGTACCAACAAGTGGCACTCACTAGGCATAAGCCGACTGAGTTTCGAAGATAACATAAGCATAAAAAACATGTACGAAAGAACCATATATCAAAGGTAACTAAAGGAACAACATGAATGCTATAATAAGATGCAAACTGAAGTAAGGAACAGAGAGTAAAGGAAACAGATAAGGAAATTAGATAAAGGAAGTAAGGGATGAACCTGCATGTGCTAGCCCCTCATCCTAAACAAGACGAGACTCTACTAAGGGAGACAACTAACCCAAGGTATACTAATAGAGACAGTCACAAACAACACATAAAAGTCCAGGGAAAATACCCCAAACTGAACCTGCACAAAAATATCAAATAAAGGGGAAACAAGGGCACTATCTACCTTCAAACAAAGTACCACCCTTCATATTGCCACAAGTAAACAAATAGTCAAACAATAATCTTACCGAGCCCTATGTGCCCAGAAGGTACACAACAATAAACTAAACTTGTACCCCCCCCATAAGACCAATAGGTACAAACAACAATCAATTATGTTGGTGATAGGCAATTCATGAAGAATGTGAGTTATACAAAGAAAACCAGTAGTACATATAGTGCCTAGTACCAAGGTATATACATCTACCCCTCAGTCGCAGGCAGTGAGGTAGGACCCATGTGCACCTCCCTCTTCCGTTTCAATGGATCACATGGATAGAGAAATCCACTGGGACTCACGAGTGTCCATGTATACAAGTCTGGTCCCTATCCAGGATATTTCGCTCCGTTAGTATGGATGGAGATAATCATCATCATAACCTCAATAGTAAGAAATGGTCTGTACTCTTCGATCGGTCAAGTAAAATGGAGCGCATCCCAGATGCCTCAAAATCTGTATAAATGAGCTTATCCCAGATTCCTCAAAATTTGTATAAATGAGTGCATCCCAGATGCCTCTAAATCTCAAGTTCTTTTATAAAACAGTAAAGAAAGTACTGATAACGCTCAAATACACCTATCGCGATTCAAAATGTAAGCGGTCGTTAGCAATATAAACCCAACAAGGAGTTGGGGTGATCCCATGAGGAATGGGACTAAATTCAGAATTCAAGTATGAAGTATTAAGGTGATCTAGCTTTTTGTATGTGGAAAACAAGTGTAACGGTGTAGAATGCAAATTGACGAAGTTTTAATTATAAAGTAAGATGAGTTTCAAATGAATGATTTCAACAAAACACAAGTTAAAAAGAGATTTAATCAAGGAGACAAGGGACCTTAGGGACGTGTGAACATTCAACCACCAATTTCACTAAATGGGTCCTCACCAATTACCTAATAATGTTGATCTATAAATGAGTAGGCAAGATTATCACTACGATAGCTATTTTGCAACCTACTACCATGCTTTCTATTGGATTTTACCAAAGCACAATTTTATGCCTTAATTAAACCCACTTAAACAAGATGAGTAGTACAAGTAAGAACTCATACAAATATCAGAAGTCAATCCCACTCAAATGCATCTTCAACAAACATACAAAGAGATACGATCTACAACTGAATTTGCAACTTCAATTCATAAGTAAAAACATGGATTAAGAGCTGAACCCATTCTAAATCTACAAGTAATTTAGCAATTCATAAGACCCATAAGCTAATTAGGTGATTGAACACATAATAACACCCCTAAGGAATCGGGGTTTTAGCCAATCATAATGAAAGTGAAGAGATGGTTACCAAAAGCATTCTCCATTGAATTTCCAAATCTTCACACAAAAGAAAAAAATCAGCTAAAAGTATAACGAATGTTAGTATCTCTCCAAAACTCAAAAGAATAAATCTGCAAGAAAAAAACTAAGTATTCTCATGTGCAATGTACTTCTTTGTCTCAATATCATTCTGTTCCACACACTCTCTCATTTGAATTGTTTTATTTATACTTCCCAAAAGTATCCCACGATTTTGAATTTGAGGTCTAGTCGGTGGCATAAGTCGGGGTTCGCCCTTCTACTCGGCGACGCGCCGAGTTGCTCGATCTCACCTTTTCAATTTATCACTTCAGTGCTGATTTCATTCTGGAACTTTAGGTGATGTGTATCGGGATCGCCGTTTGGATCGGCGACTCACCGTCTGGTTTCTCGATTCGCTGTTTTGACTTAGACTTCTCCTTTGCTCCTGTCCACTCGCACATCGCCGAGTTGCCTTTGTCAAGCCTCAGCCTTTTCGTTCCTTCAATTTTGTCGCTTTTTGGCTTCCTTTTGCACTATATTGGCTTCATCCAATTTCTTGTCCCTTATGCTGCACACAAACAATTTAACATTAGTTATAGGTGCAAAAATATGGCATTGAGGACACTAAATTTGCACAAACGAAGCTATAAATGAGTCAAAACTACCGACTCATCAACACCCCCAACTTAAACTTTTGCTTGTCCTTAAGTAAAACCAGAGATCAATGCATTCAACAAGGGTATCTATAAACAGTGCTACTTAAGAACTCACATGAAAGAGCACACGAGGTCGAATTTAAGATACAAGGTTAAAATGTACACCAAAAGCACCAAATTTTGACTAGCCATCATCAATTAAAGTTCAAGCTCACAATGCTCACCTAAGACGCAAAATTATGCCCATAAAGCTGCTTGACTGCCCTTACAACAAAAAGGATTCCATTCTCTCATCCAAACTCCATTTAAGATCAATAAACCAGAATCAATACTACACTCACACTCTCAAAAGAGAAAGAGTTTGCACAACTTGGCCCATAGGCTTGCCCGAGTTTTCCATCTAACCATCACACTATTCAGGCGGGATCACAAAGGACTTTAGAGGCTTGTAATGGGGCTGGGGTTCGAGGTATGGTCAATTTTTGGATTAGTGGCTTTATCTTCATAAAGCATGGCTTTGATTTCACTTCACCTTCACTATTCTTTCACACATTTCAATTCATAGCAAATCCTTTGTCACTTTGCATCACTCACAACATTTTGATGAATACCCCATTTTATTATCAATTCTATACACAAAGAGAACACCAATTCCCCTATATATATATATATTCAGGGGGGTTCCAACTTTTTTATAAGCACTTTTCAAATGATCAGATTCACCAAACTCTAGCTCACTTTCTCTCCTCTAGGCTTTTTGCCTAAGTTGGTTATTCAAATTAGCCAGTACTTCAATGAAGATTCAAGTGGGGGAGACATTGCATTTCAGTAACAGGCTACAGTTTTTGTGTTAGTGTTTCAATCAAGAAGAAGGATAGGTTCAAATGATGCCAAGCTGGGTTCACACTCTCACAAGGTGGCCAACAGAAGTTTAGCAAATATGTTTACCCTCAAAAGAATTTATCCCTAAGATCATTTTTCCACAATCACCAATGCTTAGCCAAACAAACTACTAGGGCAAGTTCTAGGCATCATCACACACATTTTTCACGTAAAGCTCACCACACATGGCATTCAAACTCAATTTTGGGTCACAACTCTACGAGTCAAGCTTGCGTGCAACGGTCATTGAAAGACTCACCATCGACAATTCGCTAGTCACAACAAGAGGCTAATGGTTTACACAAGACTATGCAACTCCAATTTACCTCGTTGGATGCACACCAACATATCTTTCGATTAAGAGCACTATTCAAGTCATCGATATTGAACACGATCAACACTCAAAAGCACAAGAGAACATCAACTACTAAATCTCGGCACAAAATCGCAAAAGATAAACAAAGACAAATAGAGGTGCCACTAGAACTCATACCCATAGAACTCAAACCCATATCATATAGTAAAAGAAATATCCAAAACAACAAAACAATTTAAGTAGCAAACAACAAAAATAGTACAACCCCACCAAAAAGGTAAAGCAGTGTCCTCAAGGCGAAAAACATACAAACAAACTAAAGATAAAAGGAGTGCAAAAGAGTCCCCCTGTCCCGCTAAGCTGGGGGTGTATCCTCAGCTTGGGCATTAGTGCCCGGTTGCTTTCCATAGGCTGGTGAGTCCCACTCGACCCGATCATCGATGTATCATGGAGAGAAGCAGCAGTAGAAGCCCGGATCAAATCTCCCTCTAGGTCCTTAAGGTCAGCATACACCTCTCTATCCTGCATGGTAAAGTCCTCCTCATCAGTCTTGGTTTAGCATCCTTCTTAGCCATTAAGTAGCGGATAGTTGCATGGTTTGTGTGCACCACCGCTTTAGTTCCCAATAAGTAAGCTCGAAATTTCTCGAAACGATACACTACAGCCAACAATTCTTGTTCGGTAACAGTGTAATTCCTTTGAGCCATATTTAAGGTCATTCTAGCGTAGTATATCGGGTGAAACAACTTGCCTCTACGTTTTCCCAAGACAACACCCAAAGCAATACCACTAGCATAACACATTAATTCGAATGGACTACCCCAATCCGGGGCAACAATGACCGGAGCTGACACAAGTTTCTCCTTGAGACACTCAAAAGCAATCATACAGGCTTCATCAAACAAAAACGCTGTCATTCTCTAAAAGTTTGCTTAGCGGATGAGCTATCTTTGAGAAATCCTTGATAAATCACCTATAACAGCCTGTATGTCCTAGGAAACTTCGGACACCTTTAACTGAGACAGAGGGTGGTAGCTTGACAATTACCTCAACCTTTGCTTGATCTACTTGTATACCCTTCCCTGAAATTTGGTGCCCCAAAACAATCCCTTCTTTTACCATAAAATGACATTTTCCCCAATTAAGCACAAGGTTAGTTTCGACACACCTTTGTAAAACATGCCCCAAATGTTCAAGACAGTCTTCAAATGAATCTCCAACTACGAAAAAATCATCCATGAAAACCTCCATAGAGTCTTCAACCATATCAGCAAAAATTGATAGCATACACCTTTGGAACTTTGCCCGTGCATTACATAGCCCGAAAGGCATGCGCTTAAATGCAAAAGTTCCATAGGGGCAAGTGAAAGTCATCCTGTCTTGGTCCTCTGAGGCTATAGAGACTTGTTTGTACCCGGAATACCCATCAAGGAAGCAATACCATCCACGTCCCGCCAACCTATGTGTATCTGGTCCATGAAGGGCATGGGAAAGTGATCTTTCTTGGTTGCCGAATTCAGCTTTCTATAGTCCATGCATACCCGCCAACCTGTGACTGGTCGCATAGGTAAAAGTTCACACTTTTCATTTGGAATCACGGTCATCCCTCCTTTCTCGCGGACACATTAAACTAGGCTTACCCACTTGCTGTGCACAATGGGATAAACCACACCTGCATCTAACCACTTGATGGTTTTGTTTTTAACCACTTCTTGCATTGGAGGGTTCAACCTCCTTTAGTGCTCGACACTAGGCTTACAATCAACTTCCAATTGAATTTTGTTCGTACAAATTCTGGGAGTGATCCCCACTATGTCAGCAATTGTCCACCCAATAGCTTTGATGTACCTTTTTAGCACACTCACAAGTGCATGTACCTGCTCTTCGAGTAAGTTAGCTGCAATGATCACCAGCAAGGTATTGTCAGCCCCTAAGAATACATATCTAAGATGGGTAGTAAGAGCTTTTAATTCGAGCTTCGGGGGTGCTCAATGGATGGTTTCGCGGGAGGAGTTTCTCTGTTCTTCAAATCAATTTCAAGCTTCAAAGGAGCTTTTGAGTAAGAACCTACACCCGATAGAGCAGCCACTACTTCGTCATAATCTGGGATGTCTACCCTATCATAGTTCAACATCACAACAGCTAATGATTCACCAATACAAGAAATCTTGCCAATACTAGCTACCGCTTAATCGATAACATCAATAACCGACACCACATGAATGTCATTGGGTTGTTTCATGGACTTACACACATTAAAGGTGACTTCCTCCTCATCAACTCGAAACTTCAAGTCTCTGCTTTCCACATCGACAAGTGCTCTCCCGGTAGCCAAGAATGGTCTACCAAGAATCATATCATCGAGCAAGGCTGATGCAATAGGAAATGGTTTCTTCATGATTCCACCTTGAATCAAACGATTGGCAATAGACTTGTTTACCAAATCAGGGCTACAGTAGAAATATTGCAACAACATATTTTCAGGAAACCCATGAGTACGACATTGTAGAAGAAGCTTTTGGAATCTGAGGCATGTCTCATGGATTGGTTCACCATCAAGTCTCTTGAAGTTCTGAAAACCATCCCACCACTTCATCATCTTCGAGGGAGGAAAGAATCCTTCAAGGAATTCTTCTGTTAGCTCCGCCCAAGAAGTAATTGAATCTCTTGGTAATTCTGCCAACCATTTCGTTGCCTCCCCATTTAGAGAGAAAGGAAACAGTTGAAGTCGAATTGACTTTTGAGAGATGTTCTTAAAGGTGAAAGGACTGCACATATCCAATAAATTTTGAAGATGTTCATGTAGATCCTCATGAGCAAGTTCTCCAAATGATCCTTTGATTTGCAACAGTTGAAGCATAGTTTCGGTCACATGAAAAATGGCATTACCCACAATAGGGGGCTAGCGTATAGCTCCAGCAATTCCCACTTGAGCTACATTAAAGTCTTTCGGATTACCAATGTCATCATTCACATGACGTATCTCATCATTCTGACAAACAATACTATCAACGTCACTCATGTTGTCACCTGTTGAAAATAAACAACGAAAAAGCTAATAATTAAATTTGACTACAATCAAACTAATTCACTAGAATACGTCGGTACAAGAATTTTAAACGCCATTCCCCGGCAACGGCACCATTTTTGATAATGCTCAAATACACCTATCACGATTCAAGATGTAAGCGGTCGTTAGCAATCTAAACCCAAGATGGAGTTGGGGTCGATCCCACCAGAAATAAGATTAAGTCCAGAATTAAAGTACGAAGTATTAAGGTGAATGTTCAATTACCAATTTCACTAAATAGGTCATTACCAATTGCCTAATAATGTTGATCTATAAATGGGTAGGCAAGATTATCACTACGATAGCTATTTTCCAACAAACTACCATGCTTTCAATTGGATTTTACCAAACCCCAACAGGCTAGACAATCAGAGCACAATCTTATGCCTTAATTAAACCCACTTTAACAAGCGAGTAGTACAAGTAAGAACTCATACAATTATCAGAAGTCAATCCCACTAAAATGCATCTTCAACCAGCATACAAAGAGATATAAGCTAGAACTGAATTGCAACTTCAATTCATAAGATAAAAATATGGACTAACAACTCAACCCATTCTAAATCAACAAGTAATTCAGCAGATCATAAGACCCATAAGCTAATTAGGTGATTGAACACATAATCACACCTCTAAAGCATCGGGGTTTTAGCCAATCATAATGAAAGTGAAGAGGTGGTTACCAAAAGCATTCTCCATTGAATTTCAAAATCTTCACACAGCAGAAAATAATCAACTAAAAGTATACCCAATGTTAGAATCTCTCAAAAACTCAAAAGAATAAATCTCCAAGAACAAAACTAAATATTCTCAAGTGCAATGTACTTGTTTGTCTCAATACAATTTTGTTCCACACACTCTTTCATTTTAATTCATCTATTTACACTTCCCAAAAGTTTCGCACGATTTTGAATTTGAGGTCCAGACAGCGGCTTAAGTCGGGGCTCGCCCTTCTACTCTGCAACGCACCGAGTTGGTCGATCTCTCCTTTTCAATTTATCACTTCAGTGCTGATTTCATTCTGGAACTTTAGGCGATGTGTGTCGGGATCGCTGTTTGAATCGGTGACTCGCGGTCTAGTTTCTCGGCTCGCCGTTTTGACTTAGACCTCTCCTTTGCTCCCTGGAACTTTAGGCGAGGTCCTGTCCACTCGGCGCATCGCCGAGTTGACTTTGGCGAGCCTCAGCCTTTTAGTTCCTTCATTTTTTGCACTTTTTAGCTTCTTTTTCAACTATATTGGCTTCATCCCATTCCTTGTCCCTCATGCTACACACAAACGATTTAACAATAGTTTTAGGTGCAAAACAATGGCATTAAAGACACTAAATTGGCACAAGCGAAGCTATAAATGAGTCAAAACTACCGTCTCATCAAGTACGACTCCAAAAAAGAGTTGTTTAAAAAGTAAATCTAGCAAAAGCCTTATTTTATGAAAAAGTATGCTGAGAAACATTGCATGCCCCGGGTCGTACCACAAGTAACACGTATGAGAAAAACCAACGCAATGCATGTCATCACCAGCATCCAAACAACACACTCTCAATCGCAAGTAGGATAACTAGCAACCAGTGCACTCCTAGAGTATATGAACTAACGTGGGATCCAAATGGTCCTCGACCAAGGCCTCGGTCTCAGAACACCACAACCATCTCAACAATAGTAACAAGAGAAGAGAAATCTCTAGATAAGCATACAAAGGGATTATATGGATCGAAAAATTAAAGGATCACACAAGCATCACTTCCACCACCCGAAGTTACCACCAACAAGAGTGTATAAGCACATCTACCTCCATCCTATGCAAATAACAAGCACCGAAGGGTCCAAAACTAACCAAGTGATTGGAACCCCATCACCATTACATGTCTAATCAAAGTAAAACCTCAGAAACTAACACAACCTCAGAGCCACTGCTCTAGCGAACGGGAAAAACCCAGAGAAATACCCACAAAAAAGAAACCATCAAACTTAGGATCAGCCAAAAGATCATTCTAAGTTACTAATCACAGCGAGTACTATAAATCTTAGAACAACAACCCCCAAGAGATTAACATTACTAAACTAAGGTAAAAGCAAGTAATCCTCATCATAAACTAAGGATTTCACCATTCAAAACTATCCCAAGGCTCAAATGGGAATCAAGGAGTAATGATAAGGAAGATAATCCTAACCCGCGACACACAATCCCTACTCACATGCAATTAATTCTAAACATTATCTAAGAAAGTTTAATCTAAGAACAAGTACACTGTAGCATACCTAGAACCCGAACACGCACGCTCCAAATCCATGAAAATGAAGCTATCCACTTCAAAAATGCCTCTAACCACCACCACTCTAACAAATTTTTGATCATAATATCAATACAAATACTTCGACACCACAATCGCAACAATCAGAGATCGACCCAAAAATCAAGTCAAAATGGCAAAGTGGGACCCACACCAGGAATCACATAATTGACTCTATCAAAAGGTCACAAATAGCCCAAGGAACTTGTGTCCCAAAAATGGGCACATTCCAAGCTCAGAAAAGGGCTAAACAACTCACACAATTTAAAACACCCAAAAAGCACCAAGAAGAGGGTTTGGCAGCACTTTTGGGGAGGAATATACCTCAACACGTTGATTTTCAAGCTTCCCCAATTACACCAATGTGTAGCCAGGATCCACACGAAACACTAGCACTTGGAATCACTCAATTTAGAGATCCCTAGCTCCCAAAATCGCCAAAAGAATGAATGGAGTCGGGCCGAGTCGTGACTGGTCTTTAATTAAACGACCACCCCAACCAACACATTGCGATTGCGAAGCTTGAGGTTCGCAATTGTGGCCAACACATACATACATCATAGCGACCGCGGTGAGGTGCCTCATGAATGCGAAGGCCAAGGATGCAAGCCCTTCTTGAACGCGGCACAAAGCTTCGCGAACACGATAGCCAGCACATTGGCTATTGCGAATGCAACCCTCCTCCTTCGCGAAGAACAGAATGGGCTGCACAAGCAAAATGGGCTAAGTGCCCAAAACATCGAACAAGCCCGCATAATTCATTCGGAGTCCAAATGATGCAAACAAAAAGTGTAAACAACTTGGAAATGGCATTCCGGACTCAACAGAATAGACGAAACATCCAACTGAGGTTTTTTCGTCAAAATGTTGGCCAAAGTCAACTCTTTACAAAGAAAGACAAACAAAACGCTAAAGGCTAGAAACTCATTATGATGCCTTTGGGAACTGAACCTAATTCTGGAGCTAACCATGTGATAGAATTAGATTCCAAGAGCCTTTACCAATAAAGTGGACCAAAGTCAAACTTTAGGTAAAACTCTCCAACTAAAACGCCTAATTGCACCAACTCCAAACGGTAGCTTCAACACCCAAACCGATCATCACACTAGACCAAAATGGCCCTTTCGGAGCTGACAAAACTTATGGAATTCCGTTCTGATGTCAAAATCTTTGGATGCTGACTAAAGTCAACTCTTTCAAGCTTAAGGCCTCCAAACTTAAAAACTCGCACAAAGCTTAACCAATCAATTGGACGACTGAACTATCAGTCCCATCAAGTCATAAATGACCTAGGGCCACTACAGGAAAGCTTCAAATGCTGAAAAGATCAGAAAAGGTAGAAATGACCTAGAGGGTCTTTACAGTGGGGCATAACGTCTAGGCTTGGTTGATGTTTTCTTGTATCTAAGACAATAAGGAAACTGTAGGGCTTCATTGAATTGAGTTTGGTGTGTAGAACTCTCGAAATAAATCTTTACGTAAAGAGGATGGTTTGGTATGTCAAAAAAAGAAGGTATGCTGTGAAAAAGCCAATTTTAGGCGTTTCTAAGCTACATTCGTTTGTGAAATCCACTATAGCGGGAGTGCGGCTACTATAGCAGTCATGTGCAGAAGCTATAGCAGGGTTAGTGCTGCTATATCGGGGCCACTATAGTGGGTCGGGTCACTATAGCAGGGTAAATAAATATTTTATGCATAGAATGTCCTAAGCCTACTATTTTCTACATTATTGTTCTTAAGATAGAGAGGGAGAGATTTAGGGTATTTTGCACTCAACATTCCATGGAATTCATCAGTAAAGTTATGTTCATTACTCCCAATCTAGTAAATTGATTCTTAAGCCTTAGAATCTACGATATTACTCTTGGGGAAGGTTTTGACATTATCTCATGGTGAAAAAAGCCATATGTTTAGGAGAATAATCATGAATTGTCCTAGGTTAGAATTTGGTTATAATCTAGGCATTTTTAGGTCATTGGTGATGATTGTTGTGTTAATTTGTTGTTTTAGAACAAGAGCAAGAAATATACAAAACACTTCAAAGGGAGAAAGCTCATGTTCTTTAGAGTTTCTAAGGGTCTTGATTTGAGGTAGGTGATGGTTGTATGTTTTCTAATTTGTGTATGTATGCATGTATACTACTTTATAGTATCTTTGTGCAAGACATGTTGGGGAAAACATTGGGAGGCATATGAAATGGCATCATGTGGATAATCTCATGCAATTAACCTATTTACGTGACTTGTGGTTTTAAGTGCTATTGTTCATTCTGTTAGTGATTGTGCATGGTTGTTTGTAATTGCTAGTTGGTTGAGATACCACGTTAGTGTACAAATACTAACAGTTTCATCGGATACCAATCCTGGTATGATTACTACCTCTGCTTGTCTCAAGAACCATGCCGATACACTAATAGTTTGTGTATAAGGGTATTTTGCACTCAATTTTCCATTGAATTCATCGGTAAAGTTATGTTCATTACTCCCCAATCTAGTAAATTGATTCTTAAGCCTTAGAATATGCGATATTACTCTTGGGGGAATGTTTTGACATTATCTCATGGTGAAAAAGCCATAAGTTTGTGAGAATAATCATGAATTGGCCTAGGTTAGATTGGTTATAATGTAGGTAATTTAAGGTCAATGGTGATTGATTGTTACATTAACTTATTGTTTTAGACCAAGAGCAAGAAAAAGACAAAACACTTCAAAGGGAGAAACCTCAGGATCTTTAGAGTTTCTAAGGGGCTTGATTTCTGGAAGGTGATGGTTGTAAGTTTTCTAATTTGTGTATGTATACATGTCTACTACTTTATAGTATCATTGTGCAAGGCACGCTGGGGAAAACATAGGGAAGCATATGAAATGGCATCTTGTGGATAATCTCATGCAATGAACCTATTTATATGACTTGTGGTTTTGAGTGTTATTGTTCATTCTGTTAGTGATTGTGCATGGTTGTTTGTAATTGCTGCTTGGCTCCGATACCACAATAGTACACGAATACTAATGGTTACTTTGGATACCAGTCCTGGTACAATTACTAACTCTGCTTATCTCAAGAACCATGCAGATACACTAATAGTTTATAGGTAGGTTCCATGAAGGGCCAAGTTATGTGTATTTGTGGTACGACCCAAAAACTGGGCGTGATGGCGCCTTCCTTATCTCACTAAGATAGGTCAGCCTAAAGTCTAGATAAAGAAGTAAATGTAGAAGTAAGATAGAATAAAGGACTAATATGAAATGATTCATTAAGGATGGACATAAACATAACTTATAATACCCCAAGAATGATGTCATGTATATAAGCCTATAAGTATTACATTAGATTCAAAAGAAATACAAGTCTAAATAGCTTTGTGTCTACAATAGAACAAAAACATAATAAGAGAGCAAGAGATTTCTGCCGAGATGACTAATAGTTACCTCACAAAACTCCCAATTTATGACTCAAAAGAAGATGAGAAGAGGTGATCAAGATGATCTGAGGTAGCAACCTACACAAATATAAAAAGCAAGGGATTGAGTATTAAACAACACGGTAATCAGCAAACAACCCTAACTAAGCCCTAAGTAAAGCAATACATAATGCAGGTACTAGTAACACACCTTCAGGACCTCCATAACTACAACCTCAATAACATCAATCAGCCCAACATAACAGTTGTCACTTAATAACAACAAAGCACTTATAGAACATCCTTACAAGCACCTCAACATAAATAGATGTATCATCACAACCGTTCATAATTAAACAACTAGAATAACATGTCATCACTCATGAAGAACAAGAAACAAAGATGAACGCAATGCATGTAGTGCAGTATCATATAGAGTGATGCATGCCTGTCTAAATGATACACACCTGTTGAATTATAGTTCGGGACCCATAGGGGACATATCAGTATATGAACCTACCGTGGAACGTTTGGCCCCACCCTTCATTATAGAATCTACCATGAATCGTGTGGCCCAACCACTAATTATAGAATCTACCATGGATCATTTTTCAAGTGCCCTAAAACATATCATGTGGCCCGTCCCCTACCACGGATTATTTGGTGCATCCTCTATTTCTTATCATTTCCACAAAGTACAATCTCAGTAGTGCTATAGAACCAATGCAAACAGATTTGTACAAATGCTCGATAAGATGATGGTAATTTACACACCAACAACCAATCACATATAATCTCAACATATCATCAATAGTAAGTCCACACAACTGGTCAACCATTCATGCTACATAATATATCACAATATCAACAAGATTCTTCTTTTACCCCATATTATCCTCACTAGAACTTATTCGTCATTTATCAATTCTTAGAATATATGAAACCCTTCACAAATTTCCATTACTGTTAATCAAGCAATATCATACAAGGTTCAATACACTAAATAAAGGGTCAAGAGGTTCACTTGCATCAAGAAAAGCAAAAAATCAACTTGGTACTTGAGCCTTTCCTCTTCGATAGGTCTCCCAATCAACATAATCTAAATAAATATGGAATCAAAATAAGAATTAGAAAACAACAACACTTGTATCAATGTTTTTTAAAACTGAGTAAAAAATGACCCAAAAATCCATTACCAAGGGTAACTCATGTAAAAATTCTTATAAATGTTTATTACTGAGAAATAGCCTATGTTTTTTGTTCCAAGCTTTATATATGATCAAATAATCAAACGGGAAATCATTTTAGAGATCTATGTATTTGAAGTACGTGAGGTCGCTATGATAGGGCATGAGTTAGTTCATGAGGCTATGGAGAAAGTTCAACTTATAAAGGATTGGTTCAAAATGCCTCAGATTAGATAGATATCTTATGTAGATGTGAAATGGAGAGAGCTTGAATTTACCGTTGATAATTTCGTTTATTTTAAAATCTCACCCATAAAGGGAGTGATGAGATTTTGTAAGAAAGGAAAGCTTAATCACTGCTATGTAGGCCCATATAAGATTTTGAGGTGTTGGATTCATTTTCAAAATTAGTATTAGTGCAACCAGTGTGTTTCATATTTCCTTGTTTAAGGAAAGCATTGGAGAACCGACTTTAATTGTACCTTTAGAAAGTGTCGGTGTGAAAGGAAGTCTCTCTTATGAAGAGGTCCTAGTTGAGATTCTTTATTGTCAGGTTGAGAAGTTGAGGAATAAATAAGTTGCTTCAA
Source organism: Solanum appendiculatum (assembly GCA_018342035.1). NCBI lineage: Eukaryota > Viridiplantae > Streptophyta > Magnoliopsida > Solanales > Solanaceae > Solanum > Solanum appendiculatum. Next base: position 109,382 of record JAGDQO010000386.1, on the reverse strand, counting down.
TGAAAGTTCTTTTGGGGAATCAGTTACTTGAGGGTTCTTTTAAAAAGGCCAAAGCCGATATGATGTCAAAGTACCCCCACCCTTTTCTCTCCAATTCGGTTTCAGATTGAGGTATTAGTTCATCTTATGTACTCTTTCAGATTAATGTGCTTCAGTTATTCTCATGTCTCCGTATGCATGCATGTTCATTAAATTAGTTTTAAACTTGTCACAACCCAAAGTACACCCTAGACGTAACCTGGCATATAAAACCTCGAGAGGCCCTACACAACCGACTTGACATACATATACACAACCTAATAGAGAAAAACAAGAAATCTCATGTGAAATAAAGCGTATGACATAAAGCGGAAGTATAACATAGTCTCGACAAGCCATCTATTACATCAAAAGAACTGGTCGGGACGTAACCCGTACACCACGTGCATCATCTGAAACATAAAAAGGCATAAAAAGTAATAAAGACGACATCGTCCTCGGAGTATAAGGACTCACCAAGTCTTCGAATCAATAAAGTGACCGACTAGCCATGAATGGTGGGAGAGGAATCATCATGCCCTACACTAATGAAATAATGTACGCACAAGTATGCATTAGTATATGGGATGTACTAAGTATAAGAAAAAGGCAATAACAAGTGAAACATGATCATAAGAGGACATAATAAAAAATATGATATGCATGGCCAAGATAAACATAGTAAAACCCTTAAAGAAACATAATATATCATAAACATGGTCAATGCATCTTAAAATCATAAGGAAAGCTTCATAAAACATTGTAAGTAACTTAGTTCAATTTTGTTGGATATTAGCTTTAACCGACAATTGATCATGCGAGCTATAATATGGAATTCGATCTAACTCCCACACCGAGAAGGGAGAGTCCTCTTGCCAAGGTATAACTTTATATCATAACATGTGCTATATGGGGATCCCCTTGCTAGGCTGTTTAAGGCAATCCTACGGGGGCACGCTGTTATATACTAGAGGTCGCTACTAGTGACTACCCTATTTGAACCTCCGCCTCAAACTTCTCTCGATGCTATGTTAAATCCCAACAGAATAATCATTTTCATAAACATATCATCATACATGGAATAGCATAATTCAATTACGAATCTAAGCCTAAGTATCATAGAGTAGCTCATTAAAATTTTGATCAAGTCTAAGTGAGAAATACTTTCACCAAGTCATGATCTCTTAATATGTGAGAAAATCCTTTCACAATTTCTTGGATGCTCATCTTAAACAAACCTTGATCATAAAACCTTTCTTTTCATAAATCATGCATAACTTCATAAAAACACATTCATAGATTCAAAATTCTTCATAAATTCATGTCAATTAGGGTTTATAGTCAAAATCATGACCAATGCATGGGTTCATGTAATTTCAATTGGAAAGCATATAATTGAGTTAAAACAATCATAATAAAATCAAATTCAAGAAATTGAATAAACAGAAATCGAACCCCTGAGGAATTGAATGAAAACTTAATCAATCTGATTGAAATTGAATTGGAGAATTGGAGATAACCTTAGGGCTTAATGGATAAGTGCAACGCATTGATGAAGCCCTACATACCTTGATCTTGAAGCCCTAAACAATTGATGAAGAAACGAGACATGAACTTGAAAAACCATAGCTTCTTCTCTATGTTCTAGAGAGAGAATTTTGAAGAAAACCTTGGAGAGGATTTGGGAGTTTGATTGAATGAGAGAGTTGGGGAAACCTTTGGGGTAGAATGGTAGTTATAAGACTTAGAATTAGGGGGTAAAATGACGTAGTACAGGTATTAGATGCATAGGAAAAAACCCATATACCCTTTAAAAAATTTGACCGACTGCCCTACAGTTGTGCCCAATTGTCCGTAGAATCATCTAGGCCCGTCCTGGTCAATTGTAGAATCAACTTTAGAAACCAAAATATTTAATCATTTCCCACGAGACTTACTACGGTTCGTAGACCCCATCCGTAGAACAAAAGTTTCACTCAAAAATTTCACTAAGTTTGGAACCTTTCTATGAAACCACCCTATGTCCAGTAGAACCAACTACGAACCTTTAAAACATTCCGTATGCCTGAGGTCCTAAATAAAAATCTTAGGATCAGTCCTACGACTCATCAATCATCCTACGGTTCGTCCTGTCAAGTGTAGGTCAATCTTCAGAAACTTGAAATTCCAAAAGTCAACCCAGCTTCCTATGATTTTCTTTCTACGGCCCGTAGGACTTTCTACGGTCTGTAGATTGGACTCTTAGTTCATTGCTTCGTCTAAATTTATGCATTTTTCTTTCCTTTTCGACTTTTCAACTTCAAAGGTGTTACAAGATCTCCCCCTTGGGGACATTCATCCTCGAATGGGACTCAAGATAGCACGAATACAATAGGAGAGAAACTAACAACCCAACATGAGATGCAAATTTCATGAAAATGCATATAGAACATGGAGAATCACTCTGAGCTAAATCATAAGATCAAAATCAAGTTTTTCATAAACATGCATGCATATGGAAACATGAGAATGACTAAATTGCATGAATCCTATAGAATAAACCATGAGGAGTTAATACCTCAAGCTAGAGTAGGAGCAGAGCGAAAGAGATGAGGATACCAGCACATCATATCGGCTTCAGCCCCCCAAGTAGCACCCTCAACTAATTGATTTCTCCAAAGATCCTCTACGGAAGCAGCTTCTTTGTTTCTCAACTTTTGAACCTGCCAGTCTAAAATCTCAACCAGAACCTTTTGATAAGAAAGATTCTGCTTAACTCCTAAACCTTCCAAAGGAACAATAGATGACGGATTCCCAACACACTTCTTCAACAAAGAGACATGGAATATCGGATGCACCGATTCTAATCGTTTTGCAACTCAAGTTCTTAAGCAACCATGCCAATACGCCTCACAATCTGGTATGGGTCCACATACACGAGACTAAGAGCCCATTTGGATTAGCTTAAAAAAAGTAGCTTAGAAGTAAAAAATAAAAAGTCAAACCGAAATGACTTTTAAGTCAAAAATTAAAAAGTAGGGGAGACCTACTTTTGGTTTTTGACTTATTTTCTTTCATTTTAAATTTATTTTAAGTCATTTTTTACCTTGACAAACACTTTCTAACTTATTTTAAGTTTTTTTTTAAAATTTGCCAAATACTTACAGAAGTCAAAAATTAACTTAAAAGTAGGTTTGACCAACTTTTAAGCCAATCCAAACACCCTCTAAGGCTTCATTTGTTTTCATTAAAATTACGATGTGTGAATCTGAATGCACATCTAAATGATTAAAATGTTGTCACTAGTTCTAAACACTGAATGATTAAGTCTGTTTGTATTTTAGCATCTGAATGTATATAAGTCATAATTATATAAGAATAATAAATATATAATTCAAATAAAATTATATTTGGGTTTTATATAATAAAATATTTTGAAAAAATAATTTAAACAAAAAATATTATTATGAGATTTAAATTTAATATTTTTAAATAAATAGCTTAAATTTGATAAACTATTGGGCTCCAAATAAAAATTTATTTATATTAAAAAAACATATATTAATCTAATAAAAAAGTTATCAAACCAATCAATAAAATAAGCTATTTCAATATAAACGTATAAATATAAAAATGTCCAAATAACAAGTGTAGAACAATAAGATCAAATTATAGCATACCAACATATGAAAGAATAATTTGAATAACTAAACTATAAGATTCTGAAGTATTTTATGTACTCGGCATTAGCTTAAGTGCAATTTCCTCACGCATATTGCTCATTATTTGGCTATCTTGACTTGTCCAGCTAGGTCCATTTGTTCAATATTTCTTCTCCTTGTCCCTCTTCCTCAAATAACATTTCAGGCAAATAAAATTGATTAAATAAGTCATCAATTATACACTCTTTCCTAATAAAGTTATTAACGACAAAACATGCGATAACAACATCTCTTTGGACATCAATAGAATATGGTGCCATGTTGTTCAATATTTGAAATCTTACTTTTAGAACTCCATGGGCATGTTCAATCACATTTCTAAGTTGTGCATGAGCATGGTTAAACTTTTCCACTTTAGTTATCGGATGCCTTCGACGATAATCTCCTACCCAGTATCGAATATTACAATATGGTGCTAGAAATCCTCGTGTGTTTGGATATGCCGCATCACATAAATTATTCTTATGTGAAATTAAAATAAAAAGTTAAATGATCATAATAAAAAACTTAATTATCATTTTTATAGTTGAAGTTATATAACTTACTAGGTGGAGGAAATGGAAAACCATTGTTTGGATTAGCTGCAATCTCTGTTAGAACACGTGCATCATGTGCTACTCCTTCCCATTTACCATAAACATAAGTGAAAATCATATTAAAGTCACATATTGCAAAAATATTCAGATAAAATTTTCCCTTTCCTCTTCCTCTATAAAAAAATTATTGATTGTTAGGAACAACTATATGTACTAATGTCCCATCAAGTGCACCTATTTCTTCCTGCAAAACATATAAGTATGTATGTTGCAAGATATTATGAAAAATATAAGTTATAAATCTTAAATAATAATATAACCAATAATATACCTTAAAAATTCTTCGTAACCTTTTATGAGTAGAAGGGATATTCTGATTAGGGTAGATTGTAGTAAGTGTCATCATCTCTTTTGCAAACTTCATCGGCTTCAAGAACCTCATGAAAATATTTATGTATTGTTTGCGAAGAATGTTCGAATCTTCTTTTGATAACCACAAAATGCTCGCTATGTCCTATGATGGTTAAAAATATAGCTATCTTCTCTTCCACTGATATATGTTGGCTATATATGACCCATCCACTATATCCAAAATGTTTACATAATCTAACATACGCATCACGAGACATGCGCATCAATTCTATGCATTTTCTATCAGGGCCATACAATAATTCTAACGTATACTTTTCACCAGATAAAGATGACGTTAAATCTTTATTTATTTTTACATTATCAACTCTAAACTGATTTTTCTGTCAATACATAATCATCAACCATATCATTTGATAATCATTGTCCATGAATAATGATTAATTTGTTTTAACAAAAAAAAATTATACAAATATCAAGCAAAACATGATATGTATTTGACAAGCATAAAAAAATAATATATTCATAGCAATTTCAATATAAAAATTAATTTAATATACGCATTAAATATTCATTAAACAAGAAATGAAAAAGAGTATTTCGCAAACAAAAACTAATCTATAACTGAACTATAATAATATTCGAAAGTCAACTAATTATAAAATTAATCTTAAAAAATCATAGAATCAATATCTAACGTATTTCCTTCTAATTGGCAAAATCATAAATTTCCAATTGTTTTGCCATCGCTTTAACCCATGTCTCCAATCTGCTCTCTATCATTGCCATCCAAGCTTTCATGTGTCTATCATCTTCACAAAATATACTAACAACAATATTGTATAACGGTTCTTCCATTACAAGACCTTCTTATTTTCCATGCATTCCTCCATGTAAGGTCCACTATTTTTTTAATCATTAGCTCAAATGCAATACTCATTTTCTCGTTAATTTCCAAATGAGAAAATTTTCTTTTTTTTTTTGTGAATTTTTTCTTTCCTTTGGAACTGAAGAGTGAGATGGAGAATTAAATGGATAAGCATCAGTTTTGTCACCAAGAAGATATTCAACATCATTCAATATATATACATTTATATTAATAGATATAGATGAAGATGAAGCACCAGGACGTGGAGTCGTACATTTAGGACTCCAACCATGAACACATGTAGCAGTAGCACCTTCAAAAAGTGTTGTACACAGATTTGGAAAAGGTAGCGGTGAACTCCTCAATGGCTTTGCATTTGGATGAGCCTATACCCAAATATAAGATATTACACTTTTAATATTCACTTCAAATCGCTTATCTTTATAAAAAAAAAAAGGAAAAAATAGATATTAAGTGAACTAACCTTTATATATTCATCCCACTCACTATTAGACATTCAATTAGTATTAGTTGCTGGATCATAAATATTGCGAGTTCTTTTAGATATTGGCAACCAAGCTTGATATTTTTCTCTTAAATAATCAAATTTGTTCTTCATCTTCTTTTGTGTGACTATAAAGTTATGACAAGCCTCTAAAGCCGCTTTAACCTTGATCCAGCAATCTAACTTCAAGCTACTTCCAGATCTTCTGTTCAATGATACTTCTTGAATGCAAATTTTCAAAAAAGTTTTTATCACATCAATTCTCCAATTAGGCTTGAATTTTCGCTAGCTCGCTCCATAACTTAAATATAAATTTCAATGATCATTTTTACTTAAAATCTACTTAACAATTTCAATAACTCTATGTTCTTTAACTCATTGAAATTTCATTGGGTATCTAATTGTTGTTGTTGTATGTTCTTTAACTTCATAATTTACTAAACTAGGTAGAAGTTCAAAGATAACAACCTTAAAAGTGTAACTAATATTAGCACAATTTAGGGGTGGCTCAAAGGTAAGACTAGTAAAGGGTAAACTTTAGGACACCAAAATTTTGAGGCCTCGAAAATATTTTAATAGTAAATTTTATAATTTTAGTTTCACTTGAAAGATATAGAACTTTAAATTTTTTTTACAAAATTTAAATAAAAAAAGAAAAAAAAGACTTAGCTACTTTTCATCATAAATATTTTAGAAGTTTGAATGAAATAACTCAGAACATTACATTAATAAATAAAAAAATTACATCAACATCCAACGTGATGTATTGCAAACAAATGTCAACCCTTTTATTAACTAGAACTAGTTCTTAGTCTTATAAATAATAATATTACTATATGAAGTTAAACGTGTAGTGTCTTTTGATAATATAAACAAAAAACAAGTAGCATGTAAGAATAAAAAATGCAACTCTAAATTAATTATATTTTTGTACATGTGTGTAAATATTTAAGGCCTCATGTCATAATTGATGTTAGTCTACTAAGTTTATTAAGAGGTTGCTGGCAAAGTTCCAAAAACATATGAGAATAAAAAAGCAACCCAATCAAATGTCTATCCTCTTATTAACTATAACTAGTTCTTACTTTTATAAACAATAATATCACTATGTGAAGTTAAATGCTTAATGCCTTTTGAAAGTATATAAACAAAAAAACAAGTAGTATGTAAGAATTAGAAAAGTAACCCTAAATTAATTATATTTTTGTATATGTGCGTAAATATTTAAGGCTTTAGGTTATAATTTGATGTTAGACTACTAGTTTTATTGAGACATTCTTGGGACATAACCAAATATATACAAGAATAAAAAAGGCTATCCAAACAAATGTCTAACCTCTTATTAACTAGAACTAGTTAAACTTTATAAATAATAATATTACTATGTGAAGTCAAACACTTAGTGCCTTTTGAGAATATAAACAAAAAAGCAAGTAGTATGTAAGAATATAAAAGGCAACCCTAAGTTAATAATATTTTTGTACATGTGAGTAAATATTTAAGGCCTCTTGTTATAATTTGATGTTAGACTACTAATTTTACTGAGACGCTATTGGTACAGATCAAAAAACATATAAGAATAACCAAGGCAACCCAAACAAATATCTAACCTCTTATTAACTAGAACTAGTTAATAATTTTATAAATAATATTATTACTATGTGAAGTTAAATCAAGACTATAGTGCCTTTTGAGAATATAAACAAAAAAAACAAGCATTATATAATAGTAAAGAAGACAACCCTAAATTAATAATGGCCTCTTGTTATAATTTATTATAATTTGGTACTAGGCTACTAATTTTATTAAGACGTTCTTGGGACAGATCGAAAAACATATGAGAATAAAAAAGGAACCCAAACAAATGTCTAACCTCTTATTAACTAGAACTAGTTCTTAATTTTATAAATAATAATTTTAATATGTGAAGTTAAACGCTTAGTGTCTTTTTAGAATATAAACAAAAAATTAAGTAGTATGTAACAATAAAAAAGACAACCCTAAATTAATAATGGCCTCTAGTTATAATTTGATGTTTGACTACTAATTTTATTGAGACATTCTTGGGACAGATCAAAAAACACATAAGAATAAAAAAGGCAACCCAAACAAATGTCTAACCTCTTATTAACTAGAACTAGTTCTTAGTTTATAAATAATAATATTACTATATGAAGTTAAACGATTGGTGCCTTTTTACAATATAAACAAAAAACAAGTAGTATGTAAGATTAAAAAAGGCAACCCTAACTTAATAATTTTTTGGTATATGTGTGTAAATATTTAAGGCCTCTTGTTATAATTCGGAATTGGGCTTCTAATTTTATTGAGACGTTCTTGGCATCACATTTTCTTTTGAAAAAAAGTATAATAAATAAACTATTCTAGCAAAGACTATGTATTACCTAATAAGCACACACGAGACTACTAATTTTATACACAAAATCTAAAATTGCAAGTAAAATTTAAGAGTTCTTGAGAAGCAGATAGTAATAATACGAATATTTTGAAGATACAAATTAATAAACAAAGTATTTGTAAAACCCTTTTTGAAAACATACCTGTTCAAGACAAAAAATATTCAACATCCCTCTGTAAGGGAAAAGAAAAGGCTAATAATGGAGAGAAAGGGAGAGAGAGAGCAACACATGTAGAGAATAAATAGTAATGTATACTAATAATGGAGAGAGTGGGAGAGAAGAGCAACATATATAGGAAGAAAAAATGAGGATGTTTGAGCTTTACGGGGAAATAATTTAGCGTTAAAAACAGACTAAATAGAAATAAGACTCTCTCATAGATCTGAGAGAATCAGATTCTTTTAGACCTATTAAGTAAGTTTTACAAAAAATATAAACGCACTTAATGGCCCAATGTCTGAATCATTCCGATTCAGACCTTCATTAAGTGCAAACAAATGAGGACTAAGCTTCCCTTTCTTTCCAAATCACATTACACCCTTCATGGGTGAAATTTTCAAGTAGACCCAATCATCAACATCGAACTCTAGTTTTCTTCTTCTAACATCGGAAAAAGATCTTTGTCGACTTTGAGCCATTTTCAACCTTTTGCAAATAAGCCAAATATTTTCCATAGCCTCATACACCAACTTGGGCCCTATCAAAGAAAACCTCACCAACTTCAAACAAACCAATAGGAGACCTACATCTCTTACCATAAAAAGCCTCAAACAGTTCCATCCGAATGATAGAATGATAGCTAATAATATAAGCAAACTCGATCAAAGTCAAGTGGTCATCCCAATTACCCTTGAAATCAATCGCACAAGCTCTCAACATATCTTTCAAAGACTAAATGGTACGCTCGGCTTGTTCATTGGTCTGAGGATGAAAGTTTGTGCTAAGTTTCACATGAGTACCAAGACCTTTCTGAAATGACTTCCAAAACTAAGATGTAAACGGGGTACCTCGATCAGAGATAATGGACAAAGGAACTCCATGCAATCTTACCATTTCCCTAATATAAATCTTGGCATAATTATTTTGATGAGAATGAAGTCTTAATAGGATGAAAGTGAGCTGACTTCATCATTCAGTCCACGATAACCCAAATTGAGTCAAACTGTCGACGAGTGTGAGGTAAACCCGCAAAGAAGTCCACATTCAAATATTTCCGCTTCCATGTAGGAATACTAATATCTTGAGCCAAACCACCTGGTTTCTGATGCTCAACTTTTTTACTTGTTGACAATTCGGAAATTTAGCCATAAATTTCACAATATCCTTCTTCATCCCATTCAACCAATAGATCTCCCGTAAATCCCGGTACATCTTGGTGGCTCCCCGTTGAATAGAGTACCGACAAATATGAGCTTCTATCAGAATCTGATTCCTTAACTCCCAACATTCAGAACACATGATCGACCTTAATATTGAAGGACACCATCTCCCCCTTGGGAGAAAGCCTCAATAGCTTTTTTCGGAAACTAACCTCTTCATGTCAACTAGTACCGGATCAAGATCTTGCTTATTCTTCACACTTGATACAAAAATGGACCTCAACAAAAACTCGCATTTGTAAAACTTAGCATACAACTCACCTTCCTTGAGAATTTGCAACACAATCCTCAAATGCTCAATATGTTCATCCTCACTTCGTGAGTAAATTAAAATATCATCAATAAACACAATCACAAAAATATCAAGATATTTCTTGAAGAATTTATTCATCAAATCCATAAATGGCGTTGTGACATTAGTCAAACCAAAAGACATCATCAAAAACTCAAAATTACCATACCTAGTTCGACAAGCCATTTTCATAATGTCACTTTCTTTCACTCTCAACTGGTGATAATCCGACCAAAGGTCAATCTTAGAGAAATAATTTGCTCCTTGGAGTTGATCAAACAAATAACCTATCCTTGGAATAAGAAACATACTCTGAATGGTAACCTTGTTCAATTGTGAATAGTCAATGCACATTCAGAGAGAACCATCCTTCTTTTGAAAAAACTACACTGGAACACCCCATGGTGAGATACTTGGTCTAATAAAATCATTATCCAACAAATACTTTACTGATCCTTTAACTCCTTAAGTTCTGTCGGGGTCATACGCTAGGGAAGAATAGAGATAGGATGCATATCTGGGAGAAGGTCAATACCGAAATATATTCCCTTTAAGGAGGAATACCGAGAAGATCAGCATGAAACACTTCCAAAAACTCATTTACAATAGGAATTGACTCAAGAGTAAGGGTTTCAGAATCTGTATACCTAATCCGAACTAGATGATAAATGCATCCCTTCGAAATCATTTTCCTAGCATTTAGGCAAGATAAAAACTGACCCTTAAGAACATAATTTCCCCCTTCCCACGAAATGATAGGTTCGTTCAGAACCTTGAATATTACCAATCGGGTCCTACAATCTATGGATGCATAAAATGCTTGAAGTCAATAAATCCCAAGAATAACATCAAAATCTAACATATCAAGCTCTACAAGATCAACATGAGTGACTCCATGAGACACGAAAATATGACAATTTCTGTAGACTCTCTTAGCAATAATAGAATCACCAAAGGGGGTAGAAACATAAAAGGGATTAGAGAGGATTTTGGAACTAACATCAAATCTCATGGACACATAAGGAATAACAAAGGATAACGTAGCACCCAGATCAAGTAAATCATAAACATCATGATGGAAGACTTTCAATATATCGATCACCACATTTGGGGAACCGTCACGATCCTATCGAGTCTAAAGAGCATATAATATATTTTGCTTCGGAGCACCAGAACCGGAACCACTAGGCTAAGCTTGCCTACCATCCTTGCCCTTGCTAGCATGCAAAGGACAATTCTTCACTTTGTGACCACTCTTTCCACAACCAAAGCAACCATCCGTACTAGCTAAGCACTTGCCATCATGATTCTTACTATACCTTGTGCAAGTGGGAATACATGATCCATTACCACCTCCTCCTTGATTTTAGGGTTAGACACTCTATCTTTGTTGAAATTAGGAGTCGGTGCATTGGAAGAACCTTTATCGAAAAACGTTTGCCGAAATTGATGACGTCCATGTCTATCGAACATAGAATGTGAAAAGTCACCATCACTTGTCCTTGCCCTCTTGGGCTGCTTTTCAAGTGTTGGCCCAAGCCGTGGTGGCTCAAGCCAATAGGGAGGTCGTGGCTCCCGTGAACCCAAATGTGGGTACGACGGCGTCAAGAGTGAGGGACTTCACCAGGATGAACCCTCCGGAGTTTCACGGTTTTAAAGTGGAGGAAGATCCTCAAGAGTTTATTGATGAGGTTTATAAAGTGTTGATGATCATGGGAGTGTCACCGACGGAAAAGGCGGAATTGGCCGCCTACCAACTCAAGGGTGTCGCTCAAATTTGGTACAACCAATGGAAGAGTGAGATGGCGGCTGATGAAGGGCCTCTAGAGTTGGAGAAATTCAAGGGTGCTTTCCTCGATAGATTCTTCCCCTTGAGATGAGGGGGCTAAGGTAATCGAGTTCATCAACCTTCGTCAAGGGAGTATGGGTGTGAAAGAGTATGCTTTGAAGTTCACACAGTTGACTCGATATGCTCCTTTTATGGTTGCCGATCCTAGGGCAAGAATGAGAAAATTTGTTTCGGGAGTGTTCGAAATGGTGGTCAAGGAGTGTCGTACCGCCATACTTATTAATGACATGGATATTCCTCGCCTCCTGATTCATGCACAACAAATAGAGGAGGATAAGCTCAAGGAAAGGTCTAAGGACTTCAAGAGGGCTAAGACCGGTGATGGTGGGTTCTCTCGTTCAAGGTCTGATGGACATGGTCGTTTTAAGCCTAGACGTAGGTTCTCAAATCAAGGTCCTTCCAATGCCCCTCCTAAGTTCAACCAAGAAAGGGTGTTAACCCTAAGCCACAAGGGGGAAACGGTAGTGGCTCCTCATTGCCTACTTGTGCCAAGTGTGGGAGGAAACATGAGGGTATTTGTCTAGCCGGTTCGAATGCATGTTTTGCATGTGGTAAGGTGGGTCATAAAGTAAGGGATTGTCCCTTGGCTACTAAGAAGGGAGGAGAAAATCATCGAAGGGCTCAACCCCAAAATTCGGCAAGTTCTAATGGAAATCAAAAGTAAAATTGGTTGTATGCATTTCAGGCCCATCATGAGCAAGAGGGTTCTCCCGATATGGTTACCGGTATGTTGAAAATCTTACACTTTGATGTTTATGCTTTGCTTGATCCCGGTGCTACGTTGTCTTTTGTGACGCCCTATGTAGCTATGAAGTTTGATGTTGTTGCGGATGTGTTGTTAGATCCATTCCGTGTCTCTACTCCTATTGGTGAATCTATTGTGGCTAAGAGAGTCTATAGAAATTGTTCCGTCTCTTTACTCCATAGAGTCACTCATGTGGATCTTGTAGAGCTTGATATGCTAGACTTCGATGTTATCCTCGGGATGGATTTGTTGCATTCTTGTTATGCCTCTAATGATTGTAGGACCCGAATGGTCAAGTTCCAATTTCCAGATGACCCTATCCTGGAGTGGAAAGGGGGAAATTGTACGCTTAAGGGTCAATTTGTTTCTTGTCTACAAGCTAGAAAGATGATTTCTAAGGGTTGCATGTACCATCTTGTTAGGGTGAGGGATGTGAATTTTGAAACCCCTACTCTTGAGTCAGTCCCCATTGTTAATGAATTTTTGGAAGTGTTTCCTGATGATTTACCCGGTGTTCCTCCAGAAAGGGAAATAGACTTCGGTATTGACCTTCTCCCTGATACGCAACCTATCTCTATTCCTCCTTATAGAATGGCTCTGGCAAAACCTAAGGAACTAAAAGAGCAGTTGAAAGATTAGTTGGATAAGGGTTTCATTCGACCAAGTATTTCTCCATGGGGTTCTCTGGTCTTGTTTGTTAGAAAAAAAGATGGTTCACTCCGCATGTGTATTGATTACCGCCAATTGAATAAGGTTACTATCAAGAATAAGTATCCTCTCATGAGAATTGATGATTTGTTTGACCAACTCCAAGGGGCTAGTTATTTCTCTAAGATTGATCTTCGTTTGGGCTATCACCAATTGAAGGTAAGGGATAATGACATTTCGAAAATAGCTTTCCGAACAAGATATGGGCACTATGAGTTTCTAGTGATGTCTTTTGCATTAACTAATGCTCCGGCCGCATTTATGGATTTGATGAATCGGTTGTTTAGACAATACCTTGATATGTTCGTCATTATATTTATAGATGATATCTTGATTTACTCAAGGAGTGATAGTGAGCATGCTGATCATTTGAGGATTGTGTTGCAAGTTCTCAAGGACCAACAACTCTTTGCTAAGTTTGAGAAATGTGAGTTTTGGTTAAGGTCCGTAGCCTTCCTTGGTCACATTGTTTCCGGTAAAGGTGTCGAGGTAGATCCTAAGAAGATGGATGCGGTTAAGAATTGGCCTAGACCTCTATCACCTTCAGATATTCATAGTTTCTTTGGTTTAGCCGGTTACTATCGAAGGTTTGTTGAAGGGTTTTCTTCAATTGCTTCACCATTGACGGCTCTAACTCAAAAGAAGGCTAAGTTTGCTTGGTCCGAAAGGTGTGAAGCGAATTTTCAAGAGTAGAAGGATAGACTTACCTCGGCTCTGGTGTTGGCCCTACTGAAAGGGTCCGATGGGTTTGTGATCTATTGTGATGCTTCAAGAATTGGGTTAGGGAGTGTACTTATGCAAAATGGGAAAGTCATTGCTTATGCTTCAAGGCAACTAAAGGTGCATGAAAATAATTACCCTACTCATGATTTGGAGCTAGCGGCAGTTGTGTTTGCTCTAAAGATATGGCGGCATTACCTGTATGGTGTCCATGTTGACGTCTCTACCGACCATAAGATTTTGCAGTATGTATTTAAGCAAAAGGATCTAAATCTTCGCCAGCGAAGGTGGCTTTAGCTATTAAAGGACTATGACATGAATGTCCTCTATCACCCTGGCAAGGCTAACGTGGTGGCAGATGCTCTTATTCGGATGTCAATGGGTAGCGTTGCCCATATTGAGAATGGTAAAAGGGAACTAGTTTGTGATGTTCATAGATTGTCCCGTTTGGGTGTGTGATTAGTTGATTCCACCCAAGGTGGTGTTATGGTCCACAATGGTTTAGAATCTTCCTATGTGCAGGATGTGAAAGCTAAGCAAGATCTTGATCCGAACCTAGTCGAATTGAAAGAAGCGGTGCTAAAGAAATCCGTTGAGGCTTTCTCTCAAGGGGGAGATGGAGTGCTCAGATATCAGGGTCGTTTATGTGTCCCTAATGTAGATGACCTAAGAGGGCAAATCTTAATTGAGGCTGAAACGACCCCAAAAAATGCCCGAAAATGTGCTTCGGAAACACCTATAATTGTAATTTCCATATATCTCAAATTCAGTGCATGATTTTGGAAATTCGACTTCATATTCTTATTTGTGGGGTCAAATTGAGTGGGGAATGGGTCTAACCCGAATTTTAGAGCAACCGTATCAAAAATCAAAAATCGCAAAAATTGCGATTCGGAGGGTCAACTTTAAACGGGCATATCTCTTAGCACACAAGGAACTGGAAGGGCTGCAACCTATCAAATTAAAGCTCTTTGAGTTAGCTTTCCAACGCACTTTGTTTCACCTTAGTCCGAGTTAGGATGAGGGAGTTATGACCATTTTCGTAAAACCTGTCTGTGCAGATTTGCAATTTCCAGTGAGCTTTTTTTTTTAGGCGGGTTGGAGACGTTTTTTATAAAAAGGGGATATGTCCCATACTTAGTCATTTTTCTTAACTCCAAAAACACTCTCTAAGCCCTCTCCAAAAATTCCACCAAGATCTTCAACCAAATTCAAACATCTCAAGCTCTAATTCCGGATTCAAGACTCAATCTCAAGCTTCGATTCTCCATTCCAATCTTCATCAAGGATTCTCCAAAGTTGAGGTATGTGGGTTTGATTGTGGAAACCTTCCTTTCCACAAGTCCAACCATTTATCCTCTATTTCTACTTCAAGTTTATGGGTCCTTATGATTATTTATGAACTCTTGAATTATGGAATTACTACTACACACCCTATTATGGTCCATTTTGCATATTATCATGAAATGGAATTATTATGTGATGTTTATGGTTTACATGCTTCCATGATCAAATTATGAAGGTTGATATATATATGTATGTTGTTGGTGGGCTGATTTATATGGATTTTGGAATTGGTTGGACTTAGTATTCTTGAAATACATGATTTCATTTACATGAACAATTGCCCACCTTGTGTTTGATAAAATGCCCATTTATAGAATTCTTAGGAAAGGGAAGGTCCAAGGTACGTCCTATGAGTCGGATGGTTATGTAATTACTGAAATGATGATGAAATGGACACATGTATATGATTTTCTCTAAATAAGTGTTGTGAGTCGACCAAGCCTAGTACGGGGGGTAGTAGGCCCGTATAACCGTATCGAGGGGTTGGTACCTTGGTTGCCTAGTACGGGGGGTAGTAGGCCCGTATAACCGTATCGAGGGGTTGGTACCTTGGTTGCCTAGTACGGGGGGTAGTAGGCCCGTATAACCATATCGAGGGGGGTACCTTGGTTGCCTAGTACGGGGGGTAGTAGGCCCGTATAACCGTATCTACCTTGGCTCGGGGGGTGGTAGGCCCGTGTAACCATATTGAGGGGTTTGTACCTCTTTCGCCTCTCCAAGGGGGTGGTAGGCCTTGGAAATACTATATTGATGGTCACTCGCCACACATGTACTACGTCCCACTAAATATGATTTTTATGAAAGCATCATTATACATATCATTTCATTAATATGCTATCTATTGGGTATGATTACGCATTTTTCCTATGATGTCCATCTAATGTAGCATTGCATTGCATCCCATATACTTCGTACATTCAAATGTACTAATGCATACTCTATGCCTACATGATGTCACCATGTAGGGACCGGAGCACCGCTTGACCATCCTCCTCCGCGTGGCTAGTACGATTTTCTATAGTGGTTATTGGTGAGTCCTCCATTTCAGGGACGTTGCTCATGATCTTTTGCTATGTATAAAACTTTTCCTTTCTAGTTATGTTTTGACTATGAGGGTGAGCCCGGTAGTTTGTCTTGGCCCCCGCTAAGTACTCATGTTTAGAGGTGGTGTTGGACAAGTTGTGTATTATGCTTGAGCTTGACTCATCTATGGTATTTATGTATCATTTCTTTTTTTTTGCTCCCTTAGTCCCGATTTCCCCCTTGATTATGCTTATCGCTTATGGTCATTTAATTGCTTCCGCGACCAAGGATGTGTAATGATACGCTATGAGGCTTGTTTGGGGTTCCTTCGGGTTCCCCATTCGCCGGTCACATCTAGGCCCTAGGCTTGGGTCGTGACAAACTTGGTATCAGAGCCCTAGGTTGAATGATCCTCGGAGTCCAACACACCGCGTTGATTAGAGTCCGATTCATGGTTGTGTTGTGCACCACAACTATGAGTAGGAGGCTATGAGACGTTTTAGGAAATGTTTCCCTTCTCCATGTTCTAAGTCGTGCTGTAGAGTTGAATTAAGTTCTTCCCTAACGGTTGTTCTTGGTTATGCTAGATCATGCCTAATACAAGAGGAAGACGAGCCCGCGCACCCGAGGAACAACCGACCAATGGGGATCTTCGGGATGCCCTTACTTTATTTGCACAAGCTATGGCTAATCAAGCCAACCACGGGAC
Organism: Solanum appendiculatum; assembly: GCA_018342035.1. Lineage (NCBI taxonomy): Eukaryota > Viridiplantae > Streptophyta > Magnoliopsida > Solanales > Solanaceae > Solanum > Solanum appendiculatum. The sequence goes on along the minus strand of JAGDQO010000386.1, from coordinate 92,193 downwards.
CCAAGCCCCTCAGGCTCCTACCCCGGCATCTCGGGTGAGAGACTTCGTGCGGATGAATCCCCCAGAATTCTATGGGTCTAAGTTAGATGAAGACCCTCAAGAGTTCATTGATGAAGTCCACAAGATATTAGCTATCATGGGCGTGAGGTCAGAAAATAAGGCGGAGTTGGCGGCCTACCCACTAAAAGGAGTGGCCCAAATATGGTACAACCAATGGAAGAGAGAGAAGGGGGCAAACTATGTGGTGCCTTGGGAAGAGTTCAAAACGGCTTTCCTTAATAGGGTCACCGTCAAGAATAAATATCCTCTTCCTAGGATTGATGACTTGTTCGACCAATTGCAAGGGCCTAGCCACTTCTCTAAGATTGATCTTCGGTCCGGGTATCATCAAGTGAAGGTGAGGGAGGGTGACATTCCCAAGACAGCCTTCCGGACTAGGTATGGACATTATGAATTTGTGGTCATGTCCTTTGGGTTGACCAATGCACCGGCTACCTTCATGGACCTAATGAATAGGGTCTTTAAACCCTACCTTGATTCCTTTGTTGTGGTCTTCATTGATGATATTTTAATCTATTCGCATAGCGAGGAAGAACATACGGGTCACTTGAGGGTTGTGTTGCAAAGATTAAGAGAGGAGAAGTTGTATGCCCAGTATGAAAAGTGTGAATTTTGGTTGAGGGAGGTTGCCTTCCTAGGTCATGTGGTGTCGGGGGATGGTATTAAGGTAGACCCTAAGAAGACCGATGTGATTAGAAATTGGCCTAGGCCATTGACCCATCGGATATTAGGAGCTTCTTGGGCTTAGCGGGTTACTACCGGAGATTTGTGAATGGGTTTTCTTCTATTTGCTTCTCCCATGACTAAGTTGACACAAAAGAAGGCTAAGTTTGAGTGGACCGACGAGTGCGAAAGGAGTTTTCAAACCTTTGAAAGAAAACTTGTGTCCGCTCCTATATTGTCACTACCGGATGGGCTTGAGGGATTTGTTGTGTATTGTGATGCTTCTAGAGTTGGCTTGGGTTGTGTCCTAATGCAAATGGTAAGGTGATAGCCTATGCTTCTAGACAACTCAAAGTGCATGAAAAGAACTATCCTACGCATGATCTTGAATTAGCCGCGGTGGTGTTTGCTTTAAAGATTTGGCGTCATTATTTGTATGGGGTACATGTCGATGTGTTCACCGATCATAAGAGCCTCCAATATGTCTTCACCCAAAAAGATCTCAACTTGAGACAAAGAAGGTGGCTAGAATTTCTTAAAGATTATGATATGAGTGTGCATTATCATCCCGGTAAAGCTAATGTGGTGGCGGATGCTTTGAGTAGGGTGTCTATGGGTAGCCTAGCTCATGTTGATATTGGTGATAGGGAAATGGCTAGGGAGGTACATCGGTTGGCTAGGTTGGGGGTTAGGTTGGAAGAGGTTGGTAATGGTGGTGTGGTCGTTGTTGATGGTGCTAGGTCTTCCTTGGTTGATGAGGTGATAGCAAAACAAGATCTTGATTCTTCCTTGTTTGAATTGAAGGCTTTGGTGAAAGAGGGCAAGGTGGAAGTTTTCTCCCAAGGGGGAGATGGTGCCCTTAGGTACCAAGGTAGGTTGTGTGTGCCTTGTGTTGATGGTTTGAGGGAGAAAATTCTTGAGGAGGCTCATAATTCTTCCTACTCCATCCACCCCGGTTCCACCAAAATGTATAGAGATTTGAGGGATGTGTATTGGTGGAGAGGCATGAAGAAGGACATTGCCAAATTCGTCTCCGGTTGTCATAGTTGTCAACAAGTCAAGGCCGAACATCAAAGGCCGGGTGGTCTAACCCAAGACATAGAGATTCCTACTTGGAAGTGGGAAGAAATTAATATGGATTTTGTAGTTGGTTTACCCAAGACTAGAAAAGGTTTTGATTCTATTTGGGTGGTGGTTGATAGGATGACAAAATCGGCTCATTTTCTACCGGTAAAGACAACATATGGGGCGGAAGATTATGCAAGGTTATATATTCATGACTTGGTAAGGTTGCATGGGATTCCTCTATCCATCATATCGGACCGTGGTACTCAATTTACTTCACACTTTTGGAAGTCGTTCCAAAGGGGGTCAAGGTACGAGAGTTAAGCTTTACTACGGCCTTTCACGCCGCAATACGGATGGACAAGCCGAAAGGACTATCCAAAACACTTGAGGAATGCCTTAGGGCTTGTGTATTGGAGGCTTAAAGGGTAGTTGGGATGATCATTCTTCCATTGATTGGAGTTTGCCCTATAACAAATAGCTACATTCTAGCATCGGTATGGCTCCTTTTGAGGCTCTCTAAATGGGTTGGCGTTGTAAGATCACCGGTTGGGTGTTTTGAGGTTGGTGAGGTGGACTTGTTAGGACCAGACCTAGGTTATGGAGCTCTTGAGAAGGTTAAGGATGATTAGAGAAAGGTTGAAGATGGCCCAAAGTCGCCAAAAGTCCTATGCCGATGCGAGGAGAAGGGCTCTTGAAATTCCGAGTTGGGTGATTGGGTTTATTTGAAGGTGACACCCATAAGGGTGTTGGTTCGTTTGGTAAGAAGGGCAAGTTGAGCCCAAGATACGTGGGTCCTTATAAGGTGATGAGGAGAATTGGCAAGGTAGCTTATGAGTTTGGAATTGCCCTAGCGAGATGGATTTGGTTTCATCCGGTATTTCAATGTGTCTATGTTGAGGAAGTGTGTGGGTGATCCGAATGCCATTGTGTCTCTTGATGTGTGGGTGTTGTTGAAGATAATTTGACCTATGAAGAGGTTCCGGTCCAGATTTTAGATAGACAAGTAAAGAGGTTGAGAAACAAAGATGTGGTTTCCATTAAAGTCCTTTGGAGAAATCAACAAGTTGAAAGTGCTACTTGGGAGGCCGAAGCGGACATGCAAAGGCGATATCCTTATCTTTTCCACTCCACTCGAGCCTAAGGTATTGATCTAAGCCCTTTATAAAATCTCAGGTCTTAAGTTCAGCCCCATGTCATTGCATACATTCATGTTTAAGTTGACAAGTTCATTGTGGTTTTACAACTATATTGAGGTTTTGAAATAAGGTGTAAGTGCATTGTTGCATCCTTATGTGGGCTGAAATTGCCATGTTTGTGTCTCTCATGTACGTTTCTTTAACATTCGGGGACGAATGTTCCCAAGGGGGAGATATTGAAACGACCCCAAAAATGCCCGAAAATGTGCTTCGGAAACACCTATAATTGTAATTTCCATATATCTCAAAATCCGTGCATGATTTCGGAAATTCGACTTCATATTCTTATTTGTGGGGTCAAATTGAGTGGGAAATGGGTCTAACCCGAATTTTAGAGCAACCGTATCAAAATTCAAAAATCGCAAAAATTGCGATTTGGAGGGTCAACTTTAAAGGGGCATATCTCTTAGCACACAAGGAACTGGAAGGGCTGCAACCTATCAAATTAAAGCTCTTTGAGTTAGCTTTCCAACGCACTTTGTTTCACCTTATTCCGAGTTAGGAGGAGGGAGGTATGACCATTTTCGTAAAACCTGTCTGTACAGATTTGCAATTTCCAGTGAGCTTTTTTTTTTTTAGGCGGGTTGGAGACGTTTTTTATAAAAAGGGGATATGTCCCATACTTAGTCATTTTTCTTAACTCCAAAAACACTCTCTAAGCCCTCTCCAAAAATTCCACCAAGATCTTCAACCAAATTCAAACATCTCAAGCTCTAATTCCGGATTCAAGACTCAATCTCAAGCTTCGATTCTCCATTCCAATCTTCATCAAGGATTCTCCAAAGTTGAGGTATGTGGGTTTGATTGTGGAAACCTTCCTTTCCACAAGTCCAACCATTTATCCTCTATTTCTACTTCAAGTTTATGGGTCCTTATGATTATTTATGAACTCTTGAATTATGGAATTACTACTACACACCCTATTATGGTCCATTTTGCATATTATCATGAAATGGAATTATTATGTGATGTTTATGGTTTACATGCTTCCATGATCAAATTATGAAGGTTGATATATATATGTATGTTGTTGGTGGGCTGATTTATATGGATTTTGGAATTGGTTGGACTTAGTATTCTTGAAATACATGATTTCACTTACATGAACAATTGCCACCTTGTGTTTGATAAAATGCCCATTTATAGAATTCTTAGGAAGGGGAAGGTCCAAGGTACGTCCTATGAGTCGGATGGTTATGTAATTACTGAAATGATGATGAAATGGACACATGTATATGATTTTCCTAAATAAGTGTTGTGAGTCGACCAAGCCTAGTACGGGGGTAGTAGGCCCGTATAACCGTATCGAGGGGTTGGTACCTTGGTTGCCTAGTACGGGGGGTAGTAGGCCCGTATAACCGTATCGAGGGGTTGGTACCTTGGTTACCTAGTACGGGGGGTAGTAGGCCCGTATAACCGTATCGAGGGGTTGGTACCTTGGTTGCCTAGTACGGGGGGTAGTAGGCCCGTATAACCGTATCGAGGGGTTTGTACCTTGGTCCCTAGCTCGAGGGGTGGTAGGCCCGTGTAACCATATTGAGGGGTTTGTACCTCTTTCGCCTCTCCAAGGGGGTGGTAGGCCTTGGAAATACTATATTGATGGGCACTCGCCACACATGTACTACGTCCCACTAAATATGATTTTTATGAAAGCATCATTATACATATCATTTCATTAATATGCTATCTATTGGGTATGATTACGCATTTTTCCTATGATGTCCATCTAATATAGCACTGCATTGCATCCCATATACTTCGTACATTCAAATGTACTAATGCATACTCTATGCCTACATGATGTCACCATGTAGGGACCGGAGCACCGCTTGACCATCCTCATCCGCGTGGCTAGTACGATTTTCTATAGTGGTTATTGGTGAGTCCTCCATTTCGGGGACGTTGCTCATGATCTTTTGCTATGTATAAAAATTTTCCTTTCTAGTTATGTTTTGACTATGAGGGGGAGCCCGGTAGTTTGTCTTGGCCCCCGCTAAGTACTCATGTTTAGAGGTGGTGTTGGACAAGTTGTGTATTATGCTTGAGCTTGACTCATCTATGGTATTTATGTATCATTTCTTTTTTTCTTGCTCCCTTAGTCCCGATTTCCCCCTTGATTATGCTTATCGCTTATGGTCATTTAATTGCTTCCGCGACCAAGGATGTGTAATGATACGCTATGAGGCTTGTTTGGGGTTCCTTCGGGTTCCCCATTCGCCGGTCACATCTAGGCCCTAGGCTTGGGTCGTGAAAGAGGCCCATGGTTCTCGTTATTCCATTCACCTGGGAGCTACCAAGATGTACTGTGACTTGTTGGAGATCTATTGGTGGAAAGGGATGAAGAAGGATATTGCGGGATTTGTGGCTAGATGTCCTAATTGTCAACAAGTGAAAGTTGAGCACCAAAGACCGGGAGGTCTGTCCCAAGATATTGACATTCCTACTTGGAAGTGGGAATATGTGAACATGGACTTTATTGTTGGCTTGCCGCGCACTCGGTGCCTGTATGATTCGATTTAGGTGATTGTAGATCGTATGACAAAATCAGCCCATTTCATTCCTGTCAAGGTTTCTTACTCGGCGGAGGATTATGCTAAGTTGTACTTGAAGGAGATGGGTAGATTGCATGGAGTGCCTTTATCCATTATCTCCGAAAGTGGTACATAGTTTACTTCTCAGTTTTGGAAATCTTTCCAAAATGGCCTCGGTACTCGTGTTAAACTTAGCACCGTCATTCATCACCAAACAGATGGGCAAGCGGAGCGTACCATTCAAACTTTGGAAGATATGTTGAGAGGTTGTGTTATTTAGTTCAAGGGTACTTGGGATGACCATTTGCCTTTGATCGAGTTTGCTTATAATAATAGCTACAATTCTAGTATTGGTATGGCTTCATTTGAGGCTCTCTATGGTAGGAGGTGTAGATCTCCCTTAGGTTGGTTTGAAATTGGGGAAGTTTCTTTGATAGGCCCCGAGTTAGTGTATGAGGCTATGGAGAAAGTTCGGCTTATTAGAGAAAGGCTGAAAATGGCTCAAAGTCGACTAAAGTCTTATGCCGATGTTAGAATAAGAGAATTAGAGTTTGATGTTGATGATTGGGTTTACTTGAAAATTTCACCTATGAAGGGTGTAATGAGATTTGGGAAGAAAGGGAAGCTTAGTCCCAGTTATGTAGGCCCATATCAGATTTTGAGACGTGTTGGTAAGGTTGCCTATGAGCTTGATTTGCCTAATGAGTTTACATCAGTGCATCCAGTTTTCCATGTCTCATTGTTGAAAAAGTGTGTTGGTGATCCGACCTCTGTAGTGCCAATAGAGACCCTTGGCATAATGGATAGCCTTTCTTATAAGGAGGTTCCGGTTGAGATTTTAGACCGACAAGTCCGGAAGTTAAGAAATAAAGAAGTTGCTTCCGTGAAAGTTCTATGGAGGAATCAATTAGTTGAGGGTGCTACTTGGGAGGCCGAGACTGATATGATGTCCTGCTATCCTCATCTCTTTCCTTCCGATCCTCCTCTAGCTTGAGGTGCCTAGTTCCTCATGGTTCATTCATTTGGTCTCATGTGTCATAGTTGATTTCCATGATTCCTTGATTATGCATGTTCATGAAAGAGTCTTATATGATTATGTGCATTTGAGTATGAGTTGCATAAAGTATTCATGAATTTTGTATTCAGCATGCTTTAGATTGGAGTTGATGTTTCCTCCTAGGATATGTGCATTTATGTGCTTTCATGCTAGGTTGGGTTGTTAGTCTGAGTCTATCTCCCTTCTTAGGATATCCAGGTTCTCATTCGAGGATGAATGTTCCCAAGGGGTAGATATTGTAACACCCCAGTTTTTGAAAAGAAAGAAAAATGCAGTTTTAAATTTTTTTCTGGTACCAGTGATGACGGAGGCCATCTACGGACCGTAGGTAGAGTGACGGGCCGTAGATGGGAACCATCGATGGCCCTGCAAACTTTATGAATTTTGAGTTTCTGAACCTTGACCTACGGAATAGCAGGACGGTTCGTAGTTTGGTTGACGGGCCGTAGATGGATTCCGTAGATGCCTTCCAGACATAGCAAAACTTTCAGTCCAAAACGAACTTTATGAATCGATTGATGGAAGAACAGGACGGTCCATCAATGGATGTACGGACCGTAGATCCTATCCATCGATTAGCCCCGACAGTTTTATTTAAGAGCTTTTTGGACTTTTCCCTAAATGTTTATTCCTTAACCTAGACGATTTTACCCATTAACCCTGGCCCTATTTATATTTTCTAAGCCCTAATCCCTTCATTCCAACTCTCATCTCCCAAAAATATTCCTCTCTCTAGAAGAAGAGAGCTAGGTTCTCATGAAGGTCCTCAATCCTCCTTTTATTTCAAGGCATTGGCATTAAGGTATGATAGTATTTACCATTTGGAGTCTTTCCTCCAATGGGTCCTCTTTTCTTTAAGGTTGTCAAGGTTTAGTCTTGCCCAAGAGAGCTAGGGTTTTGACAAATTCTTATGGGTTCTTCATTATGCTTTCCATTGTTGATGTTATGGTTGATAGCGCACGATTTAGATTGGTAAAGTAAGTTAGTGCACGATTTAGCGTGACTTATATGCAATTCGATGAATCCCATGAGCTTATGCTAAGTCACCCCCCAATTTATGATTATGTTTATGATTGTGGGTTGATTGAGAAAAGATGAATTGCATGAACTCTTTGTGAATTGAGTTAAGGATTATGATTTTCAAGATATAAATTTCATGTAAGACTATGAATGATGAAAAGAGGATATTTTATGAAAAGATGCATGTTGAATCAAAATCTATGATTTTCCTCTATTAAGTGGGTTCCCTCAATTATGACTAAATTGCCTTGATTTATGGCTTTCTAAGTACTAGCTTGCATTGAATTGCATGTTTTGAGGAGAAGCTTATGAACGCATAATTTATGAGTTAAGGGCATGATGAGTTATGTAAATATGAAGCTTGTGAGCTCATATATGTTTTATAAACTTTATGATATGATAGTGTAAATGTTGAGTTGTGAAAGGGTTTCTCATGTAATGCTCAACCTATGAATGTGAAATGTTTTCTCAAACGTAATGATTCATAACTTGTGAAAGGTTTGTTCAACTAAGCTTGAATCCATAATTAAGGAGCTATTCTATGAAGGGACAAGAGGCGATTACCCATGTTCCCTAATGTAGACAAGAGGCGATTACCCATGTCTACTCATAATGAAATCATGACTGATAGAAAAACAAGAGAAGATTACCCATGTTCTTAAGGAGCTATTCTAATGAATGAAGGGACAAGAGGCGATTACTTATGTACCCTAATGTAGACAAAGCGGCGATTACCCAAGTCTACCAATAATGAGTTTATGACCAATGTAGACAAGAGGCGATTACCCATGTCTGCCTAAGATAAAATGAAATATGATAATCCATGGGAAGTATGCTTAGTACCTAGAGGACAAGTGGCGATTACTCATGTCCCATAACCTATGTGCCACCATAGGGTGATGGTCTATGATAGACACTAGCTAATGGATCCACATAAGCTAAGAAGTTCATGGTCTTACCTTGGCAAGTAGGACACCCCTTTTCGGTGTGGAGTAGACACCGGATTCCATGTTGATAACTCACATGGTCTTATATGTCGGTTAAGGATATTTTCCCCACAACTAACGAACAAGTGTTATGGTGATGATTTAAAGTAAAGTAAAGGAAAGATGAGTAGCTTGTCTTGGCCATGGTTTATGCTTCATGTTTCTTATGTTCAATCATGTTTTAGTTTGGCCATTACATGTCATGATTATATGTCATTCTAGCATGTTTTATATGCCCTTTATGCATTGCTATCCTACCTGGTAATTGATTGTACTAACACATACTCTTGCCTACATTGATTCTATTGATGTAGGACTTGGCGGTTCTTCTCATCCCGCTCGTGGCTAGTCAGTTCCAGTGATAGTGAAGACTTGGTAAGGCCTCCTATGTCCGAGGACCTAACCTGGTTACATTTTCATGCTTTCCGTAATACTTTTGGATATTGTATTGGGCTTGGTCCCAAACCTTAATTTCTATTCTATTATGTCAGATGGCTTGAGACATGAGATGTAGACTTCCGCTGATGTTTTCTTAAACTCTGTTGTGATTTTATCTTTTGGACTCTTTAATTTCTACTATCTTGTATGAATGTATGCTAAGTTGCTTTTATGAGTCCTTTCGGAGTCTTGTATGCCATGTCACGTCTAGTGGGTACCTTGGATTGTGACACGTACCCATATTTGGATTCACGAGAGCATTAGCCTCTCAATTGGCTTGAGCTATGATAGTTTGAGCCAACATATGGAAAGAGCTCAAAATTCAGCATGAGTCACTTGCTCGGCTAAAGGATCAACCGAAACTTGAGGAACCTCGGGCTCCACATTCTAACATGTATTGAGCCAGATCCTGAAAAAGGATTGAACATGATTTAGGAGAAGAATCTTTATAGAGATAGACTCTATATTACGAATTTAGAATAATGAAATAAGTGGAGTTTCCTAAATGCTTTGTAGCCTCCTATTCATAAATATGGTGCGCTTCACATGAAAGAAGACTCTACTCCACGCAGCTTGTCAGACTTCTTAGGATCTTTTCACAAACCTTGTGCCTTGAATACAAAGTTTTTCATGACACAAGTACTCCCTAGACGTGACATGACATATAAGAACCCGAGAGGCCCTACACAAACAACTTGACACACATATACACAATATAATAGACAAAAGCAAGAAATCTCATATGAAATAAAGAGTCTGACATAAAGAGGAAGTCTAACATAGTCTTTACAAGCAATCTATTACATCAATAGGATTGGTTGGGACATAACCCATACACCGCGTACAACATCCAAAACATAAAAAGGCAGAAGAAAGCAATAAAGGAGACATCATCCTCGAAATATGAGGACTCACCAAGTCATCGAATCTCTAAAGTAACTGACTAGCCACGAATTGAGGGAGAGGAATCGACACGCCCTACATTAATGAAAAAATGAAGGCACAACTAAGCATTAGAACATGGAATGTACTAAGCACGAGGGAAATGCAGTAAAACGTGAAACATGATCATACGAGGACTTGATAAAAAATATGATATGCATGACCAAGCTAAACATCGTAAAACCCTTAAAGAAACATCATAAATCATAACCTTGGTTAATGCATCTTAAAATAATAAGGAAAACTTCATAAAACATTTGTAAGTAACTTAGGTTATTTTTGTGGAATATTAGCTTTAACTGATAATAGACCATGCGAGCTATTACATTGAATTCGATGTAATTCACACAGTTAGAAGGGAGAGTCTACTTGCCAAGGTAGAACTCTGTATCATAACATGTGCTATATGTGGATCCACTAGCTAGGCTGTTTAAGGAAATCCTACGGGGATATATTGTTTGGAACTAGAAGTTGCTACTAGAGACTATCCTATTTGAACCTCCACCTCAAAGTTCTCTCGGTGCTAAGTTAAATCCCAACATAATAGTCATTTTCATGAACATATCATCATCCATGGATAAGCATAATTCAATTACTAATCCAAGCTTAAATATCATAGAGTAGCTCATTAAACTTTTGAGGAAGTCTATGTGAGAAAACCTTTCTTAAAGTCATGATCTCTTAATAAGTGAAAAAATCCTTTCACAATTTCTTTCATGCTCCTCTTAAAGAAACCTAGATCATAATACTTATATTTTCACAAAGCATACATAACTTCATAAAAACACATTCGTAGATTCAAACTTCTTCATAAATTCATTTAAATTAGGGTTCATAGTCAAAATTACTATCAATGCATGGGTTCATGTGATTTCAATAGAAAAAGATGTAATTGAGTTAAAACAATCATAATAAGATCAAATACAATCAATTTAATCAACATAAATAGAACCCATGAAGAATTGAATGAAAACCTAATCAATTTGATTGAAATTGAATTGGAGAATTGGAGAAAACCTTCAATCTCAATGGGTGAATGGAACACATTAATGAAGCCCTACATACCTTGATCTCGAAGCCCAATGAAATTTATGAAGAAAGGAGAATTGAACTTGAAGAACCCTAGCTTTTTCTTCCTTGATCTAGAGAGAGGATTTTGAAGAAAACCTTGGAGAGGATTTGGAGATTTTATTGAATGAGAGAGTTGGGGAAACTTTTGGGGTAGAAGGGTAGATGTAGGACTTAGAAATAGGGGTAAAATGACGTAGTATGGTAATAGATGCAAAGGAAAACACCGAAATACCCTTTAAAAATGACTATCGGACAACCCTATGATTGTGACCTATGGTACATAGAAACTTCTATAACCCATCCTGGTCAACCGTAGAACCAACTTCAGAAACCGAAATATTAAATCATTTTCCCGAGACCTTTCTATGGTCCATTGATTGGTCAATGATCCGTAGAACACAAGTTTCACTCAAAAATTTCACTAAGTCTAGAACGTTTCTACAAAACCACCCTACGACCCATAGAACCAACTACGAACCGTCAAAACCATCCATAGATCTGATGTTCTAAATCAAAATCTCTGAATCATTCCTATGGATCAGTCTTACGACCAATCAACCATCCTACGGTTCATCCTATCAAGTCATAGATCAAACTTCAGAAATTTGAAATTCAAAAACTCAACTCAACTTCCTACAATTGCCTTTCTATGGCCCGTAGGACTTCCTACGGTTCGTAGATTTGACTCGTAGTTCACTACTTCAGCCTAATTTTTACAATTTTCTTTCCTTTTCAACTTTCCAACTTCCATGGTGTTACAAAACTTAATGTTTTTGCTCGTAGTCTGTCACTCCTTCAATTTTATGTGATTTTATAGTTTTTGTATTCATGTTGGGCTGTCAGATCTTTCCCTACTCTTATCATGCTTATGTGAGTCTCATTCAAGGATGAATGTTCCCGGGGGAGATATTGTAACACATCAAAAGTGCATAAGTTAGTTGGAAGTTTGAAAGTTCCTAAAATCTACAAGTGTGTGTTTATTTTTGAATTTCACAAGTGATGTTTACACGTCGTGTAATGATCTACTATTCGTTGAACCAAGTCGTTGTTGCCATTAAGGATTTCAGGATATTGGTTCAGTGATTATGAGTTGGGTTGACGAATGGTGGTATGGTCTACAGGCCGTGGATAGGCTTGTAGATAGAAGTCCTATAAGTTGTAAAATCTGAAGTCTCAGGTTTATTAGTACAAGCCAATAGTATGAATAGTGAAAGGAACAATGAGAGGTAATTAGGTCTTGTGGATGCATCTTCTAAAAGTTGTTGATTAAGTAGTTGATTCCTAGGACTTGACTTTACTCGTCATACATATTAATATGAGTTGTGGATCATGTGTTGTAGTTAGTCTTTAGAAACTTTGGAGTTTCAGTAAGTTGTTTCTACGGGCTGATAGTACGGATTGAACATGTAATTAGGAGTCGTATTTCCAAATTGTTGTTCAAAGCCTAAAGACCCATATATTTTCTCCAGACCAACTCTATGACTTGTGACTATATCTGGTGAATTGGTATACAAACCATAGATATTTATTGGATGTTTTATTTCAGAGACTTGGAATTTCAGTCAAAGGAATCGATGAGTGGACAGTATGGTCTATGAAAGGAAATACGCACCATAGATAGGATTATAGATATTGTTCAATAGTTATTTCTCAATGGTAGTTTTGTCTTTTCATACTCTTTTAAATTCTATAAAATGCTATTTTAGGCTATTTTGAAGACTATAAATGATTCCTAAGACACCTAACCTCCCCATTCATTCTCATTCTCTTTAACTTCATATCCCTATCTCTCAAGTCCTCTTCTTCACCCAATATAGGGTTCCAAGGATTTCAAGTCTTCAATGAAGATTTCACCTAGTGTTTTCATTAAGTTAAGTGGGAACATCATCAATGGATCATTCTTCACCCATTGAGTCTCAAAGAAACCTCAATTTATATATTTATGATTCTTACCCAATTATAGGGTTTCAGCATTTTCATATGTGTTCTATTGAAATTAAGTTTATGTAATGACCCTAGGAGACATTTCTGTGTTTTATGTATGCTTTTCCTATTTTCCACTTCTTGTAGTGTCCTTATTTCTTTTGTGTGATTATGGGTTGGGTGGCACCCTTTCTAAGGTGTCGGATTGAGTTTGGGGCGAGCTTTTGAGTTTTAGAAGCTTTAAGCGTGAAAGAGTTGACTTTAGTCAACAATTAGAGATTCGGATGTTGGATTGAAATTTTTTCAGTTCTATCAGCTTCGGAAGGGTCTTTTTGGTCTAGTGTGATTATCAGTTCGGGGTTTGAGCCCTCCTTTTCGTTATAGTTCGATTAGGCATTTTAGCCTTTAATGTTTCTTTACAGTTTGACCTCGGTCAAATTTTTTAGTAAATGAGCTCAAAATCAAATTCCATTAGTGCAGTTAGCTCCGGAACACTAAGATTGGTCTAGAACGACCTTTAGTTCAGTGCTTGCAGCAGCTGGGATCATTTTGTGGTATTTGGCATCTTTTTTGGTAATCCTTTGAAAGTATTGACTTTGATGAACATTCTTATAAGACAACCTCGGTTTATTATTTCATTGATTCCGTTGAGTCTACAATGTCGTTTCCAGTCTAGTAGCATATTTGTTTTGCGTTGAGGGGATTCAAAACGAGTTCAAGGCCCCCAACGGAAAAATTTGCTGCCTTGTGTTTTTGATGATATAGTGCTACTGACAGCACTGATTTCTTGTTCATAAACGCGGACCTTTTGTTGCGATTGTGGACCTATAGATCTCGTACCTCCGTATTCTCAAGGGCCTCACCACGATCGTGGAGGGTTGCCTCACTTTCCTTCGCATTCGCGGGTAGGCTATTGCGTTCGCGATGGGGTGGTTGCCCTGTGATGCATTAGCGGGAAAGTCCTCTGTGTTTGCGAAGGTCATTCGAGCTGTTGCATCAATCTATTAAAAGAGGAAAACTAGAATGCATCCCGAACATTTCAACTTAGTTTTTGGGTGATTTTGAGAGCAATTCTAGTCGGTTTTGCGTGATTCTTATGGAGCGCATCAGAATATCTTGTGGGTACATTCGGGATCAATAAATCTTCTGTTTCTCTTGGTACTTTCCATTAATTATCCTTTGTAATCTCTACTTCTCTCAAATTGTGCTAGGAATTGGTGGGACTGTTTTTGCCTAAGTAGAGCTCAGATTGTGCCCAATTTAGGGCAACGACCTCCTTGAGCAGGTTGGGACCTTTTGATGGAGTTGGTTTTCTTACTCCGTGCATGGGTCCCATATTTGTGTTTTTTGGTTCCTCGTTGATTTCCATTTCTTTATCTTAATTTAGTGTTGTTGTGTTTCCTTTGGTGTTGTTTGTAGCTTGGTAACGCTCCAAGGGTCCCCTTAAAGGAAAAACACCCGAGTGAAGGTTTGAGTGTGGTTTTGGCTTTGAGGTAGGCCAAAACCTACTTTTCTTAGACTTAGCTCTTTTTGATTGAATGAATGTTGAGTAACATTGCATGACTAGGTAGGGATTTTAGGCTTAGCGTAGGTCTTTGATCCTTAGTTGAGTTATGGCCATTATTAGGTTACTTAGGGTAGTTTTAGCAAGAAAAGCCTTAGTATAGGTTTGTCCTTATGCTTTCTTGATTAGTATTCTTAGAAATAGCTCATAGGTGATGTGAAACTAAGGATTGTTGTGTGTTTTGGTTGCTTTGGATTGGTTTATGTACCTTCGTGAATTCTTGACTTATGATTGTATTTTGATTATTGAACTTTTGGGCCTAAGGCGGTGAATTAGGAGAAAGAGTTCTAGGTTTGTATTTCTAGTGCTGTGACGGGTTCTCTACCCAGTTGTGTGTGGTTTAAGTTGACTAGTGGTGATGATTGGATTGTTTTAGCATGAAATCATATTCATGGCATGTTTGCATTGAACTTTGGGAACAAAGTAATTTTTTAGATTATTCATAGTATACTACTCTTTATGATGATTTTTAGCTCCTTGGGAGCATGATTACTAATTTTTATACCGCTTTTACTGGTGGGAATCGGTATTGTAGGAAAAATATCCCATTTATGCATTTTTAACGAAGATTTCAATTAGCTCTGGTGGCCCGTAGACGCCACTTTTGGTTTTTACTTTGCATATGGTTGTTACGCTACGATGGTCCGCAGATTGAATTTCAGGTTTTTATTTACTGTTAATAAGCTCTGGCGGGATGTCGTAGTTTCTTCACGGGTCCAGAGGATAGCCAGAAAGACAACTCTAAAACCTTTTGCATTCATCCTGCAATGGCCACATATGCATTGCACTTGCCTATTTTAGTTGATTGCTTATTCAGACTGCTTGTTGTGCGTGTTAAGTTGTTGCCCTTTTGTTGATAGTCTAGTCACTTTAGGTTATTATCTACCACCTATTTAGTTTCATCGTGCTATATATATATATATATTTGATATTTCTGAGCCACCCTCAATGAGTGTTGGATCTCTCGTGGCTGCCACAGACTTGAATTATGGTGAGCTCCTGTCATTCAGAGGTTTGCTGCTTTTTGTACTGACTCATATTTTGTATTTAGGATTAGTTAGTAATCTGTATATATGAATTTTTTTACTTAGTAGCTCCTCCGTAGGTGACACTAGGTCCGGGGTGGTTTCTTGTGTTAGTCTATCCCTCGATCACTTTAGGGACAATTTTGTACATTCTGTATTGTATTACAGATATATGACATGACCCTTTTTGTTGTATATGTCTTATTCTTGTCTTCTGCTTATTATTACTGTTCTTACTTAGACTATTTCTTCTGCCTCATGTCTTGGGTTTAGGCTTTTCCACTAGGTGGGTTATAGTAGACGCCATCATGCCCCGATTTTTTATCCTGACAGTGTGGTATCACAGATTTAGGTTCATCGGTCTAACCAGTACACGAGCAAGTGTCTCGTAGACTCTCACGAATCAATACGATGACGTTCGTATAAAACATTTGAGAGGCTATGGGGCATTTTTAGGAATACTTCACTGTTTCTTGTTCCTTGTCTTACATTGATGGTTGAAAAAATTTCTAAACCTTGTTTGGTTAACTCATCTAAGATTGCTAGGAAGAAATCAATTGCGGGTGGGACTGTGCCTCATGCACCTCCAGATGGAGCCCTAGATAGGAGTAGAGGTAGTGGTCGACCTAGAGGTTGAGAGGTATCACAGGCTGCGACACCCGTCTGAGATCAGGAGCTGGCACGAGCAGCATAGCCCGAGCTACATGTGGAGAATGTTTAGCACCAGCTGGACGGTGTGGAATGAGCCCAACCTCCACCCGAAATTGTGGCCACACCAGTATTACAGAACACCTTAGCTAGCATTCTCAGCTTCATAGAGGGCATGTCTCAAGTAGGTACCTTGCCTAACAGTTAAGTTGGACCTCAGAGTAGAGATAGTGCTCAGAGTTTAGCCCAAGCATGGGCATAGGGTGTTCATTCCCCACAAGCACATCATGCTGATGCGGCTGCTCGTAGAGTGGTCCAGCAAGTTCAAACTTCTGCTCAACTTATGGTTCCTAGGCCAGCTATGGCTTCTGAGTAGAAGATGTTGGGTCGGTTTATCATATTGGTTCCTCCCAAGTTCATTGTTGCTGTGTGCAAGGATGCCCACAAGTTTCTAGTGAGTTTCTAGGAGAGGTTGCATAACCTCGGGTTAGTGGAGTCCCACGAGGTCGACTATATTGCTTATCAAATTAAGGGGCTTTATGAGTCTGAAATTTTAACTCATTTGTGGCATTTTTAAATTCAAGAAATACTGTCCTCAAAGACTTTTTATGTCCATATCTAATGATTTATTGTGTTTTGTAGCTATGAATGCTCAAGAAAAAGGCATGGAAGAAATAATGCAAAAAGAGGCTAAAACATGGAAAAAGAGCAAAATCATGACATTGATGCTCGCCAAAAGGCACTCAAATGCTCAAGATATGTCGGCGAGAAGAAGAGATAAACGGTGACTCATCAAAATCAATCGGTGAACTAACACGTGCTCGCCAAAAATGGTAGTACAATTAAGCCAACTTGAAGGCAAAAAGGTGAGATTGGGTGATGATCAACGACTAATAAAATGTGAACGGTGAACTTCATCGAGCTTGCCAGATGTAGTTCAAACACTTGATGCCTGAAGCCAAGAAAGGTGATAAGAAGAAAAAGTTGGTGACTCACTGAATGAGTCAGTGAGCACCACTTGTATCACTGATTGAGAAATTTGATGAAATTTTCGCAAATTTTTGGGGAAGTATAAATATCAAAAAGGAGAGAGAGAATGTATCTTTTGGCTCATACAATTGAATCTGAAACTTTTCTATGTAGAGTACAATAGAAACTTCTATTTTCTAGTCTGAAAAAAAAGCTTGTAAGTCATAGTTATTGAGATTTTTGATGTGGGTCTCTTAAATTGAAGTTTAAAATAATCAATCTAATGGACAAGAATGTTTTATGTATACTTTATTGTACTTTTTATATGATTGGCTAAAACCCCTATTCTAGGAGTGAGCATATGGAGTTGAGTTTTGATTAAATTGGTTGGATAATGTGTATTGCTCTATTTTACTTTGATTTCCATGGATTTAATTTAGTTGCCATCTGTTTAATTTATGAATTGAGGTCGCAAACTTAATTGTAGCTTTAGATCTTTGTATATTGCTTGAGAAAGAATATATGATGTGGGTAATTGAATTGATGCTTGTAGATTAATTTGAAATTCTCTATTTGCTTGAGAAAGGAATTTGGGGTTTCATCTCTAATTGCTAATCTTACTAGAGAGAGAAGATTTATGTCATGATATTGGGTTGTTTAGTTGATTAAGCATGAGAGTGTCCGAGAAGGATCTTAGGATAAACGTATTATCATTGAGAAATATAATATGTGCTTGAGATTGACCTAGCCTATCCATGGGCAATTAAGGCAATTGAGCAATCACATTGACCCACCTTTTGAAATTGATACCCACTTTTGCACACTCCTAGATTCTCACTTCTCTTGCTTGTTAATCAATTGTTCCTGTTTTAATTGATTGAAGTTGATTACCTTACATTCTTAATTTGTTAATTGGAATTATTTCCACCCATGTTACAGTCTACATGTAATGAATTGCGAAAGAAATTGAATTCGTAATTGAATTCATTCACATACCACTCCATATGGGATTTGACCCCGACCTCATATGTTGGGTAATTAGCTTACGAACGATTGCTTTCTTTTTTAATGGTTTTATAAGTGATTTGAGCATTATCAAAAAATAATACCGTTGCCAGGAAATGGTGCTTAGAATTCATTTAGTGAAGTGTTTTAGTGTGGTAGAATACTCTTACTATTTATTTCATTGTTTAGCTCTTTTTTGTGACGACATGAGTTTCATTGGGAGCAATAATGCTAGTCAACATGGGCATATTGAATGTGGAAAATTTGGATGACATTAATTTCAATGCCATGCATAGTACGGGAGCTATCCGGGTACCCCTAACTTTGGAGAATGTTATATTTCATGTAACCCGAACAATGCTTCAACTGCTCCAAATGAAAGGAATATTTGGGGGTCTTGCTCATGAGGATCCCCATGAGCACATTAACAACTTTGTCGATGTTTGTGGCTCATTCACTTTCAATAATAGCACACCAGAGTATATTAGATTGAGGCTTTTTCCTTTTTCTCTGATTGGGGAAGCATCAAAATGGTTGCCTGAACTACTGACATACTCGATCACCACTTGGGATGAATTGAATGAGGTGTTCTTTGAGAGATTCTTTCCTCCTTGGAAGATGGTGAAACATAGGCACATCATCAAAAATTTTAAGAGAATTGAAGGCGAACCTGTCAATGAAACATGTCTAAGGTTCCAAAAGTTAGTGCGACAATGTCCCATTAATGAGTTGTCGGTAAAGTGTTGTTGCAATATATGTATCGGAGCCTTGATACTGTGAATAAAGGGATAGATGATAAACTCATCAGATGTCAATCATGAAGAGTCACATATCTATTTTTCTCACCTTCACGCTCTCTATAGTTTGTACCCCTATCACACCAATCCTATTCACGGTGTCTCCAACAATTATCTTGATCTTTGATCCAATCTTTGTTCCCACTCGGCCTTGGGTAGCTTGGGCGAGAAACCCCCATTTGATTTCCTAAGAATTGAACTTCTTCTTCTTACATGGCTTCAAATTTAGCATCTTTTGGGCTCAACCAACTAATAATACAATTGCATTCACCTACTTGAATCCACCCCCTCCCCCGCATGAAATGCTTTGACAATAAATCAAGTTGGGTCGTCATTTTAACCATGCTCTCATCACAATATAGGTTCTTCTCTAGTTGCTCTTTTGTCAAACCCATATTTAGGGGCGACACTTGATCTTCCCTTTTTTCCATGCATGATTGATTTTTGTCATCTCATCAAGCAATGCTAAAGCAACTTCAAATGATTGTCTCGTGATTCAACCAAAGGAACAAACAGATAAAAAAAACTTTCGCATTGGGGATGCAGGGATCTTTAGCAAAGTTGAGGTGTCTGAGAAGGTGTTAATAGAATTGAAGACTTATTTTTCTACCGTGACCCAAACTGTGACTTCTCATTCAATGTCAATTAAGCAAGTTGAGGCCCAAATGTGCAAAATTTAAACTCATTTGATCCTGAGGTTAATCTGAAGCTTGCCTACCGACTCTGTTGCCAATCCAATCAATGATATTTAAAAACATGATCACATCCTGCCACAACGTTAAGTAAGGTGATTTTTGGGAGACAACCCATGTTTTTCAATAAGGTTTGTTGAGATGTGCTAGAGGAAGTTAAGTTCCAAAGTCCAGGCATGGTTTGAGAGACAAGGACTAAAGGGCGATCCAGCGAATTGAGTTGGTGAGAAAAATTCATCCCGCCAAGTGAAATA
This sequence comes from Solanum appendiculatum, assembly GCA_018342035.1. Lineage (NCBI taxonomy): Eukaryota > Viridiplantae > Streptophyta > Magnoliopsida > Solanales > Solanaceae > Solanum > Solanum appendiculatum. The sequence continues at coordinate 72,284 of JAGDQO010000386.1, read as the reverse complement.
CAATTTTAGAAAAGGTTTTGTCATTTAAAGCAAGCTCCGAAACATTTGGTGATTTGCCAAAGTTCTAAGGCAAGTTTGATCGCGTTCACCGAGTTATATTCGAGGTTGATGATTTGTAATGCTAATTGGGCAAGCTGAATCTCATTTGGTGACTTGCCGAACAGCTTTGGCGACGTTTGTCGGATCTCATCGATCAGGACCTCAGCTGAAAAACAAAGGGTATTTAGGCCTAAAATATCTTTTCTTTTAAAATTCCTCCTTCTTTCTTCTTCCTTAACTATTCAATATATATTGTTAAATAGTTCTTTTGCATTTCTACTTGTTTTGAACTCTTGTGGATTGCATATTTGTGGGAAATCAAGCCCCAAATTCTTACTTCTCTTTGTTTGATTGATACTTTTGCTAAGCTCTGGTGGCCCGTAACCCCACTTCGAGATTTTACTTTGTACATGGTTGAAAGGCTACATTGGCCTACAGATTGAATTCTAGGTTCTTATTTACTTTTGATAAGCTTCAGTGGGTTTCTGTAGGTTCCAAGGGAGTCGACAACTTGCAAGACAACTCCGAAACCTTTTGCATCCATCATGCATTGGCAACCTTTGAATGACACTTGCCTGCTTTGGGTGACTACTTGTTGTGGGTTTTTAGTTGTTGCCCATTTGTTGATATACTAGTTACTTTTTGTTATTATCTACGTTCTATTTAGTTTCATCGTGCTATTTAAATAAATATATGATTTTTCTGAGCTCGGTTGGGCTATGATGCCTACTGAGTACACCATGTTTTGGTAGTCATACTGCACTTCTACATGTTTTTATTATGCAGCTCCATGTATGAGTCACCCTCATTATGCGTTGGATCTCCCGTGGCTATCATAGACTTTGATTGTGGTGAGCTCTTGGTGTACTGTCAACACCCGATTTCTCAGGTCATGATGACACCTACTATGCCCCACCAGTAGCAAATCCTAACCCTTTGCCCAGAGCTACAAGCAATTGACTATTAAGCATAAGCCAACAACAAGAAGTAAGAGCATAGAACCAAGCACAGAAAGGATAATCAACAAAACTAATGCAGGAACTATCCCAAGACCTGGCATCAGTTAGTAGTTGAGCATCTAATAAAAAATAGGAGAACAAGGCTTTCTCAAACACAAGACAAGTACAGGTTGTCTCTGAATACATTATAAAGTCTAAGCCTACCCAAAACAGATGGAAATTGGTAGCTCAAGACACCAAGATCTCACCCTAATCTCCGAAATACCAAGCTGCTCCACACGACTCCAAATCAATGGTGATAACTCAACTACAATCTGCAAGGGGCAGAAGTGTAGTATGAGTGCAAAAAATGGTACTCAGTAGGCAATGGCCGACTGAGCTCAAAAAACAACACAAGCATAAACAACAAGTAATAAAGAAAGCATAGCACAACTCACTAAACAGGAGATAGTAAAGTATACATGCAATAAAGAATAGAAACGGAAAACAATAGGTAAGAAGTACCGTCAAGAACGCACCTTTATCGCAAGCTGATAGCTTAATCGCAAGTAACTAAGATACCAAAGTGTTAGGAGGACACACAACCACAATTCTAAAGTCAAAACCTATCGAGTAACAATAAAACAATAGCAGAGAACAGAATATATAGTCAAACAATAACCTAATCAGACCCCATAAGCCCATAAGGTACAAACAACAAACATAACCTAGCCGACCCCTATAAACCAGAGGATACAGACAACAAACAAGTATACTGGTGATAGGCAATGCGTATGAATGCAGAGTGAGAAAAAGAACCATCACTAACCATCCAATCGCTTAAGCAGGTTTAACAACCTCGAACCGTAAAGCATTAGCCTCAGACGGGGAATAACGGCCTCGAACCATCAACATCGGCCTCAGAATGGAGATTATGACCTCGAACCGTGAGCATCAGCTTCGAACCAGAAGTAACAGCCTCAAACCATTAGTAACACCTAATAGGGCCTCGTACCCGGTCAGTAAACGCGCAAGGGTGCTAGCAAGACCAAAAGCATGCACGAAAGGGCGTCGATGTGCCGACTAGTCAAGTAAAAACTGAACACATCCCAGATGTCTCTAATATTTCAAGTATAAAAAGGAGCACGTCCCTGAAACCTCGTGAACTTAAAATCAGTAAGTCAGGTCATCGAGGTGGTACGACTCCCATTAAAAGCAATTTACAATAAAAACTGAGTAAAATAGTATCTCATCATAAATGATAAATATGCCAATGCATGGGTCGTGATCATACCAAAAAATCCATTAGAATGAGCAAATAATGCAATGCATGCCATCACCAGCATTCAAACAAGGCACTCAAAATCAAATAATTATACAGCTAGTAAAACCATGTTACCAGAGTAGAGAATACTAACCTGGGATCCAACTGGTTCTCACATACGGCCTCGGGCCCAACAATATAATCATAAGCTCAATAAGGATACAACATTCCCACCGCTAATCAATAAGCAAAGGGATCAATAAAAGATTTCACATCAATAAAGGGGGAGCAAACAAAAGAGACGACGCCCTACCCCAATCACACCACTCTAGTCCCAGACTGAGCACAGTTAGGACCAACCCACGGCTATGACGAGCCAGCATGGTCAAAAGCATTATCGCTAGGAGAAAGACCCAAAACAAGCCATAAACGGAGCAAATCATAACTATGAGGCGATAAAACACAACCTAAAGCATCTAATGTCGAGCCTAGTCTAAGGCCACCACGAATAAATCCTAACAAGGATAAACAGGATCATCTACACAACAAACGAAGCCATAACTTAAACTAAGGATCCCAACTCCCACAATAAGCCTATGGCTCCTACAAAAAAAGAAAGGGTGGAATAATATGAGGAAAGTTAAATACCCGGCAAATAGCATAAAAAATTACATGAAATCAATACTAGGTATTATCTTAGAAGCTCAATCAAGAAATTAGACAGAAGCCTACCTCAAATAAAAATAAGAGCGCTCTGAATCCACCACACACGAGCTATCTGCATCCGAAACACCTTCGAACACTGCCAAACTATCAAATTATCGATCACAACGTCATTACGAACATTTTGACACTAAATTGCAACAATTTGAAATGGACCCAAAATTGAGTTAAAATGGGAATGTGGAACCCATGCCAGGAACTTTGAAATTGACTCCGCCAAAAGGTCCTAAACTATGCCTCGAACTTTTGTTCAAAAATTGAACACAATCCAAGGCCCGAAATGAGCCCCAACAACAAATGCAAAATTAACAAGAAAACAAAGCTAAGGCAGAGGCTTCGAGCTCAAGTTTACCTCAAATGAAAGTTCCTCAATGACTTCTAATCATAGACCCAAGTAGCCATTCTTTCAACGATCACACAACACTTCCAGTCACTAAAATCGAAGCTCGGCTGAGGGAGAATTTGCAATTTGAAAATGACGGTAGAAAGCTAAAATTTCTAGATATAAAACCTGAAACTGGTCGCGAAAAGTAAATATCTGGTCGCTAAATGTCTGATATCTGGTTCCTAAAAGCTTGCAACAGTTATCAGCACTTTAGCTGGTTTGCTAAAACTCTGAATTCTCCGACGGGGTGCCCGAGATTCATTTGGAATCATGTGCATGCAAATGTAATATGCTACCCAATCAAATTAGGCATTCTGGACTCAACCAAACCATCGAACCTTCTATCCGAGGTCGTTTCGAATAAAAGTTTGTCCCACACCCACGTTTCGTTTTAAACTAAAAACCACAAGAAGGCTCAAAATGAGACGGAAGCCTAGGGATCCACACGAAAGGTTGTTCTAGACCTAAATTGACTTTGTGGAGCTAACCGTGTTGACAGAATTCTCATCCGAGCACGTTTACCAAGAAGGTTTACCAAAATCAATCCTTGGCCTATGCTTGAAAGTTAAAATGCCTAACAACACAAACTCCTACCAGAAGTCTCGGGGCCCGAACCAATCATGCCCCCAAGCCTAAAATGGGCTTTTCGGAGCTAATGAAACCGTCAAAATTTAATTCTTAGGCCGTCTTCCTAAACTTTTGACTGAAGTCAACTGATCAAGTTTCAAAGACTCCAAAATATGAAAACTTGCACAAAATCCAAACGAACGACCTAGCGACTGAACTATGAGTCCCAGCAAGTCATAAATGACTTGTGGTCGCTACAGGAAAGTCCTAACCACTAAAAATATTAGAAAATGAAGAAAATAACTTGGAGGGCCATTACAACATCCACTACTAAAACGACTCTCGTCCGCGAAACTAGAAGGTTAGACACAGCCTAAAGGCACAAAAAGATAAGGATACTGAGTTTGCATGCTCCGCCATACCCTCAGACAACCTCTCAGATCAAACAATGCCATCACAGAACTCAAGCTAAGAGGAAAATCCTCAAATTCACTTCAAAACTCCAAAAGCTCCTCTTAATCTATTTTGGTCTCCAACTCTAACCCAAATGAACTGAACTTGCCTAAAATCACAAAATTCATCTGAAAAGACAAAGACCACACCAAAACAATAGAATTGAGCAAACACAGGATCATGGCAGATTTAACCCAACTTCCCAAATCGCAAACTCACCTTATGTTCCACATCTACTAACCACCAAGAGCATTCTACCGGTCCTTAGCTATCCTGAACTTCTCCAGCACCAATTGAAACCTTCCTACAAGCCCACACAACATCAATCTCGAAAGAGCAATAGGCTTCTCCTGAACATCGAGGAAGGACACCTGCCCAGACAAGATACTCAGCCCATGGTCAAACCCCAAAATCTATTTCTAACTCTCCAAACAAAGAAATCATCTAAAACATAACCTTCTAAATCTAATCACTTTAATCGAAAGGACGACCATCCTGTGAATTACAAGGTAGCAGTAAGCCCCGCTACAACGACCTACACTAACCAAGGAACATCTAAAACACCGACACTACAACCCATAAACTGCTCTGCCACCACAAATCCAAGCCAAACACCCCATCCAATGGGAAACCAAGATAGCAGGCGGTGTATCAACATATTCAATTGGCTAGTAGGGTCCCAAGAGTACCAATTCCATCACGAACCAGAATGGCCACCAATTTTGACAAAAGCAAACCACCCATCCTAAACTAGAGCCAACTCATAAAAACTATGAATAATCATGACCCACCATCCTGAAGATGAATCTTCTTCGCAAGTTTCCATTTCCCAACGGGGCTAAAGCCTTAAATCACTAATGAAAACCACCTTTTCGAATCTAAATCATACACTAGCCTCGAGGGCTATCAACACAACAACAAAGAACCAACACAACAGCTACTCCAAGCACAACAAGGAATCAAATCTCCAACTTTCAGCAAGCCATAACAAAACCCTAAGACGACAAGAAGCGAAGGAATCCAAAATACTGAACGAGCAAAAACACAACTCTACATTCGAGTAAAGACTAAGGAAAAGAAAGAAATCAACCAAAAAGAACTACCACAACTTAAGAAGGTTTACTACCCAACACCTAACTCAGAGAACTAGCAATCTCCGAACTACTACTGAAAAGGTATAGCATACAACCAAGCAAACTAGACCCTACAACCTACAAAACTCAGAATCCACCCAATTGCAGCTTCCCACCTTCAATCACCTCCAATTGTCGCCATGCTAATAAAATAGTAATCACAACGTCATTACAGACTTTTTGAAAAAAAATCCCAAGAATCGGAAACGAACCAATTTCAGAGTCAAGATCGGGAAATGTGGGACCCGCTCTGGATTTTTCAAAATTGACTCCGTTAAGAGGTCCCGAACCCTCCCTCAAACTTGTGTTCCAAAACAGAAAATCCCTCGGGACTTGAATCAGCTTGATGCAAATAACAGCAAATAACAACAAATAATGTAAAACTTTACACAATTAGTTTACGATAGCAACCTATGCCTCCAATTCATGTAAATCGAGGAACACCAAACACTCTCCGAGCCAAGACCCACATAGCCAACGCTAAACCGAACACATGGGACATCGAATCACCGAAAATCAACTTAAGATGGGAGAGATATAATTTTCCAAACTTTTCTTCAAATGAAACCTGACCTCCACTTTATATACTGTCGGCGCACATACTTCTGCGAACGCACCCACTCACCCGCGAACGTGGAAGGTAACCAACCACCACTCCGCGAACGTGGAGGGTAAACAACCACCACTCCAGGAACGTGGCAAAGGGCCCGCGAATGCGGAGTGGAAGGATTCACACCACCACGAAGGCAGAATCCTATCCACGAACTTGGAGAGGAAGATTTCCCAGACCTCTGCGAATGCGGAGACCTAACAGCGAACATGGAGAAGAAGATCTCCAACCTCCACGAATGCGGAGCAAAGCCCGCGAACGCAGAGAAGGAAGGCCCACACCTCCGTGTACGTAGAAAAGGAATGGGTCTAACACTTCAGTTGCGCACCAGCTGTGTTTTAGCCCTTCATAAAACTCCGATGGGGTGCTCGAGATTTGTTTGAAACCCCATTACGAAAAAGAGATGTGCTACCCCATCAAATTTGACATTCCAGACTCAACAGTAGGGTTTAAATTTCCATACAAGGTCTTTTCGACAAAAAGTGGGTCCCACACCCAAAGCGACATTGAGGCCAAATTCTAAAAAGGGCCTCGAAATTGGACCAAAAGCCCCGGGAAGTATACAGAGGGTTATTCTAGACGAAACTCAACATTCCAGAACTAACCGCGGTTATGAAATCCTCAGCTGAGTGTCTTTACCAAGTATGTTGACCAAGTCAACTCTTAGGCAAATTTCAAAGGCTAAAGCGTCAAATGGGCCCAAAGTCACACTAAAAGCCACGTGACTGGTGCCAACCATGCCACTAGACTAATTTGGGCGCTCTGGAGATGATGGAACCATCAAAATTTCACTATGAGGCCGCTTTCCTTGAGCTTTGACCGAAGCCATTAGTTGAAACTCTAGAAGCTCTCAAACACATAAACGGGCATAAAATCCAAACGAACGACCAGGCGACCGAACAATCAGTGCCAGCAAGTCACAAATGACTTGGGGTCGCTACAGAAAAGCTCTAAACACTAAAAGGATCAGAAAGTGGAAAAAATGACTTGGAGGGTCATTAAAACATCCACTACTAAAAGGACTTTCATCCATAAAAGTAAAAGGATAGTTACAATCTAAAGGCACGAAAAGATAGGAACACAGGGCCCGCATGCTATGCCAGACCCTTAGACACCCTCATGGATCAAACAACGCTATCACAAAAATCCTGCTGAGAGGAAAAACCCTAAATTCCCTTCGAACTCCACAAGCTCTTCCAATTCCCCTTTTTGGCACCAACTCTCGCTCAATCAACCTTAACTTGAATTAAAACACTAGGTTCATCTATGGAAAACCAAAACCATATCAAAACCACCGAAATGAGAAACACAGGACCATAGCAGATGCAACTCAGCTCATAACTCAAAATGCCTGCTTTATGCTCCAAATCCATCCTCTTTTGGACACCAAGCGTGCTCTGCCGATCCTTGGCCACCCTGAATACCACCGACGCCATCTGAAACTTCCTTACAGAGCAACACGACACCAACCTCGAAGAAGTTATTCACTCTATCTGAGCATCGGGGAGCCACACCTGTCAAAATAGAATATTCAACCTAAGGCAAGGACAAAAATTCAAATCTCAACTTCAAAAGCCAGCAATCAACTCAACCTTATGAAGTTAACACTGTACTCACAAGGGTGATCACCCCTCTAATAACAAGGTTACACTGAGCCTAGCTGCAATGACCTACTCAAAAAATAGGGACTTCCAAAATGCTGAAATCATAAGCCCATAACTACTCAGCGAGTGCAACTCATATTCGGCCATCTTAGTCCAAGAGAAACTAAGCCGGTAGGCAGCGAATAAGCATAGTCAACAAATTGATAACGGTCAAAGGGAACCAATCCCTTTCTACGAACACCACGAGACACCTAATATGGTAAAAGCAAACCTTCCATCCAGAACAAGTTCAAAAATCTCACATTTCACAAAGTACGTAAACATCATCTTAGCTGATGGACCTTTTAATAAACCTTTAATTCTCCAAAAGAAGCTAAAATTTGTACCTGCCGAGGGACACCACAGTTCCAGCTCCAAAACACATCCAAGACCTCTAGAGCTACCAGCCCAACCACGAAGAACCAACCACTCAACAACAAGGTGCAACAAGAAGTCACATGTTCCCAAATCCCAACGAGCCACAGGCAGTACAAAGACCACCAAAAGTGACGCTTAAAGAGGACCGAGCGGGCAGACCACAGTAGACACCATGTCCGCCATGGGTGATGAACCAGATAGACCGAACGAGCGAACCACCACTATGCATACTCAGGAGTTGAGAAATATCTAGGGCAAGGGAGGGGAAACCTCAAGCCTATCTACTAACACATCATAGAGGCTATTCCACATTTCTCTCACTCCAATAGCCACAAATCTTCCAACCACAAAGAAACCACAAACACCAAGAATACCGCAAAGAAACCACCTAGGTAGGTAAAAAGGGAGCAAACCTCAACTTCAAAGTCTGAGGGCTGAAAATGTTGACAAGACAAAAGGAAGGATCAACAAGCGGGATCTATTACGATTGCGAAGATGCTATACCTCCATTCACATACAGCCTCAACAACTCACCCTTAAGCTGCGAATCTAACAATACCAAGCAACAAAGATAGTTGTCGAAGCCAAGAAGACCGGAATGATAAGAGAGAAATACTAATCAAGGCAACACTAGCAGCACACAAAGGTGAGAAGAGCCATTCAACCACTAGTCCAACAGAATGGCATGCAACTAAGGCAGCCTTCAAAGCCAACTACATCCACAAGCACCGACATCCCCCGAACTTACAAAGCTGGTCTAGCCACCTATCTAATAATGATCGGCACCACACCAACAAAAATGTGCAAGGGATATAAGAGACAAAGGAAAGGGACAACTAACTCACCCCCGGCCTCAAATGCAACACAGCCACCAAGGCAAAGGCACGGGAGGTTGCCCAACCACAGCTCTCAGAAATGGGAATCCGACTAAATTGATCCACTACTAAAGAAATCAAATACGGAGCTAAAACACACACACAAACACAAATAAAGGCAGCTACCACAATTAAGAGAAAAGAATCAAATAAAACAGACACATAGGAGTATGAAAACCCCAAAATCACATAATAAGAGCAAAGCAGGAAAGAACAATGGAATCGAGAAAATACAACTGATACCTGGATCCTTGACCTCCGGCTGACCTGTAGGTGAATAGAACGGATCATGACCGACCCTAGCCTGAACACCTAGAACACTGTCTCTGGCTGGAGATGACACAAACCAACGATACTGACTTAGCTGAGCAAAATACACACTGGGCCCACATCGGGGACACTCTCTAAATCGGTGGCCAAATTCTCCACAGATACGGCAAGGCCCAACCACTCTTTCTTGGGGAGTAGAAGAAGCTATAGGGGCCTAGATGAGTAACTCCCACCTGGGGCAATCCCTAGACTAGTAGTCTGGGTCACCGCAGTCGTAACAACCCTGAGAAAAATGAGCTGCAAGGGGAAGGCCAACACGACTTGCAAAACCCAGCTCTCAACCTCTCGAGCTCTGCCCATGCTAGGACCACCTCAAATTGATGAACCTGTCTGGAACCACCGGTAGACCTGGTCCTGAGTAACTCTAGGCCTAGAACACGGCCCTCTAACTCTACCATCCTGCCTGTCCCTCTTCCTGCTTCCTCTATATGCCTCAAGGTATGCCTGCTCCATTTCCCTTACATGGCTAACTATCTGAGGAAAGGTTGACCCAGACTCTAACATGTGCTCTAACGCCAAACGAAGTGGCAATGACAACCCCTAATGAACTCCTGACTCATATCCCGATCTATAGAGAAGAATGTGGGCTTATGCCCCACCCATTCAAGAAATCCCAAAACATGCTCAGATACCGACGATGAACCATGCTGCGGCCCAACCGACCAAAATCTGTCCTGAGCAGTACCCGCTGCACTAAGAACCACACCTGCCAAAAGTGTACCACCAAAGGAACTCGGGCCTCTTAACACTGAACCTCGAGGAGCCAAGGTAGCTGATGACTCTAACAGAGCCTGGGCTGCCCTAAAATTGTTCGTCTGCTGAAGAACACCTCCGACCTCAGGGTCAATGACTGACTGAGTTCCTGCAGCCTGACCAAGTGTTGAACCTCCATCCATGCCTGTCGAATGCCTCGAGCTATCTATCTAAAGAAAGAAGGAATTCCAAAGAAGAAGTTTTAGAGGTTAGACAAAACGAAAACGCATGATACAGAGTAAAAAATTGAATTTCCTAAGAATGCCCTATAGCCTCCCGAAGTGAGGATACGGACGTCAATGCACCGATCCTGAAAACTCTACTAGGCATTTTCTCTCAAACCAACGATGCCGGTCAACCTAAGCTCTAATACCAAACTGTCACGACCTGATCCCTCAGGTGATGATGGTACCTACTACAACCCACTAGTAGGGTAAACCTATCCCACATCCCAGAACCAGAAGCAATGGGCTACCTAATCAAAGACAAACCAATAGAGAAATAAATGATAACGAAGAGAAGAAAGAAGGGTTTACATACATACAACCAAGGAACCATCCCAGGACCTGGCATCAGTCAGTATTGGAGCAAATAAACCAAACAAGAGTACAAAGCTGATACAAACACACTACGAAGTAGAAAGATACAGACAATCTTTGAAAGAAAGTAAAGACTAGTTCGTGCCCAAAAAAGATGGAAATCGGCAACTCCAAACGCCAAGAGCTCACCAAATCTCCGAATGCAAGCTGCTCCGCACCAAAACAAAATCACCGGTAATAACCCGTACTATGATCTGCAGGCAGAAGTATAGTTTGAGTACCAAACAAATAATACCCAGCAGGCGAAGGCTGACTGAGCTAAACAGATAAAGCAAGCATAAAAAACATATAAACAGGGCAGGAACAGCACGAGCCTCAGAGGTCTCAGGCCCTAGTACAAGGCACACCATTCAACCCAAGCCCTATAGAAAGCTACGCCTAGCTATAAGGGTGGTACATTCTACAATAAAGCACCTAAGGCTCAAACCTGGCCTACGGTCAACACTACCAATCTTAAACAAGGATAACAATGCTAAGACAAATCCATCACAAAATCCCAAAGCCTAATTTAAGGATTTTACGAAACTACTGTAGTCTAAAGCTTAATCGGAGTCAAGAAAGAGGAGAAGAAAAGGAGGCAAGTTCTATACTCGACAATTACCGACCTAAAACCCAAGCAATAAATACTACATGATATCTAATAAAGCTCAATCAAAGTAGAAGATCAAAGCCTACCTAGAAGTTGATCATGCCTGCTCCAAATCCACCCTATTGCTGCTTTCCACCTCCGAATCACCTTCAATCGCCACCACGCTAACAAAATAGTAATCACAACGTCTTTATGGACGTTCTAACACAAAAATCGCAGGAATCGAAGACGGACCAATTTTGGAGTCAAAATCAGGATATGTTGGACCCCCTCTAGATTTTCCGAAATCGACTCCGTGAAGAGGTCCCGAACCCTCCCCCAAATATGTGTTCCAAAACAAAACACCCCTCAAGGCTCGGATCAGCTACATACAAACAACAACAAATAATGCAAAACTTTTAACAATTAGCTTAGGATAGCAGCTTACGCCATGAATTCATAGAAATCGAGAAACACCCAACACTCTTCGAGCCAAGACCCACACAACCATCACAAAACCGAACACATGGGACTTTGAACCACCGAAAACTGACTTAAAATGACAGAAATATAATTTTCCAAGTATTTCTTCAAATGAAACCCGACCTCTACTTTATATACTGCTAGGCGCACATACCTCTGCGAACGCGCCCACTCACCCGCAAACACGGAGCGGAAGAAACCACAACTCTGCGAACGCAGCTAGGGGCCTGCGAACATGGAGGGGAAGGATTCATGCCTCTGCAAATGCGGAACCCTATCCGCGAACGTGAAGAGGAAGATTTCCTAGACCTCCACAAATGCGGAGACCTATCCGTGAACGCGGAGACCTATCCACGAACGCGGAGAAGAAGATCTCAAACTTCCACAAACGTGGATCCAAGCCCATGAACGCAGAGAAGGAAGGCCCAAACCTCTGCAAACAAGGAGCCAATTCCGCGAACACGGAGAAGGACTTCAACTTCAGCTATGCACCAGCTGAGTTTTGGCCCTTCCAAAAACTCTGATGGGGTGCTTAGGATTCGTTCAGAACACCATGCACGCAAATGAGATGTGCTATCCCATGAAATATGACATTCCGGACTCAACGGCGTAGTTGAAATTTCCATACGAGATTGTTTAGATAAAAAGTGAGTCCCACTCCCAAAGCGTCATTTAGGAAAAATTCTACAAAGGGCATCAAAATTTGTCGGAATCACCGGGAAGCATACAGAGGGTCATTCAACACCAAACTCGGCATTCTGAAACTAATCGCGGTGATGAAATCCTCAATCAAGTGTGTTTACCAAGCTCAACCCTAAGACAAGTTTCGAAGGGTACAGCACCAAATGGCCCCAAAGTTACACTGAAAGCCCTGGGACTCATGCCAACCATGCTACTAGCCTAATTTTGCCTCTCTAGAGTTGATGGAACCATACGAATTATTCTCTGAGGCCGTTTTCCTAGAGTTTTGACTGAATTCATCAGTTGAAACTCCGGAAGCTCTCAAACACAGAAACGGGCATAAAACCCAAACAAACAACCAGGTGACCGAACAGTCAGTGCCAACAAGTCACAAATAACTTGGGGTCACTACAGAAAATCTCTAAATGCTGAAAGGATCAAAAAACGAAGAAAATGACCTAGAGGGTGATTACAAATACATTCATAATCTAGCGTATTCCTCAAAGTTCCATTGCTATGACACCCTATTAATGTCTCGCATATCAGCATTATGTCCAGGACGTACTCTCATGCACCTCAGATATATTCACATCTATGCTCAGTTCCAAGAATGTGGGGCAAAGCCTTTAGCCCATTTTTCTCAATCTTACTTCATAAAGTTATGAATATTATCCTCATGATATGAACCTATTAATATAAGCACTCATATCTCATAGTATTCTCAGTCTCACAAATTCATGATTCACACTCAATGGCTAGCAACATAATGTTATGTCATGCATATTCCTATATCATAAATTTTAATGAATCATGACTATGATCTTTCTCCCTAAAGCTCTTTCAGTAATCATTTTAAGTTTTGAGAGTGATGTTGTTGATAGTAATTGTGTGATGATTGATAGAAGAGGATTGTTATTTCATACTGTGGTAGTGATGGTGTGCATATTCCATCTAAGGTTATAAATTTACATGAAGAAGGAGATGAAGTTTTATGATGAGTAAGAGTAAGATGAGAGTAATTAGTCGGTTCCTGGTTGAAACACATGAAATTTCAATTGGTAGAGGTGATGAGAGAATGAGAAATTCTTAGAAGGATTGGTAAATAGGAGTCTATGGAGTGGTTATAGTTCTAGGCTTCAATGTGGTATTGATAACATGTGGCTCAATCCATGATGCATTAGGTGTTTCTTGATTAGGACTCGGGGTTGGTTGAATGTGGTGGTACGAAGTAGTATTCTTAGGATATAACTCCCTCTAGAGGCATTAAACCTTCATCTTGTAGTTTAGATTAGTATAACCATCTCATAATTAGCACCTTGTGAATTAGAGTTAGGTTTGAACACCGTAAGAACTGGAAGGTTGAGTTAGACCTTGGAAAGAGTATTCATATACCCTTATAGGAGCTATGATATATAGCTAAAGAGGAGTGGTATTCGGATAGGATGGCATGGTTTAGAGGTGTTGCGACACTTCAAAGCTAGCATTTGTATCACTTAAGGCCTAGTAGTCCTATTCTTACTTTGTGCCCAGATACCATTGTTTAATGTCAAATAACATCAGATAACGTGTGAATTTGTTGAAAACCACAACGTTCATGAATTACGTGCTATAGAAAGTTCAAGACTCTAAGTATGAATCACTTCTGCATATGTTAGAAGGCAAGTTCAAAAGCCAGAAAGGTAGTAAGAGTAACTCTTTTCCCTTCCATGCTCATTTCACCATCATTCGAGGATGAATGATCCCTAGGGGGAAAATTGTAACACCCCCAAAAAATTTCTAAGCTAAGACCCGAATCATTCTACAACATCTCGCACCTCTACTCTTAAAATATTAATAGCTCGTCATAAATATATGAGCTTGAACCGGATGTTGTCCTACTTGATCATATGTTTTTAAGGTCCTTCACCAACTGTGTCAAGGTTATCTAATGTGATCTAGGGACACAAGCGACCTCAAACATCAAGCCAAGTTCAAAGCATTTTTATCGGCTAAGTTCTCGCATGAGTTCATATAAAGGTCAACTTAAAATAATCTTATCTCTCAACATATAATGAATTATGTAGCCTATAACCTATCAAATTAAAAGTCTATGAGTCCTCTTTTCAACTCCACCAAGTTTGCCTTATTTCAAGTTTGGAATAAAAATTTATAATTGTTTTACTGGAACATACTCGGGCTGGGAAATTCAATGAACTCACTTGCCCAATCGGCGATCCACCAAATTAGCTAGCTGAAATGTCCCAAAAATCTTACGTTTCTATATTTTGGGTGATCTAAAGTCCTAATGGGTGATCCGCCGAGTATTATATGCGAGGACACTTCCAAATAGCCGATTTGGCCGATGAGATTCATTAAAAGGTCTTTTTTGATTATTTTTCTAGGCCTCTTACATTCCAGAAGGATATTCTTGACCTTTTACCCTCAATTAACTTCCCTAATTCCATCTTACAACCTAATAAAATAATTATACATATAACAACTCTCAAAATCGCCAATTCGCATTCTTTCAAAGATAAAGAACTCTAAGAATGGGATTTCTCCAATTTCTCAAGATCTAAAGGCTCTAAGTTAAAGATTCTCTTCAAGATACCTAAGGTTTTTAATCTATGATTCTTTTCCACTCTTCTTCAAAACACTCAAGGAATACAAAAGTTAGGGTTTTAAGTCTTCCAATCAAGTTCTTCTTCAAGAACTTTGTTATTCCAAGTATCTAAGGCTAGTCATAGTGTTGGACTAGATCGTCCTCACTCCCTACATCTACATTCACTCAGTAAGAGTTAAAGCCAGTATTTTATTCAAAGATCCATGAAATTCTAAACTCGCATTGTATTCTTATTTCGAGTTATGATTTCTCGATTATGATATTTTATACATTGAGATTATTGGGTTGTTGTTCATGCTCTTATTTCACATGAACCCAAATTGATGATATTTTGTTGAAAGCCTTTGTGCATTTATTTCCATTCTTTGATTTTTGAATTTTTAAGTGAGTTCAAGAGTATTATAAAGTATCTTTTAAGAAAAGTTTAAGGAAACACAAATGGTTCCAAAAGTATTTTTTTCACATTGACAGAAAAACTACAATTCATGATTTATATGACAATACGGTATGCCATTAATGTTTAATCCATATGGCATGTAGATATGCCATCAATATTTTTACAGTATGACTTCCCGAGTCATCAATGTGTTTTAAATGCATGTTTTTAAAAGAGTTTTTAAAGAAAGAACATGTATGGTTTCATATGAATAATTTGAAAGTTAAGAAAGAGAAAGGGTAATTGATTTTCTGAAAAGTATTTCAGTAAAGGAAAGTGAAAAATAAAGTAAAGTAATAGTCCATTTCTTTGTAAAGGGTGATTGAGCATAATGGATATTGAATATTTTGGGACTAGTATCGACCAACGAATTGGGTAAGGGACTATTTTAACTAAAGTCCCATAAAACTACGTAGGGACAGGGTGACTTTCCATTGCACTGTTTTTATCTCCTTTTTGTTGGTTTGTTATTTAGCTTTGAGGACACTACTTTGATCTTTTGGTGGGATGGTGTTTATTATTTTTTATATTACTTTTTTGATATTGTTTTAGTTGTTTTGCCACTGATTGTTGAATGAAATGTTTTAAAATTCTAGTGATATCTCTCTTTCCTTATGATTGTCGATTTTGTGTTAATTGTATGATTACAGTTCTCTTGTACTTTTGAGCGTCGATTGTGCTCAATATCGATGACATGAATAGTGCCTTTGATTGAACAATATGTTGGTGTCCATCCGACGAGGAAATATTGAGTTGCATAGTCTTTTGTAAACCCTGAGCCTCTCGTTACAAGATGTAGGCGGTCGTTAGCAATATAAACCCAACACGGAGTTGGGGTCGATCCCACTAGGAATGGCATAGGGTATAGAATTCAAATACAAATTACTAAACTGATCTAGCCTTTTGTAGAGGTAAACAACTAGATCAATGCATAAAGTAAATTGTCAAGTTTCAATTATCAATAGGAAAGATTTTTAAATGATTGATTTAAGCAAACATGAGCTAATGAGCGAGTTAACCAATGAAGAATTTTGGACCTTAGGGATGTGTGAGTGTTCAAATACCAATTTCACTAAATGGGTCATTACGAATTGCATAAGAATGTTGAAACATAATGGGTAGGCAAGATTACAACTATGATAGCTATTTCGCAACCAACTACCATGCTTTCAATTGGGTTCTACAAAACCCCAACAGGCAATGCAATACGAAACAAAATCTAGCACTTTAATCAAACCCACTTTAACAAACTGAGTAGTACAAGTGAAAACTCATACTGCCATCAGTTAATAGCTCCATTCAATTGCACCTTCAACAAGCATACAAAGAGATATAAACTAGAACTGAATTTGCAACTTCAATTCGTAAAATAAAAACATGAATTATCAACTGAACCCATTCTATTTTAACATTTAATTCAGCAATCCATAAGACCCATAAGCTAATTAGGCATTTGAACACATAATCACACCCCTAAGGCAATGGGGTTTTAGCCAATCATAGTAATGATGAAAAGATAGTTACCAAAAACATTAGACATTGATATTCCAAGTTTGCAAGCAGCAAATACAATCAAGTAAAATTTACCCAAAGTGCAATTCCCAAGAATTCACAAGAATACTTCACAAAATCAATTTAAGTGCAATGTACTTTCTAAGTTTGAGTTCTAGTTTTTCTCTCCCAGCTCTCCCTCAAATTAAATTAAAAAATTTCTATTTATACTGTCAAAAAACTCCACACGATATGAATTTCAGGGTCATTCGGCGGCGTTAGTCGGGCTTGCCCCTCCACTTGGGGATGCGCTGAGTTTCTCGATCTCAACTTTAGACTCTTGACTTCAATATTGATTTCATTCTTTAACTTTAGGCGAGGTACATCGGGCTCGCTGTCTTGATCGGTGACTCACCGTCTGATCCCTCGGCTTGCCAAGTTGACTTGCATTTACCCTTTGTTTGCTTGAACCTTAGGCGAGGCTGCATTCACTCGGCGACTCACCGAGTTTCCTTTGGCGAGCCTCAGTCTTCTTTTTCTTTCAACTTTTGCATTCTTTTTGCTTAATTTTGCATTATATTGCCCTTTCCTTATTCCAGGGCCTTCATGCTGCACACAAACAATTTAACATTAGTAATAGGTGAAAAATGGGCATTAAGGACACTAATTTTGCACAATCGTAGCTATAAATGAGACAAATCTACCGACTCATCAACACCCCCAAATTAAATGTGTGATTGTCCTCAAGTAAAACAAGAGATCAATGATTCAATAGGAATGTCTACAAGTAGTCCTTCTTGAGAACTCACATGAAAGTGCACGCAAGGTTAATCTAAGATACAAGGATCAAATGCACACCAAAAGCATCACATTCAGACTAGCCATCATCAGTTAAAGTCTATGCTCACAAATGCTTACTTAAAATGCCAAATTATGCCCACAAAGGTACTTCAATGCCCATACATCAAGAAGGATTCCACTCTCTTGCCCAAGTTCAATTGAGAATCGATATTTTGGAATCAATACAACACTCACACTCTAAAAAGAGAAAGCATTTGTACAACTTTTTCCAAACGCTTGCCCGCATTTTCCATCCAACCATCAAAAGATTCATGTAAGATCACAAAGGTCTTTAGAGGCTTGTAACGGGGCTGAGGTTCAAGGTATGGTAATGTTTTGCTTAATGGCTCTACCTTCATGAAGCATAGAAACCATTTCACTTCTCCTTTTCTCTCAATAGCTTCAATTTCACAAATGATCCTTTTTTCCCTTTGTAAAACAAAAATCATTTCTATGAACACCCCTATTTCAAATTTTTGTTTTTTACTTTCATGCACAATGACACTATTTTATTCACATCTTTTTCTTTTTATTTCTTTTCTGCTTTTTCTTTTCTCTTTTAATATTTTTTCTAGAGGGGTTGAAGTTTTTTTCAAAATCTGTCTTTCAAAATATCAATATTACAAACCTGTAGCTCAGTTTCCCTCTTCATTCTCACCACACCCCCAACTTAGGCTTTTGGCCTGAGTTGGTTATTCAATTTACCATTGCTTCATGAAGGTTATAGGTATGAGAGACATGGTATTTTCACACAAAGGGCTGGGGTTGTTGTGTTAATGGTTTAACCAAGAAGAAGGATAGGCTCAAATGGTGCCAAGCTAGATTCACACCCTCACAAGGTAGTCCACAAAGGTTTAGCAATGAGGTTCACCCTCGAAATATTTTATGCCTAAGATCATCTCCTACACTCATCAATGCTTAGTCACACAGACTACCACGGCAAGTTCTAGGCATCATCATACACACTTTTCAAGTAAAGCTCACCACACATGGCATTCAAACATAATTGTGGATCACAACTCTACGAGTCAAGCTTTTGTGTAATGGTCATTGGAAGACTCACCGTCAACAATTTTGCTAGTCACAACGAGAGCCTAAGGGTTTACCCAACACTATGCAACTCCAATTTTCCTTATCGTATGCACACCAACATATTGTTCAATCAAAAGCACTATTCAAGTCATCGATATTGAGCACAATCGAGGCTGAAAACTACAAGAGAACTGCAATATTACAATTAGCACAAAATCGACAATGATAAGCAAAAAGAGATATCGCTAGAATTTAAAAACATTTCCTTCAACAATCAATGGCAAACCAACTAAAATAATATCCAAAAAGTAATATCAAAAATAAGAAACACCACCCCACCAAAAGATCAAAGTAGTATCCTCAATGCTAAATAACAAAAAGACAAAAAGGAGATAAAAGCAGTGCAATGGAAAGTTTCCCTATCCCGCTATGCTGGGGGTCTGTCCTCAGCCTGGGCATCAGTGTCTGGTACTCTCTCCTCGATCTGGTGGGTCCCACTCAAGCCAATCATCAAATTCTCATGGAGAGACGCTACAGTGGTAGTCTGGACAAAATAACCCTCCAAGTCCTCGAGATAAGCATACACCTCTCGGTCCTGCATTGCAAAGTCCTCCTCATCCATCTCAGGTGCCTCAGACGCACCATCATCATCAGCAACAACAGCAGAGGCAATAGGTGGAGGAACATCGACACTCGTACCCTCAGGCACATCTACGCTACCCCAAAGCATGGTAATATTAGTGGGCTTTAGCTCGTCCACATCTTTTCTTAACCCTGCATTCTCAGTGTGGATGTCCGTCAACTCTGTGTAGCTACCCTCACGCTGCTCACATGCCTCGACTCTAGTGGTGAGCGCTGCCAAAATCTCTCCATGAGAAGTAATGAGGCAACGCTGATCAACTAACTCAATGCGGATAGGGTCAAGGTTTGCAGCTAAAGCCCTCTCAATCAAGCTCGGGACTACTGCCTCAACTTGAGAAGCTCTCATGTCGACTGAGTGTGCAAGATGCCCCATCTTGAAAATCATAGCCTGAGTCAAAGGCCGGGTGCTAGGGGCTGGAGCTGGAGCAGTGGAAGACAAGGTTCCTCGTGTAGATACAGAAGTGGCAGGAGCATCCGGAACAGGCGTACCTGATGGCTCAACTGCAAGAGTGGAAGAACCCATTTCCATGGCATCAACATTTATTGCTGGTGATGTATCAACTGGGTGTCCCCTCCTCCTCTATGCCTCGTCTTTCAAATACTTGACCTCAATCTTCTGGATGTCGCAAGACGAGGTCAAAGTGAACTCAACATCCGTTTCCTGCCGAATGGCACACCAGCCCGCCTGCATAACTCAGTAATCAATATTGGGAATGGGAGGGAGGTGTGCTGCCACTTGGCTCTTAACAACATCTAAAACTCAATGATCATGCGCAGATTTAGAAGCTGCCTTCTAATGGCGGAGAATAGACTCATTCTGGGAGGGCAAGAGAGTGCTAGTTAGGAAACCAAACCAATACTGGGTCACAATGTTTAGGTCCCTCTTTTCAATGATGGCACCGGTATCCAACAAACGGGGGGAGGCATGACTTATTAATGGTGCCAACCACACCTTCAGGGTCTCCAAACTCCATTTCATCTTGTCTTCTAAGGAGTCCCTGTACCTATAGGTGAACCCTAGAACGTCATTTATCTCTGTCTGGCTAAACTTAACCTTCTTACCCCTCACGATGACAAATTTAACTGACTTCATAGATTGGGCCAACTTCTTTACCCGTGGGACCAGACAAGAGTAGGCGGCATAGAACTCCCTAACCTATGAAGGTACGTAGAGGATCCAGGGCTATGTAAAAATTTGTAATTTATGCACCCAAATTGTGTCCCATACAACAGAGTATCTGTCCACCACCCCATCGATAGACAATCTCTTCTTCTCAAGAATCATTCGTGCACCCGCAACCTTCAATCTATTCATCCACCTCGGATGCTGGGCTAAGGCCTTGGCCAAAATTGGAGCTGGAGTAGTAGAAGCAGGTGTTGAGGTTACTGGAGGCTCGGGTCTGGAGGAGGAAGTGTAGACCCTAGCCAGTGAGTCATGCAGACTTTTGGACCTCAACTCAGCACGGGTCCACTTCAGAATTTCACCAATCGGAGTTCGGACTCCTCATCCTCCGAACCCTAGGATTCGGTAGAAGTAAACTGGATAGAAGAGTTCCTCGCTCTCAAAAGATGACTCCTCGGTGATTTGTCATTTTCCCTTATCCTGTGGTTGGACTCTGTGTTGGGTTGGTTTATGTGGTCGACCACCCTTGAAAGCAATAACCATGCCTTTAGCCTTTTTCTTTTAGGGTTTGTGAGCTACAACTTTACGGTGAGACATATCTGTCAAACAACACAAGCGAACACAAAGATCGAACAAATAAGGATAGAAAAGAATCAACAAAACACAACTGCAGAAAGACTCGCCGAACCACTTGGCGAGTCACCGAAACTAATGGGCGAGCAAAAGGCACATCGCCAAAAATAACAGAAGAGAAACAGGCAAAAATTAAGAAAAAGGGCGATGAAACCAACAGGTCGGTGAGTTGCCAATTTTACTTGGCGAGCAAGAGGGGGCTCGCCAAATATTAAAGAATACACAGGTTAAAAACTCACAGAAAAAGGGCGATGGGGATGAAATTGGCGAGTCGTCGAGTGGAACGGCGAGCCCGACATAGCTCGCCAAACAACTTCAAAACAACACCCGTCCAAAAATTCTTATGATTTTCAAACATCAACAATTAACCTATACGCATGCCAAATTTCATCACGGAGTAGTCAGACTTCCCAAAATCACATCGAAAACATCAAAACGACAGTTTTCCCTTAAGAAAAATGTCACCCAATACATCATTGGTCAAATTTAAGCCATTTTATTGAATTCGGGGTTACTCAGACTTCACCCAACGCATAAACTACAACCCACAAACAATCAATTAAAAAACCCAAATCACAAAGCCCGAATTCACAAATATTTGGCATTCACTAACGCATATTAAATTGACAAGGCAATTAATGGCAATCAAGGCAAGCAAGCACACCTAAAAAAAAGTACCCAAGTAAACGCAATTGATATTGAAAGTTAATAGCGATCACAAATCGGAACTTCGAAAACTAACCTCAAGGCCGAAAATGTAACGCACACACGAACAAAATGGGGGTGGGGACACATCCAAAGCACTTCTACTAGTAAGCAATGGCAACAAAATATGAATTAAATATGCAACAGTGCCGGTGAGTGAGGATATGAGGAAAATTTCAAAGTTGATGAAAAAATTGAATTTGAAAATATTAAAAACCCTTTAGTTCACACCCCAAAAGGCGAGGCAACTAATGTCGCCATTCCACTCGGCAATGCGCCGACTGGAACCTCCACTCACTGAAAGTTGCAGAAAACCAAGCCATAATTTAAGTTCAGAGGGCGAACTAGATCGGGGTAGCCGATCCGTTCGACGATATGCCGAATAGTGTAAAAGCTCGCCTAATTTTCCAGTGTAGCTTGCAACTTCAACCTTCAATTTCTAAAGAATTTAGGCAATCCTGGGGAAATTGGGCAATGTGTCGATTGGACCAACCCTCGCCTAGTTGCATCTTCTCGAAATTTCCAACTCCAACCTACACACTCAACACATGTTATTCAAAATACTAAAACAAAACTTGGGTTGCCTCCCATGTAGCGCCTTATTTAATGTCGTGGCACAACGTGGACACGCATTCAAGCATCGTCCAAGTATACCACATCAATCAATCGCACAACGGGAGCTTCTCCAAAAGAGAGTTTCAGCCTTTGTCCATTAACTTTAAAGAGAGACCCATTATCACCTTGGACTTCAATATCTCCATTGTCAAAGACACGGACAACCTTAAAAGGGCTAGACCGCTTAGACTTGAGCTTTCCCGAAAATAGCCGAAAATTAGAATTGTACAGTAGCACACAATCACCCACCCTAAATTCTCGATGAAGTATTCTTGCATCATGACACTTTTTCATTTTCTCGTTATATAGAGTAGAACTTTCAAAAGCTCGAAGCCAAAATTTCTCCAAAGCATGAAGTTGGTCAACCCGACTTTTAGACGCAACGTCCCAGTTCAGATTTATGGTTTTCAAAGCCCATAAGGCTTTATGTTCAAGTTCCACCGGGAGATGACATGATTTGCCGAACACCAATTGATACGGCGATATACCAATGGGAGTTTTAAAAGCAGTGCGACAGGTCCACAAAGCATCCTCCAATTTACGTGACCAATCAGAACGATTTGCATTCACGGTTTTGGCAAAAATTTCTTTAATTTCCCGATTGGATACTTCAACATGACCACTTTTTTGCGGATGGTAAGAGGTGGTAACTTTGTTCTTTACTCCATACTTGCTCCGTAGTGATGTGAACAATCGGTTGCAAAAGTGCAAACCTCAATCACAAATAATTGCCCGAGCTGTACTAAACCTTGTAAAAATATATTGCTTAAGAAATGTAATGACACTTCTCCCCTCATTGTCGGGTAAAGATATAGCTTCCACCCACTTTTACACATAATCAACGGCCACCAAAATGTATTTGTTCCCAAAAGAACTCACAAAAGGACCCATAAAATCAATTCCCCACACATCAAACAATTTAACCTCAAGGATAGGAGTAGGGGGAAGCGTGTGTCTTCGTGACACTCCTCCTTTCTTTTAACATGAACTACACCTGCGGACAGAAGAATTTGCATCCTGATACAGTGCTGGCCAATAATAGCCACTTTGTAGCACCTTTGCTTCTGTTCGTACCCCACTGTAGTGGCCAACAACTTGAGATGCGTGGAACGCAACAACAATAGCGTTGACTTCGACTTCCGATACACATTTCTTGATTATGTGATCAGTACACTCCCAAAATAGATACGGTGCAACCCAAAAATACCTTTTTGCATCAAAAAGAAACCTCTTACGCTGATAGAATGTCAGCCCATCAGGAAGAAGTTCGCACATTATGTAATTCACAAAATTGGCATACCAAGGGGTGGAGTTTTTAGATACCATCATAACCCTCTCATCAGGGAAAACATCCTCAATATTCCAATCACCTGACACAGCGACACTCTATTTAATTCTCGATAGATTATCAGCCACTGGATTTTCGCATCCTTTCCGGTTTTGGACCTCGAAATCAAACTCTTGTAACAATAATACCCACCGAATCAGTCTTGGTTTAGCATCCTTCTTAGCCATTAAGTAAAAGATGGCCACATGGTCAGTGTGAACCACTACTTTAGTACCTACCAAGTAAGCTCGAAATTTCTTTAAAGCGTACACTACAGCCAACAACTCTTGCGCGGTAACAAGGTAGTTCCTTTGAGCCACATTTAAGGTTTTGCTTGCATAGTATATCGGGTGAAATATCTTGCCTCTACGTTGACCAAGTACAGCACCCAAGGCGACGCTATTAGTATCACATATCAATTCAAATGGGCTACCCCAATCCGGAGCAACAATTACCGGAGCCGACACAAGTTTCTCCTTTAGGCACTCAAAAGCAACCATACAAGCCTCATCAAACATAAAAACACTGTCATTCTCAAGAATCTTGCAAAGAGGATGAGCTATCTTAGAGAAATCCTTTATATACCACCGATAGAAACCAACATGCCCTAAGAAACTTCGGACACCCTTAACTAAGATAAGAGGTGGTAATTTGGCGATAACTTCAATCTTTCCCTGATCCACTTGTATACCTTTACCTGAAATTTTGTGCCTCAAAACAATCCCTTCTTTCACCATGAAGTTACACTTCTCCAAATTAAGTACAAGGTTTGTTTCCACGCATCTCTTTAAGACTCACCCCAAGTGTTCAAGGCATTCTTCAAATGAGTCCCCAACTATGGAAAAATCATCCATAAAGACCACCATCGAGTCTTCAACCATATCAGCGAAAATAGACAACATACACCTATGGAATGTTGCCGGTGCATTACACAACCCAAAAGACATTCGCTTAATGCCAAATATTCCATAGGGACAAGTGAATGTAGTTTTATCCTGATCCTCCAGTGCTATGGATATTTTATTGTAACCGGAATAACCATCAAGTAAGCAATACCATCCACACCCCACCAATCTATCAAGCATTTGGTCCATAAAGGGCATTGGAAAATGATTCTTCTTAGTTGCCGAATTAAACTTCCTATAGTCCATGCACACAAGCCACCCGGTAAATGGACGCATTGGTACAAGTGCACCTTTCTCATTCGGGACCACGGCCATACCACCCTTCTATGGGACACATTGAATCGGGCTTACCCACTTGCTATCTGCAATAGGGTAAACCACACCTGCATCTAACCACTTGATGATTTCCTTCTTAATTGCTTCTTGCATTGGAGGGTTTAATCTCCTTTGGTGTTTTACACTCGGCTTACAATCAACTTCCAATTGAATCTTATGCGTGCAAATACCACGAGGGATTCCCGTAATATCAACAATTGTCCATCCGATAGCTTTGATAAATCTTTTTAACACACTAACAAGTGCTTGAACTTGCCCTTCAAGTAGGTCAGCTGCAATGATTACCGGCCTAAAAATATGTATCGAAGATGAGATGGAAGAGTTTTCAACTCAAGCTTCGGAGGTGCTTCAATGGATGGCTTCGCGAGAGGACTTTCTCTATTTTTCAAATCAATCTCATGCTTCAAAGGAGTTTTTGAGTAAGAAACTAAACCTGTTAAACCAACCACCACTTCATCATAATCTTGAATGTCTTCCCCATCATGGTTCAATAGGACTGCAACTAAAGATTCACCTATACAAGAGATTTCGCCAATACTAGCAACCGCATCATCAATCACATCAATAACAAAAACCACATGGATATCATTGGATTGTTTCATAGATTTACACACGTTGAAAGTGACTTCCTCCTCATTAACTTGACATTTCAAATCGCCACTCTCCACATCAACCAAAGCACTTCCTGTAGCCAGGAATGATCTACCAAGATTAATAGGGATCTCGGGATCCATCTCACAATCAAGAATAACGAAATCTTTCGAAAAATGAACTTGTCAACCCTTACTAAAATATCATACAGAATACCAATAGGTCGCTTAATAGAACGATCCGCCATGAGGAGTCGCATTGTGGTTGACTTATACTGGCCTAGACCAAGTTACTTGAAAATAGCACATGGCATCAAGTTGATACTAGCTCCCAAATCACATAACGCTTTGGCAAACTTGAACATCCCAATCGTGCACGGTATTGTGAACGCTCCCGGATCATTTTTTTAGCAACCACATTTGACATGATAACGCTGCAACTATGGGATACCTCAATTGTTTCGAAGTCTATACTTCTCTTCTTCGTGATCAACTCCTACATAAACTTAGCATACCCCGGTATTTCAAATAATGTGTCTACCAGTGGAAGGTTTATAGAGAGAGACTTAAAAATAGAGAGAAACTTTTTGAATTTTGCATCATCATCCCTCTTCTTCAACCTTTGTGGGAAAGGGGGTTTTATATTAGGCAATGGCTTTGGAGCAACGGATTTAGACACATCCCCTACCTTTGATGTAGTATTTCCACCAGGTGTCACATCCTTCATTGAATCAGCATCTTTGTTGGGTACACCGTTGTCTACATCATAATCACCAGCCCCATCAGCCTCAACCACATCACTACCCACAACTTTTCCACTTCGAGTTACTACCGCCATAGACTGAGCATTCTCATTCTTTGGGTTAGCCAATGTGTCACTAGGAAGGCCACCATTTGGTCTTTGAGCATTTGTGATTCCAGATGTTTAATAGAAACAGAGTGAGAAGTCACCATTTGATTTAGAGAGGAGATATCAGCCTTCATCTCCTTAAGTACTTTGTCCGAACCCTCCACCTTGTGTAAAATAAGAGCAAGCATATCTTCAGTTCTAAAACTCTCAGGATCAGTCTTCGGTTCGGTAACTTTAGGACGATCACGTGGAGGCACATAACAATCTTACTCACCATCTCTCCAATTGGTACCTTGATCATGCCACTCCCGATTATCTCTCCAACCACCGCATTGCTCTTTGTTCCAACCTTGATTCCCACCTGACCTTTGATAGCTCAAACGATATCCCACCACTTGATTCAATACAAATTGGACTTCTTTGTTGTACATGGTTTTGAATGCAGCATCATCTGGTCTCATAGCAACTGCATTAACGACTTTTGATCCTGCGCCCATGACATGCTTTGTTAACAAACCCATATGACTCATCATCTCGGCTATATTCGCATCACGTTCATGATCTTTCTCAATTTGCTCCTTAGTCATTCCGACTACAAAGGTGATACTTGATCTTCTCTTGTATTCCAAGCACGGTTGATCTTTGTCATATCATCAACCAATGCTGATGTAATAGGAAATGGTTGTCTCATGATTCCACCTTGAATCAAACGATCGGCAATAGACTTGTTTACCGAATCAAGGCTACGGTAGAAATATTGCAACAAAACATTTTTAGGCAACCGATAAGTAGGACATTGTAGAAGAAGGTTTTGGAATCTGAGCCATGTCTTATGGATTTGTTCACCATCAAGTCTCTTGAAGTTCTGAATACCGTCTCTCAATTTCACCATCTTTGAAGGAGGAAAGAATTGTTCGAAGAATGCTTCTGTTAACTCCGCCCAAGAAGCAATTGAATCTCTTGGTAATTCAGCCAACCACTTGGTTGCCTCCCCATTTAGAGAAAGGAAACAACCGAAGTGACTCTTGAGAGATGTTCTTGAATGTAAAGGGGCTGCACACGTCCAAAAAGTTCTGAAGAGCTTCAGGTGGATCCTCATGAGCAAGTCCTCAAAATGAGCCTTTGATTCGCAACAGCTGAAGCATAGCTCTGGTCACATGAAAGATGGCATTACCCACAGTAGGGGGCAAGCGTATAGCTCCATCACTTCCCACTTGAGCCACATTGAAATCACTAAGATTACCAATGTCATCATTCACATGACGTATCTCATCATTCTGACCGACAACACTATCAGCGTCACTCATGATGTCACCTACTGAAAATAAATAACGAAAAGACTAATAAGTAAATTCGACTACAATAAAACTAATTCACTCAAATACGTTGATACAAGAATTCTAAACGACATTCCCTGGCAATGGCGCCATTTATGATAATGCTCAACTAAACCTACCACAATTCAAAATGTACCCGGTCGTTAGCAATATAAACCCAACGTGGAGTTGGGGTCAATCCCACGAGGAATGGCACATAGTATAGAATTCAACTACGAAGTACTAATGTGATCTTAGATCGATGCATAAAGTAAATTGTCAAGTTTAAATTATCAACAAGAAAGATTTTTAAATGAATGATTTTAGCAAACACAAGCTAAAGAGAGATTTAACCAATGAAGATTTTTGGACCTTAGGGATGTGTGAGTGTTCAAATACCAATTTCACTAAATGGGCCACTACGAATTGCATAAGAATGCTGAAACATAATGGGTAGGAAAGATTACAACTATGATAAATATTTCGCAACCAACTACCATGCTTTCAATTGGGTTCTACCAAAACCCCAATAGGCAATGCAATACGAAACACAATCTAGCACCTTAATCAAACCCACTCTAACAAGCTGAGAAGTATAAGTGAAAACTCATATGACCATCACTAAATAACTCCACTCTATTGCACCTTCAACAAGCATACAAAGAGATATAACCTAGAAATGAATTTGCAACTTCAATTCATAAAATAAAAACATGAATTACCAACTGAACCCACTGTATTTCAACATTTAATTCAGCAATCCATAAGACCCATAAGCTAATTAGGCATTTGATCACATAATCACACCCTAAGGCAATTGGGTTTTAGCCAAACATAGTAATGATAAAGAGATAGTCACAAAAAACATTAGCCACTGATTTTCCAAGTCTCCAAGCAGCAAATACATTCAACTAGAATTTACCCAAAGTGCAATTCCAAAGAATTCCCAGGAATAGTTCACAAAATCAATTCAAGTTCAATGTACTTTCTAAGTTTGAGTTCTAGTTCTTCTCGCAAGGCTCTCCCTCAAATTCAATACAAAAATTTCTATTTATACTTTCTCAAAAGTCCACACGATTTGAATTTTAGGGTCATTCAGCGGCGTTAGTCGGGCTCGCCCTTCAACTCGGTGATGCACCCAGTTTCTCGGTCTCGCCTTTAGACTCTTGACTTCAATATTGATTTCATTCTGGAACTTTAGGCGAGGTACATCGGGCTCGCCGTCTGATCCCTCAGCTCGCCAACTTGACTTGCATTTACTCTTTGTTTGCGGTAACCTTAGGCGAGGCTGCATTCACTCGGCGACTCACCGAGTTGCCATTGGCGATCCTCAGCCTTCTTTTTCTTTCAACTTTTGCATTCTTTTGTCTTCTTTTTGCATTTTATTACCCTTTCCTCATTCCAGGCCCTTCATGTTGCACACAAATGATTTAACATTAGCTATAGCTGCAAAATGGGCATTAAGGACACTAATTTTGCACATTCGAAGCTACAAATGAGTCAAATCTACCGACTCATCACAAGCGTAGGATTGGATCACACTGATTTATCGGGTGACTCCTCAGTGCCTCTGAGAAGGCATATTAGATGGATCCATAGTTACAATAGTATCCTATACACCGACAAGGTATAGAATGGCCCTTACAACATTGGTGAAACGCTCTTTCATAGCTAGGCTCATAGTAATGGTTGTCGGTTAGGGAAACTCCACACAGAGTAATGTATATTATTTCATATCTTATTGTAAACCTTAAATGGTTTTCGCTTCATATTCACGTATTGATTCAGTTGAGTTTCTTTCGATCCTTTAGTTCAGTTATTTATTTATTCAGCCATATTACATACTCGTACATTCAATGTAATGATGGCATTCAACCTGCATCTTTTCATGATGCAGACTCAGGCACT
The DNA here is from genome assembly GCA_018342035.1 of Solanum appendiculatum. Lineage (NCBI taxonomy): Eukaryota > Viridiplantae > Streptophyta > Magnoliopsida > Solanales > Solanaceae > Solanum > Solanum appendiculatum. The sequence goes on along the minus strand of JAGDQO010000386.1, from coordinate 42,511 downwards.
TAGGATAATCAACAGGAGGTCCATTGAGATTACATCATCCACTCGTCATCTTTTGGTGAGACCTCCTTGCTTCCGGAGGACTTCATTTTTTATAATATGTTTTGTAGTATTTGAGGTATCGTGGGTCTTGTCTCGACACCTATCTTGAACAATAGAGGCTTAATAGAGAGGCAGAGATAGATGTTTTTCATGTTTTTCTACTGATGATTTTATTGTTACTTATTCATATTATGTATTTCAAGACAGTGTATCAAATCTTTTATTTAAATAATTTAAATTCTCATCTATTTAAGGCTTCCGTGTATAATACTGAGTCTCATGTCTGAAGTTAGCCAGGCCAAGGGTTTACTTGGGGACTAGCAATAGTTCTCGACTGCTGGTCATGTCTAGAGTGTAGACTAGGTGTCACGACCCAAGGTAGCCCCTAGATGTAACACAGCGTACAAAACCCCAAAAGGCCTCATACAAGCCCTTAGCATAAATAACACACAAGATAATAGAGAAATAAGAGTTCAAAAGAGCATTTTATATCAAAGCTTTACTCAAAACAACGGAATTCTACAACTCTTGTCTCAAAGCCTTCTAATATCATAGAATATGAATAAAAGTGATAGGGACGCAGCCCAATACAATATCCAACACTGAAAAGAAATGACATGAAAATAAGAACAACTAGGCTATGTCCTCTGAAGGATGAGGACTCACTAAGTCTTCTATCAACTCTTTGATCAAGCTCTAGCCACGAGTGGAAGGTGAATCGCTATGTCCTACACCAAAGAAGTTAATGTAGGCAAGAGTATGCGTTAGCACAATTAAGTACTAAGTATGATAGCAATGCACGTAAACACATAAGTCATGCTAGAGAGAGAGAGACATAATCATGACATGCAATGGCAAAGCTAAAAACATGATAAACATGAAACATAAAGCATATATCAAGGCCAAAGCAAGCTAAATCATCTTTCCTTCTTTTCTTTACTTCATCATGAGAACACTTGTTCATTAACTTGTGGGGAAAAGCCTTAACCGACATGTAAGACCATGTGAGCTATCAACACGGAATCCGGTGTCTACCCCATACCGAAAAGGGGTGTCCTACTTGCCAAGGTAAGACCATGAATTTCTTAGCTTAGGTTGATCCACTAGCTAATGTCTACTTAAAGACAACATCCTATGGTGGCAACATAGTTTATGGGATAGAGATTGCTTTAGGAGACTCGGCCTCAACTAACGGGAGAGCTCCATCTAGAAAACCCGACCTCTACTAACGGGAGAGCTTTCACTAGAAGACCCGGCCTCTACTAAAGGGAGGGCTTCCATCTCAATATCCACTCGGTGCTAAGCATAATTCCAACGGATTAGTCATTAACATATTTATATCATTAAACATGAAAAGGTATAACTAGGGTTACCAATTCAAGCTAAAATCATGCTTATAGATATTCATCTTTCATGGACCTTGTCCAAACTTACATCATTAGAATAGCTCCTTAAGAACATGGGTAATCACCTCTTTGTTCTTCTTTTATCATAATAGGAGAATTACGTGAGAAAACCTCTCACTACTCAACCATAGCATCATCATATCATAACTTTGGTACTTTACTCTCAAAGCATCCTTAATTAATCATGCTCATATTTCATAGTTCATAGAGTTCATATGGGTTCATGCAAGTTCAACTCATATCATGCAATTCAATGCAAGCACATTCTTAGAAAGCCATAATTAGGACAATTTACCCATACTTGAAGGAACTCACATAATAGAGGAAAATCATGCTTTTGACTTGATCATGCTAAATTAATAAGATTATCCTCAATTCATATATAATTCATGCTTGATTTCATAGAGAATTCATAAAATTCATCAAATCATAACTCAACCCAACAATCAAAGCATAGATTATCAAATTGGGGAGAATTAGCTTGGGATCATTGGGGTTCATGCAATCTTTACATCAAATCATGTAATTCATGCTAATTCATGCACTAAGTTACTTTATCACGCTAAATCGTGCACTACAAATCATAAAATCAATAATTGGAATCATAATTGAAGAACCCACAATGATTGATCACATACCCTAACTCAATTGGGTTAGAGTAAACATTTTAAAATCATGAAGAATAGGAAGGGCCCATTGGAGGAAAAGACTCCTAATGGTGAACACTATCATACCTCAAAGCAATCTACAAGAATTGGAGAAGATTGAAGGTCTTCAATGGAGGATTCAAGCTTCTTCTTCTTCCTTGAGAGTTGAGAGAGTTTCTTTTTAGAGAGAGAAATATATGGGAGAGGAGAGTTTTGGAATAAATTAGAATGAAAGAACTTAGGCTTAGAAAGTATTTATAGGTCTTAGATTAAGAGTATAACCGACTTAGCTTAATAGGTAATTGTTTAGGGAAAAGACCAAAAAGCCCTTAATTAAAACTGTCGGGGCCAATAAACGGATAGGATCTACGGTTCGTACATCCATTGACAGACCATCCTGTTGAATCTTCAAAAGATTCAGAGAGTTGGTATCTAAGGAACCTGCAACGAAGGTCTCGATTTACGGTTGGTAGGTACATCTACGGATCGTACACCATAACCGTAGATCACTACCTGAGTTTAAGGAGTTGGCCAAGTCTGGGGTCATCTACGGTTACTTTCTACGGACCGTCGTTCGACTCACGAATCGTCCTGCTACCCGTAGGTCAAAGATCAGAAACTTGGAAATCTTGGAATTTCACAGTGCTATCGATGGTCCCCACCTACGGCCCGTCAATCCATCTACGACCCGTAGGTGGCTTCCGTAGGTCACTATCTTCAGGTGAGTTATGCATTTTCAAATCCTTTGGAAACTTGGGGTGTTATACTAGGGGCATGACAAGTATAATTTTGCTAAATTATTAATTAGTATTATTCCTAAATCAATTAATTATTTTATTTAAAGTTAAAATATTTTAGCAACAAAATAAAAGATTTGGCACCTTCATAAATATTAGAATAAATAATGTAAATAGTTGTGGTAACCAGATACGAATATGAAGTCACATTTATCATTTACCAATGTGATAATATGTAACTTTTTTTGTTTGAATCAACTTTAAGGAATAAAGTGTGATCTTCTCTTGGAAATTTCTTAAGCATGTATAGTAGTTTCCTCCCTAATTTGTGTGGGAGACTCTCATTTTGGAAGCGTTGAATTCTGTTAAACGCCACATCCAAAGGTTTAAACACGCTTTCTCCTGTGCAGACCTGTCTCTTAAAGGCAAAACACGTGAAAATGATCTTGACTATTTTTACAAAATTTCTGAAAGCAAACTATCAGAAAATTTTGAGTGCCCTTGTATACTTCTCCAAATTTTTTGTTGAAGGCACTCTTACGTTATTCTACTTATCGAGTTTCGTCATTTGTTATAAACATGGGATTCTAAAATTTACGTATCTTGAACTCCTTCTTATTCTATGATTATACATGTCATTCTGCAGGGTTCATATAAAATAAATATCTTTTGGAAAGATTAATTATATTTGAGGATGGTAAGTGCAGCAACATGAATCGTGGACTATATCCTGCATTGGTTCATCTTGTCTTGTTATTACAGATGAAGGTAATGGTCGTCTAATTGGAGCAAAGCTTGTCCAGGTTCTTTCTAGATACTTTTTTTATTCGAAAATTACCATTTTTTAAAATTTTGAGAAAATCTTTTGGTGCCAACTATAGATTTGAAGTATTAGATATTCTATCTCACCCAAATAAGTACAAGTAACTGTAGCATTTATGGACACCATCATTTATATCATGCATGTTTAGATAGAATAACCATTATCTAAGACATGAATTGTGTATTTTATTTTGGTTCTAATCATATCCAGTTTAATATAGATTAAAAGGTTCATCCGAGTAATTTGAATAATTCTTTTTCCGAGTTTTATGTAATTATATTATTATCATGAAGTTATGAATGATGTGTAATTTGGTGTACTTGCAGGTTACGGTGGGTACTTTTCTTATAAATTCAAGTACATGAAGTGAAAAATTGAAGGGTTACAAGCACATCTAGTGTTCTACTAATGTTTCTCCATCGGCATTTGTGCTTCATTTCCACAAAAACATGTAGCCTATAATTTATAGGAAACCTTAAAGCTTGTTTTGGATGATTTGTGGCCATGTAGTAATATGGGTTGCAGACTCCACACTCAACATTATGCTTTATAGAGGGGACTCTTTATTCTGAATTTTATTCTACAAGGATCACAAAATAAAGTTACACTTAAAAGCCATATATTCTTTGGTGAATTTTGGTAATGACCCTTCAAGTCATTTTTGTATTTGTGCCTCTTTTCTATCATTTAGAGTGTTCCTATAGCGACCCCAAGTCATTTTTGACTTGCTGGCACTATAGGTTCGATTGCCTGGTCGTTCGTTTGGTTTTATGCCTATTTTCCTATTTTGGAGCTTTTGAACCTTGAAAAGTTTATTTCAGTCATAAATTCAAGTGAACGACTTCAAATGGGAATTCTAACGGTTCCAACAGCTCTAGAGCGGTGAAATTAGGCTAGAAACATGGTTGGCCCGAGTCACGGGGCTTCCAGTGTGATTTTGGGCCCAATTAGCTCTTTTTTGCCTTCGGAATTTGGCTTAAAGTTGACATTTGTCAACATTCTTTGTAAACGTGCTCAAATGAGAATTCCTTCAGTGCAGTTAGTTCTAAAATGCTGAGTTTGGTCTAGAATGATACTTCGAGAAATTCTGGGAGCTTCCGATCAAATCCTGAGGCCTCTGGTAGAATTTGTCTAAAATGGCCCATTTGTTGTGGGACCCACTTTTCGTCGAAACGATCCCGTAAAGAAATTTAAACTGCGCCATTAACTCTGAAATGTCAAATTTGATAGGGTAGGATATCTCGTTTACGTGTACGGGGTTCTGAACGAATTCCGAGCACCTCGTCGGAGTTTTGGAATTGTCCAAAACTCAACTGGTTCATAGCTGAAATCTGCAGACACATTTCTTCTATGTGTTCGCATGATAGGCTCCACGCTCTTGGAGGTGTAAGTGTATCTACTCCGCATTCGCACGCCAGAGGCCGCGCTCATGGAGGTTTGACGCTTTGTTCTCCGCGTTTGCGTGAGTTGCTCCACGTTCGTAGAGGTCTGTAAGGCTGGGTGACCTTTTTCTCCGCGTTCGCGGGCCCGAGGCCGCATTTTTCGTAGCTCTGCTTGTCATTCTTCCTTGTTCACCAGGCTGGGACCAAGCTCATGGAGCATTAGTTATTGTTCCTCCGTGCTCACAGGCCTAGGGCCGCGTTCGCGGGGCTCGCAGTGGTTTCTATAAGTTGAGGTCGAGGCTATTTGGGAAGGAAGTTGCAAAATTCATATCTCCCTCATATTTTATTGATTTTTGGTGATTCAAAGTCCCGGGCTTTCAGGTTCTTGTTGGCTCTATGGGTTAGTGGTCCGATTGCGATGGGTGTACATCGATATCCATGAATTCAAGGCGTAACTTGCTATCCTAGGCCTATATTTGTAAAGTTTTGCATTTCTTGTTGTTGGTTATTTGGAGATGATCCGAGCCCCGATGGGTGTTTCGTTTTGAAATACAAGCTCATGGGAGGATTTGGGACCTATTCACGGAGTCAATTCTGGAAAATCTGGAGTTGGTCCCACATTTCCTGATTTTGACTCAAAATTTGGTCTGTCTCCGATTTTGATTATTTTAGTGTCTAAATGACCATATTGACGTTGTGACTCTATTTTTGAAAGTGCGGCAGCAGTCTGAGGTCGTTCAGAAGGGAAAAGCTCAAGCGGAGTGACTTGGAGCACGCGTGATCGGCCTTCTGGTAGGTTACGACTTCCCTTCTTCCTAGATTTAGCTTTATTGCGTAAATGCTTAATGATTCGTGCGAATCTGGGGTGGGTATCTGGTAATTCTGTTCTTCTTCTCCGATTTCTTCTTTTAGAGTTGATTTTTGGATTATTCGGGGCTAGTATCATGCTTTAGTATGGGTTGTTGACCTTGGGGTGTTGATAATTTGTTTGTGGGTTATCTATTGGGTGGTTATCTATTGTTGCATGCGTGGGTTTGGGTTTTTTTCTTTCATTATGCATGTTGGTGTTGCTTTTAGGCCTTAGATTAGGTAGTATTGCCTTAGTCCCATGCACATGGTTTGCTTGAGTATGTATCCGACGTCGATTCGGATGGACTAGATCCTTGTAGACTAGCATAGCAGACTTGGGTCTGATAGTATGGCCCTTGGTTTAGGCTAGTTCATGGCTTTTCAGATCTTATATCCTTTCTCTCCCTATCTCTGTGTTCCTGGGGTGCTGTCAGAAGATTTTACTATTGTGCCGATTGAAGGTTGGGTTGTGCTAGGCTGGGAGCCTTTCGTAGATATCCTTATGAGGGCGGAGTGAAGCGGTGTCTAATCTTTTATTGAGTTTTTTGGTGGTGGCTTTATTCGGTTCGAGGCGGCTAGCTCTATTCTGAGGCTGACGTTACACGGTTAGAGTACATTATTTCCAGCTTGAGACTGTTGAGCGAGGGTTGTTAGCTCCAGTCTGAGGCTGACGTTACATGGTTAGAGTCCATTATTTCCATCTTGAGACTATTGAGTAGGGGTGTTATTTCCGGTCCGAGGCTGACGTTACACGGTTAGAGTCCGTTATTTCCAGCCTAAGACTGGTGGTTTGGATTCGAGGCTTAGGTTTTATCCTTGTTGTGTTCGAGGCCAATACGGTTTGGGTTCGAGGACCAGGTTCTATCTTTTATGGGTTCGAGGCCCATGGGTGTTAAGGCTTTTTAAGTTGGGTTCCCTTATTTCCGTAATATTAGATTCTCTATGTACCCTTTGAGCTTATAGGGGTCCGTTCGGGTTGTTGTTTGTATGTGCTAGAGTGTGCCTAGCGGGTCTTATAGGAGCCTAGCTGGGTTTAGTTATGATATTCTTAGATTTACTTTCCGTTTATTCTATTCCTGTTCTGTTGACCTCTATTATGTTTGATTCTATCTTGTCTGCTTGTTTTTACCTTTCTTGCTCAGTCGGCCAATGATGCCTACTGGGTACCTGTTGTTTGGTACTCATGCTACACTCTGTATCTATTTTCGTGACGTAGGTCCGAGCACCAGTCATCAGCGTTCAGTTTGACCCTGCTGCTGTCTGTTCAGGAGACGAGGGTGAGCACACAGCGTTGTGGGATTACCTGTCTCCTTGTGTATTTATATTTTTGCTTGTCTTTTATTTTCGAGACAGTTTGTTTCTGTGGTCCACTTTTAGGACTTGTACTCCTATAGTAGTTCTTTACTCGTGACTTACCATTTCTAGGAGGGTTTAGTTGTGTATATATTTTTGCTTTCGTTTCCACTTATCTTTGATGTTCCATTATTTATGCTTCCGCTTAGTTAGGGTTTAGTTTCCGCCCTCAGTCGCATTGTTGTTAAGCTCCGGGATAGGGTCTTGGCTGGCCTACTGTTGGGTTGGTAGGTGCTATCATGACTCAAGAAATCGGGTCATGACAAATTGATATTAGAGCCCCAAGTTTGTTGGTCTCACCTGTATAGAGCTAGCATCTAGTAGAGTCCTGCGGATCGGCGCGGAGACGTTCGTGACTTATTTTTTGGAGGCTACAAGGTGTCTGTAGGAGGTTTTCTTGTTTTGATTCCTTTTCGTGCTTCGTTAGCTGATTGGTTTCATAAATCTTACCTGTTTAACTCCGTTCGAAGATGGCTCGCACTCGCAGTAGAGGTCGACCCCGATGTCGAGGTGGTGCTGCTGCATCAGGCCGTTATAAAGCGAGGACTCTTGATCTAGAGGTGGATCCTCGGATAGATCAGATTCCTCCTCAGCCGGTGGGGCAGGGACCAGCTCAGCTACCACCCGCACCAACTGTCGCCTCTGATCTTCAGGGCAAGCTTGCCTAGATTTTAACTGCTATCAGGGGTATGCAGCAGCCGGCCCCATCACCAGTTCCAGAGCCGGTTCCAACTCCGCTGGGTCAGCCTGCCCTTGCGTATCCAGAGATACGTCAGCAGGACCAGCCTACGGTAGCGGCTCCATAGGATCATTAGCCGCTAACACCGGCCGCGTTTCAGCCAGAACCTTTGGACGGGGTTATGCTAGTTCTAGAGTAGAAGATTCTCGGGGTGTTTCTCAAGCTATCACCGTTGAGGTTTTCTAGGGCTGTAGGGGAGGACGCCCATGAGTTTATTATTACCTGTCGGGAGAGAATGCAGGCTTTAGGGTTAGTGGAGTCTCGAGGATCCGACTTCACTGCTCTCTAGCTAGACGGACCGGCCATACAGTGGTGGTGTTCCTTCATCAAGACTAGGCTAGCTGGGTCACCACCAGTATTGTGGACGAAGTTTCAAAGGCTTTTCTTGCTAGATTTATCCCACGGAGCGTCAGGGATCGGCTCTGTGATGAGTTCATGAGGTTGGAGCAAGGCTCCATGACAATATCCGAGTATGAGGCCTGATTTCATGAGTTTTCCCTTCGTGCCACCATCATTCTACCTACAGATGAGGAGCGGGTCTGATGCTTTGTTAGTGGTTTGAGGTTGAAGCTGAGGATTGAGACGCAGTCTATGGTTTCAGCAGGCTACTCATTTCTAGATGTAGTGGAACATGACCGCACGCTTGAGCATCTCCATTGTGAGGCCCACGGGGGCAGCAACAAGAGGACAAGGCTAGATGATAGCTTCGGCGGGACCCGTCATAGGCCGAGGGATACCCGAGACCAGGTTCATCAGAGGTTCCAGCAAGGTCAGTCTAGTGGCCCGTTCAAGGCTTCATTACAAATCTCAGAGGGTGACCAGCACCATCAGAGTGGACAAAGTGCCGGCCCGAGTATGGACCGAGGTGGGTTCAAGGTAGGTTCGTCATGTCGGGGTGGTCGGCCTTCACCGATGAGAAGATCTTTGCAGGGTTTCTCTACTTATGGGGAGCTTGGTCATTGGTATAGGGAGTGCACGGTCTCAAGATCAGCTTTACCAGCTCCTCAGGCGGTGAGACCGGTTTCAGTAGTAGCACCTCCAGCTAGAGGAGGAGGCCAGCAACAGGGTGCTCGGGGAGGTCCCCAGGGAGGTAGGAACGGCGGTAGAGTGGATGCACGGGGTAGAGGCACCCAGGGTCAATTCTATTCAGCTTCAGGAAGAGAAGAGGCTGAGGCTTCTGATGATGTGATCTCAGGTACAGTTCTTTTATGCCATCAGTCCGATTCAGCCTTATTTTATCCTTGATCTACTAATTCATATGTGTCGGCTTATTATGTGCCTCGATTGGGAGTGAGTCCTGAGCCCTTATTTGTACCTTTGCCTATTTCGACAAACGTAGGGGATTCTTTAGTAGTGGATCGGGTTTGTAGATCATGTGTGGTGACTATTCAAGGGCAGGACACTGTGGTTGACCTTATTGGGCTTTGTATGGTTGATTTTGATGTGATTCTATGCATGGATTGGCTATCCCCTCACCGAGTTGTCTTGGATTGTTATACCAAGACCACTACTTTAGCCATGCCTGGTATTTCGCTGGTGGTGTGGCAGGGTTCTTGTAGTCGCACGGTGATTAGGGTCATTACCAATTTTTGGGCTAGGAGGCTAGTGGCTGGCGGATGTTTGGCATACTTGGCGTATGTTAGACATGTTAGTAGACAGTGCCCTATAGTTGATTCAGTACCTATAGTCCGAGAGTTCAAAGATGTGTTTCCTGCCGACCTTCCGGGACTACCCCAGAGCGGGATATTAAATTGGCCATTGATTTAGAGTTGGGTACTCATCCTATTTCTATCCCACCGTACAGTATGGCCCCTGCAGAGCACAAGGAGCTCAGTGTTCAGCTTTAGGACCTCTTAGGTAAGGAGTTCATTCAGCTTAGTATATCGCCTTGAGGTGCCCCACTTTTGTTTAAGAAGAAGAAGGATGGTACCATGCAGATGTGTATTGATTACAGGCAGCTGAATAAGATGACGGTGAGGAACTATTACCCCATGCCTCATATTGATGATATGTTTGACAATCTTCAGCGTGCCGTAGTGTTTTCTAAGATTGACTTGAGATCTGGCTACCATCAGTTGAGGGTTAGAGCAGTGGACATCCCTAAGACAACATTTAGTACTCACTACGGCCATTATGAGTTCCTAGTGATCTCTTTTGCGTTGATTAATGCCCCTGCCGCGTTAATGGACTCGATGACTCATGTATTCAGGACGTATCTAGACTCCTTTGTCAGATTTTTTTATTGATGATATCTTGGTAAACTCGCGGAGCCATGGTTAGCATGAGCAGCATCTGAGGATAGTGCTCAAGACTTTGAGAGATCATCAGCTTTATGCCATGTACTAAAAGTATGAGTTCTCGCTTGAGTTTGTAGAATTCTTGGGGCACGTGGTGTCCATGGATGGCATTATGGTGGATTCGGTGAAGATTGATGTCATCCGTGATTGGTCTAGGCCCACTTTTATGACAGAGATTCGGAGCTTCGTCGAATTCGCAGGATACTACAGGTGCATTGTCTAGGGTTTCTCCTCTATAGTGGCACCTCTGACTCGTTTGACTCGCCAGGATGTTCCCTTTGTGTGCTCGAAGGAGTGTGAGAGGAGCTTTCTGAGGATTAAGGAGTTGCTTACCACTGCTCATATATTGACTCTTCCAGTAGAGGGCGAGGTCTACACGGTTTATTGTGACGCATTCAGTGTTTGTTTGGGTTGTGTTCTGATGCAGCATGGCTGGGTTATGGGTTATGCATCGAGGCAGCTTAAGTTGCATGAGTGCAAGTACCCCACTCATGATCTGGAGTTGGCAGCGGGAGTTTTCTTTCTTAAACTCTAGAGACTTTACCTTTATGGAGTTCATTATGAGATCTACACCGATCACCGGAGCCTTCAGTACATTATGATCCAGAGGGATCTTAATTCGAGGTAGTGCTGTTGGATCTAGTTCCTGAAGGACTATGATCTCTCTATTCTCTACCACCTGGGCAAGGCGAATGTAGTAGCGAACGCCGTGACGGAGGGCAGGGAGTATGGATAGTCTAGACTTCCTTTCTTTTTAGGAGCGAACCTTGGCTTTGGACATTTAGTCTTTAGCTAATCAAATGATCAGACTGGATGTTTCAGATTCAAACCAGGTGTTAGCTTATGTGGGGGTTCAGTCATCTCTGCTTGATCATATCTGTAGTCTTCAGTTTGAGGATGAGCCGTTGGTGGCACTCAGAAGCAGTGTTTTGGTAGGTTATGCCAGGTAGGCTACCTTAGATTCAGCTGGGGTTTTGAGGTTTGCTTGTCGTTTGTGTGTTCCTAGATTTGGTGATTTCATCCAGCTGATCCTTAGCGAAGCCCATGGTTCAAGATACTCTATACATCCTGGCACAGCTAAGATGTATTGTGATTTGAGGCAGCACTATTGAAGGAGCAGTATGAGGAGAGACATCTCGGGCTATGTGTCCCGTTGCTTGTGTTACCAGCAGGTGAAGGCCGAGCATCTGAGGCCTGGTGGAGATTTGCAGAGAATACCCATTCCTGAGTGGAAATGGGAGCGTATTACCATGGACTTCATTATGAGGCTACCATGGACTTCTCGAGGTGTTGACAGCATTTGGGTCATTGTGGATCGATTGACCAGGTCAACACACTTCCTACCAGTTCATTCTACCTTCAGTGTTGAGAGGTTAGCCTGTATCTACATTCGGGAGGTAGTCCGTCTATATGGTGTGCTTGTCTCTCTATCATTTTAGACCGGGGTTCACAGTTCACTTCCAGCTTTTAGAGAGTACTTTAGGAGGAGTTGGGCACCCGTATTGATCTTAGCACAGCTTTTCACCCGCAGACCGATGGCTAGTCAGAGCGTACTATTCAGATTCTTGAGGATATGATGCGGGCCTGTGTTATGAATTTTGGAAGTCAGTGGGATCAATTCTTGCCCTTGGCGGAGTTTGCGTGCAACAACAACTACCACTCTAGCATCCAGATGGCCCGTTTGAGGCCTTATATTGTAGGCGTTGTCACACTCCAGTTGGTTTGTTTGAGTTTACGGCGCCTAGGCTGCGTGGTATAGATCTATTCCAGGAGACCTTAGCGCATGTGAGGATGATTCTGGATCAGCTCAGGATGGCTCAGAGTAGATAGCAGAGTTATGCAGACTGCAGGAGTTGACCGTTTAGATTTTCTGTGGGTGATAGAGTATTCCTCCGAGTATCGCCCATGAATGGCGTGATGAGATTCGGGAGGCGGGTCAAGCTTAGACCCAGGTATATTGGGCCTTTTAAGATTTTGAGGGAAGTTGGTGAGGTGGCCTATGAGTAAGCTTTACCTCCAGTACTCTCAGCTATTCATCCAGTATTCCATGTTTCGATATTGCGCTAATATGCCCCAGATGTATCTTATGTGCTCTAGTATGATGCCGTTGAGTTTGATGATTGCCTAACCTATATTGAGGAGCTAGTTGCTATTTTAGCCAGAGATGTGAGGTAGTTGAGGTCGAGATCCATTCATGTAGTTAAGGTCCGTTGGAGGCATCGTCCAGTTAAGGAGGCCACCTGGGAGACCAAGCGGGAGATGCAGGAGCAGTTCCCCAGCTTATTTGAGACCTCAGGTACTTCTTGACTCTAATTTTCGTGGATGAATTTCCTTTTAGTAAAGGATGTTGTACTAACCGTTCAGGTCATTTGTGTGTTTGTGCCTCTTTTGTGTCGTTTAGAGCGTTCCTATAGCGACCCCAAGTCATTTTTGACTTGCTCTCAACATTCTTCGTAAATGCGCTCGGATGAGAATTTTGTCAGCACAATTAGTTCTGGAATTCCGAGTTTTGTCTAGAATGACCCTTCGAGAACTTTCGAGAGCTTCTGATCAAATTCTGAGTCCTCCTGTAGAATTTGGCTAAAATGGCCCATTGGGTGTGGGACCCACCGTTCGTCAAAACGACCTCATATGGGAATTTTGACTGTGCCATTGAGTCCTAAACATTTAATCCCGAGCACCCCGTCGATGTTTTTGAATTGTCCAAAACTCTTTTGGTGCACAGCTGAAATCTGCAGATATATTTCTTCTTTATGTTCGCAGGATAGGCTCTGTGTTCGGGGAGGTGTAAGTGTGTCTACTCAGCTTTCGCGGAGTTTTGAGGCTTTGTTCTCCGCGTTCGCGTGAGTTACTTTGCATTCAGAGAGGTCTGTGAGGCTGGGTGACCTTTTTCTCCACGTTCGTGGTCCTGGGGCCATGTTCGCAGAGCTCTGCTTGTCAACCCTCTGCATTCATGGGGCTGGGACAGCGCTCGTGGAGCTTTAGTTGTTATTTCTCTACGTTAGCGGGATTGGGGCCATGTTCGCGGAGGTCAGCGGGGAGCAGCGGTTATACAAGTTGAGGTCGAGGCTATTTAGAAATGAAGTTGCAAAATTCATATCTCCCTCATCTTTTATCAGTTTTTTGTGATTCAAAGTCGCAGGAGTTCAGGTTGTCATTGGCTCTATGGGTTAGTGGTTCGATTGCAGTTCGTATACCTCGATATCCATGAATTCAAGGCGTAAGTTGCTATCCTAGGCCTATATTTGTAAAGTTTAGCATTTCTTGTTTTTGGTCGTTTGGAGCTGCTCCGAGCCCCGATGGGTATTCCATTTTTTAATACAAGCTCAGGGAAGGATTTGGGACCTCTTCACGGAGTCAATTTAAAAAAATCTGGAGCGGGTCCCATGTTTCCTTATTTTGACTCCAAAATTGGTCTATCTCCGATTTTGATGCTTTTAGTGTATAAATGACCGTATTGACGCTGTGACTCTATTTTTGACTGCGTGGCAGTAGTCTGAGGTCGTTCGGAAGGGAAAAGCTTAAGCGGACTGACTTAGAGCGTGCGTGATCGGCCTTCTGGTAGGTTACGACTTCCCTTCTTCCTTGATTGAGCCTGATTGCGTAAATGCTTGTTGATTCGTGTGAATTTGGGGTGCGTAGCTGGTATTTCTGTTCTTCTTCTCTGATTTCTTCATTTAGAGTTGATTTTTGGATTGTTCGGGGCTAGTATCATGCTTTAGTATGGGTTGCTGACCTTGGGGTGTTGATGATTTGTTTGTGGGTTATTTGTTTGCATGCGTGGGTTAGTGTTTTTTTCCTTCGTTATGCTTGTTGCTTGTGCTTTTCAGCGTTAGAATAGGTAGTATTGCCTTTGTCCCATGCCCCTGGTTGACTTGAGTATGTATCCGACGTCGATTCGGATGGACTAGATCCTTGTAGACTGGAATAGTAGACTTGTGTTCGATAGTATGGGCCTTAGTTTAGGCGAGCTATTTGCTTTTCAGATCTTTTATCCTTTCTCTCCCTATCTCTGAGGTCCTGGGGTGCTGCCGGAAGATTTTGCTATTGTGTCGATTGAAGGTTGGGTTGTGCTAGGCTGGGATCCTTTTGTAGATATCCATGTGGGGGCGGCGTCTTGCAGTGTCTAGTCTTGTATTGAGTTTATTGGTGGTGGAATTTTACAGTTTGAGGCAGCTAGCTCTAGTCCAAGGCTAATGTTACACGGTTAGAGTCCGTTATTCCCAGCTTGAGATAGTTGAGCGAGGGCTGCAAGCTCCAGTCCGAGGCTGACGTTACACGGTTAGAGTCTGTTATTTCGAGATTGAGACTATTGCGTAGGAGTGTTATCTCCGGTTCGAGGCTGACGTTACACTATTAGAGTCCATTATTTCCAGCCTGAGACTGATGGTTTGGATTCAAGGCCAAGGTTTTATCTTTGTTGGGTTCGATGCCCATACGGTTTGGGTTTGAAGCCTAGGTTCTATCTTTGTTGGGTTCGAGGCCCATGGGTGTTAAGGCTTTTGGAGTTGGGTTCCCTTGTTTTCGTAGTTGTAGATTCTCTGTTTACCCGTCGGGCTTATGGGGGTCCGTTCGGGTTCTTTCTTGTATATGCTAGAGTGTGCTTAGCGGGTCTTATGGGAGGCCCAGTTGGGTTTAGTTTTGATATTTTTAGATTTACTTTTTGTTTATTCAATTCCTGTTCTGTTGGCCTCTGTCGTTTTTTATTCTATCTTGTCTGCTTGTTTTTACCTTTCTTGCTCAGTCGGCCAATGATGCCTAATGGGTACCTATTTTTTGGTACTCATGCTACACTCTACATTTGTTTTCGTGATGCAGGTCCGAGCACCAGTCATCAGCGTTGAGTTCGAGCCTGAAGCTGTTTGTTTAGGAGACGAGGGTCAGCACATGGTGTTCTGGGATTACCTATCTCCTTTTGTATTTATATTTTTGTTTGTCTTTTTTTTTCGAGATAGTTTGTTTCTATGGTCCACTTTTGGGACTTGTACTCTTGTAGTAGTTCTGTACTCGTGACTTCCAGTTTCTGGGAGGGTTTAGTTGTGTATATAGTTTTGCTTTCGTTTCCGCTTATCTTGGATGTTCCTTTATTTATGCTTTCGCTTAGTTAGGGTTTAGTTTCCACCCTCAGTCCCATTACTGTTAAGCTCCGGGATAGGGTCTTGGTTGGCCTATTGGTGTGTTGGTAGGCGCCATCATGACTCGAGAAATCGGGTCGTGACAATTTTAGATTTAATGTGAGGACCAAATGTATCACCTTCTTTATAATCAATTGCGTACACACCACCCTATCAAACTTCACGTGTCGAATTATAATGAGTTTGTTGTTGTTGTTTTAAAATAAAAGCAAATAAGAAACAATATTAAAAATTGAAAGTAGTATATATAGAGAGATGGGATTTAAAAAAAAAATTTCCAAGCTTCTAAAATATCTAATGTGTTGTTCATATAATTATCTATAGAATTACATTAAGGGATATAAGGGATTGTCATTACTATGACATTCTAAGATGCATTAGAATCATGGATGAAGATAGATTATGGGGATGTTGTGGATGTGTGAGAAAGTGGTGGACATTCATATTAATTTTAATACTTTATAACATTTCCTTTTAAATGTCATAACTTCCCTCGTAAAAATTTTACTAGAAAGAAAAAGTACACATATTTGTAATACATATGAATTGTTGTCTCGTTAATAATTTTTCCAGAAAAATTCAGTGCGACAACCTCGGTTATGAAAAATATTATACAATACATATTTTCTCCCCATGATAAAAATATCATTTGATATTCTGAAGATAACATATTCAAATCATGTATATCAACTTCTCAAATGTTGAAGTTGACAATGCATTTACTAACAAATCTATAAAATTGTCACTTGAACTTCCTCGATATCTTTTACCATTCTTTTCAAGATGATAGGTGAAAAAAACTTTTAGTGAAATGTGATTCCTTTTATTCCAACTTCATCTTATATTCGTAAAATTTTGTTTTCTAATATTATAACTAATAAATTAGTTTTGTATTGTATGAGAAAGGATAACATTGTTATCAAAAGTCATAAAAATGAAATAAGATTTGAAGAATAATATAAAAAAGTTAATAATAAAAATTTAAATCAAGATTATATTTTTTCATAAAAATGATTGCATCACATTTTATTTAATGATAGGATATTAGATCTCATATTTTTGGTCATAGTATTATTACAATTAAACAATTGTGATGATAAATGCGGAGTTTTGAAGTTTCATAAGGTGAGTTAACAAATATTTAAGAATATGCAAGATTAATTACATGCAATTACAAACAAATTGTGAAAATTCTCATATAATTTTTAACCAAAAACATTTTTAAATTATACCCAAAATAGCATTTACATTCTTGAAGTAGCATATAGAACAAAAATCACTCCATACCTAAACAAGTTCATTCTTCCATGAAACTAACATGCCCCAAGCCAAGTTCACTTCTCTGTTTTTCTCAGATAATTTGATTTTAGGATTCTGCAGCTTAGCAAACACTGTAATATATAAGTTGCTCAAATTAATTTTCACCAAAACTTGAGAGAAACTCCCCTCCCCGTCTCCGTCTCCATCTCGGCCTTTCCGCAATTTTTATTTTCTTTCAATTTAAAACAACTTAATTATTCTTCATCTACTTTTTAAATTTTTAATTACTTCTGCAGGAAAATTAAAAAGTTCTCTCGTTCTTTGGCATAATGAAACGAGAATATTGTGCAGTTGTTGTCGACATGCTTATAAAAATCAAGGTGAATTCTATAATTAGGGAAGAACTTTGAAAGGGCTCGAGACATTATGGCTATTTATATACATAATTTATAGACTTAATTTGTTTAATTCTAGTTTTTTTAAAAAAATTTGATAATCTCTTGCTTCACGTATTAACTCCATTGTTCAAAATTGTCTCTCTCTTGAAATTTAATTGTGTTCTCATTTTCACCTTATGTCTTGTGTATTACAATTGTTGAGACTAGAGTGTTTGCATTTTAACATGTTCTTAATGTTTAAATAATGTAGGGATAAGCCTTATTAGGATGTAAGTCATGTAACTGTAGTCCCTGATTAGATGTTTATTACTTGTTTTCTTCTTGTCTTGGTCGTAGAGGATTGGGAATTGAGGGAGAGGAGAGTCGATCTTTTAGTTTGCATACTGTCATGTTGATTAAATTGAATTCTTAAGTTTAGATTGTGCTTTGTTAATGTCTATGAGTAGGATTATGTCTGTAAAAAAAAGTCGCCAAAGATTTTTAGATTTGGGGCTTATTTGAAATTTCTGCTTAATTAGGAAAAACAATTATAATTTGAAAACAAATACACTACATTTAATACTTTTTAGTATGTAATTAATAAGAATGCTCCTTTACTGACTTACTCCAGAAGAAAATCTAGACGAGCAGCATGTGGAGATAATATATCTTAGTTTCTTTATTTTAAATAGGATAAAATATATAAGTAGTAATTATCTATAGTAGTTATAAGTAGAAGTTACTACCAGCAGTAGTTACTTACAATAGTAATTGACTGTTTCTATCTCTATCTATTAGGAGTTATCTATAAATATGTATATTTAGGAGAATTCTGTAGAAGGAAAAAAATATTATATTGTCTTTATTTTCTGGAGATTTGTCCACTCCATACGCACATAGTTATTGGTTAATGTAGTTTTTAAGATTCTTGCACTTTATTTAACCAGTAAAGTTTTATTTTCATCTCGTTTCACCTTAGTTTCTATCATTTTTGTATCAGAGCAGCAAGATCTAAGATGGTGGTATCTACACGTTCTTCTAATGAACCACCACCACAACTAGTCACAAATCATCCTAGTGAACCCTCTAATGATCAAATTGTCTAGCAATTAACGTTTATAACATCACTTTTTGAAGCATTAGATGCACCCATGAAGGCTCAATCTAGTGGTACTCAACTTGATGCTAATCCTGGTACATCTGCTAAAGGAAAGGGTCAAGAACGTAGTAGAGGTCCTCGTGACACCAGAAGGTCCTCTTGGGTCAAGGATGTTGATGTTGATGTGGATATGCCTTGGTGGTTGAAGAATCCAACTCATAGGCCACACATAAAGATGGAGTTTCCTCAATTTGAAGGGGAAGATCCTCGTTGCTGGATTTTGAAAGCTGAAAAATATTTTTGGTACTATCAAACTCCTGATGATCTAAAGGTAGATGTTGCAGCCATGTATTTGGAGGGTGATGCACTTAATCTCTTTTCATGGATTAACAATGAGCGTACACTATTGTATTGGGAGGACCTTGTTAAAGCTTTACAAGAGAACTATGGTCCTGCTGAATTTCAGAATCCAGATGAACATTTATGTAGCATTCGACAATTGGGCACAATACAGGAGTATCGCTAGGAATTTGCTAAACGATCTTCCCGAGTCAAGGATTGGCCAGAACATTATCTTTTGGGGTGTTCCTTACTGGGTTAAAAGAAGAACTAAAATCAGATGTGAGAATTCATAAGCCTAGCACTATTTATAAAGCCATGAGCCTTGAAATGGAATTTGAGCAAAAAGTAAGTTCCAATCGTGGGCATAAAGGGTCTCAATGGAAAAATCTGTCACGATCCAACACAACCCAAATTGGTTCTACACGTGACGTTCATTACCAATCAGTAGGCAACCAACTCGTTTCACTAACCAATCCTAATTCAGCACAAATGTCTCCTCGTCCTTATCCGAATCGTGCTTGGGAGATAGAGAGGCAGAATCGTATAGCCAAAGGACTCTGTTTTAGGTGTAATGAAAAATTTGCACCAAGTCATTGTTGCAAGACAGCATCTCTCACTCTTATGGAGACAAATGACAACATTGAAGGTGGTAAATCAGGAGAACAAATGCCAAGTGACATTAATGATGGGGATGTAATTACAACTGACCTTGCTGAAATTTCATTCCATGTCTTTCTAGGTAACACAACAGGCACAACGATGAAACTTCAAGGGACCTTAAATAGACGCAAGGTGCTGCTTCTGGTTGATAGTGGATCATCCTACAATTTTATCTCTGATAAAAATTTTGAAGAATTATAGTTGCCTGTTCAATTTGTGCCCTATTTTTGAGTTTAGATCGGAAATGGAGATATCATACGTTGCAACTGTCAGTGCCATAATCTTGTTGTGAAATTCCCCGGACTATCTATTGATCAAGATTTTTATCCTTTCTCTGTTGGAGGAGCAGATTTGGTGTTTGGAATTAAGTGGCTGGCTTCTTTAAATATAGTCCAAGCTAACTGGAATGAGATGTTTTCGATTTTTAACTTAAATGGGAAGCGATATAAGCTTCAGGGGGTTCCACAAGAATCAAATGCACCAGTTGCTTTTCACTATTTCTCCAAGGAGGCTGACTCTTCACGTAAATCTCTACCCATTGATATTCAAAGCTTCCTTCTTAAGTTTGAATGGGTTTTTGAAGAATCCAATGCTCTACTACCTTTTCGTCAATACATCCATTCTATCCCTTTGATCCCTAACTCAAAACCACCCAACATCCGTCTGTATAGTTATCTGTATTCCAAAAATCAGAAATTGAAAAACAAGTTTCTAAATTACTCCAAAAGGGGTTTATAAGGTCATGTACCAGTCCGTTTGCTAGCCTTGTCCTTCTCGTCAAGAAAAAGGACAATACATGGCGCATGTGCATTGATTATAAGTGTCTCAACCAAATCACTATTCCAGATAAGTACCCAATTCCAAATATTGACGAGCTTCTTGATGAAATGCATGGAGCAACTATATTTTCGAAGATTGATTTGCGTTCTGGTTATCACCAGATACGTATCTATCCTGCCGACATTCATAAAACTATTTTTCATACTTACTCTGGTCATTATGAATTCACTGTTATGCCCTTTGGTCTCACTAATGCTCCTTCTACGCTCCAATGTACTATGAATGATTTATTCAGACCACACCTATGCAAATTCATTCTTTTATTCTGTGACGATATCTTGGTATAAAGTCAGACCTTTGAGCAACATATCAGTCACATGCAACTTTCTCTCCAACTTCTCAGAGATAATTGTTTCTATGCAAAAACTTCTAAATGCTCATTTGGGAAAATCCACATTTCTTTTTTGGGTCATGTGACTTCAAAAAAAAGGTGTTGGTGTTGATCAGGATAAAGTTCAAGCTGTCTTGGAGTGGCCAGTACCAATTAATGAGAAGGAGTTACGTGGATTTCTTGGGTTAACAGGTTATTCACAAATTTGTGAGGGGTTATGGAATGATGGCTCGACCACTCGCTGAACTTACCAAGAAAAATGCTTTTCAATGGTCGAACTCGGCTGAAAATGTTTTATGACCATCCTATTGCTTATTTTAGTAAGGGACTTTATTTTTCCAGTCATTTGAAGTCTACTTACGACCGTGAATTGCTTGCTCTTGTTTTAGCTTTGCAGAAATGGAAACACTACCTCCTGGGCCATCATTTTTATGTCCGAATAGATCACTGCAACCTCAAGTATCTCCTTTCCCAGCGTATTACCACTATTGAGCAGCAAAGATTATTAATGAAATTGCTTCCCTTTGACTTCATATTTGTTTACAAAGCTGGGAAACAAAATTTTGGAATTGATTCCCTTTCAAGGAGGCCATTAAATGCTGAGTTTCTGGATCTTGCTATTCCTATGCCAATGGATTTTTCCAATTGGAAAAATGCCCTCCATGCAGATGCATATACTCGTGAGATTATTCAAGCCATCTACCATGATCCTTCCTTACAACCTGATTTTCATCTTGCGGATCACAAACTTTATTTCAAGGAAAGGTTGGTTGTTCCGGATCAATCTTCTCTTCGACAAAAACTTCTCTCAGAGTCTCACGACACACCTTCTGCCAGGCATGGAGGATATTTGAAAACCTTGAAGCGCCTTTTCTCAAACTTTTTTTTGCCAAGGATGAAGCATGGTGTTAAAATCTTTGTTCAGAACTGTTTGGTTTGTCAACAAGCCAAATACCAAGCTCTAGCACCTGCTGGACTTCTACAACCCTTGGCTATACCTGATAGAAATGGGAACATGTCTAACTTGACTTTATTTTAAGACTTCCCAAATCTGGTGGTTTTGATACAATTTTTGTTGTCGTAGATCGTCTCAGCAACTATTCTCATTTCATCCCACTTTCTCTCTCATATACTGCCAAGATTGTTGCTAATGTTTTTTGCCGAGAAACTATGCGTCTTCACGGCATTCCTCTGTCAATGCTATCTGATCGGGGTGTTATCTTTCTCAGTGCTTTCTTGCAAGAGCTTTTTTCGACTTACCAAAACAAGGCTAAGAATGGGTACATCTTACCATCCACAATCTGATGGACAAACAGAGGTGGTTACCAGATTCTTGGAATCGTACTTACGATGCTTTGTTATGGAGTAGCCTCGTACATGAAGTCAGTATTTACCATTGGCAAAGTTTTCATTTAACACGGGCTTCCACTCATCCTCAGAAACTACACCATTCAAGGTTGTTTATGGTAGAGACACTCCATCCATTTTTCCTTTTGTTCATGGAGAAACACGCATTGCTGAACTTGAAGAACAACTGTTTAATCGTGATGCTATGCTGAAACTTCTCAAGGATAACCTTTTAAAGGCTCAAACTCGAATGAAACAGCAACCTAATTCTCATCGTCGAGATGTTACCTTTCAAGTTTGAGATTATATCCTTCAACGTGTTAAACCTTACCATAAATGTTCTTTGGCTCATCGCAGGTGCAAAAAATTGTCACCTCGATTTTTCGTACCATATAAAATTGTACGATGTGTTGGACCTGTAGCATATGAACTGGAGCTTCCTGCTTCCTCCGAAGTCAATCCAATATTTCATGTATCTTTGCTCCGTCCAGCTCATGGTCAACAAGTTGTTATACCACCAACCCCTCTTCCTCTTACTGAAGATTGAGAACTCGCCATATCTCCTGGCAAGATTCTTGCACATCGATGGGTCAAAGAAGCTGGTGCTCTTTCTTTGGATTTGCTAGTTCAATAGGTTGACCGTCCGCTTGAAGAAGCTAGTTGGGAAAACTATGATCTCATTGCAGATCAGTTTCCTTCTTTTCTCCTTGAGGACAAGGCTACTGTTCAGGGGGGATGCACTGATAAGAATTCTCCTTTATTGACTTACTTCAGAAGAAAATTTAGACGAGCAGCATGTGGAGATAATATATCTTAATTTCTTTGTTTTAAATAGGATAAAATATATAAGTAGTAATTATCTACAGTAGTTATAAGTAGAAGTTACTACCAGCAACAGTTACTTACAACAGTAACTGATTGTTTCTATCTCTATCTATTAGGAGTTATCTATAAATATGTATATTTAGGAAATTCTGTAGAAGAAAAAAATATTATATTGTCTTTGTTTTCGGGAGATTTGTCCACTCCATACGGACATAGTTATTGGTTAATGTAGTGTTTAAGATTCTTGCACTTTATTTAACCAGTAAAGTTTTATTTTCATCTCGTTTCACCTTAGTTTCTATAAGTAATCTACTCTGGATTGCCTTCTATAACCCCTCTACAGACTATATATATCATCTATTCTTGATATATCACTTCAAAGTAGATGGACCTAATAAAAAAAAAATGGGAGATAAAGTAGAAAACAATTTTTCTGCTAAGAGTGTGGATCATTCATGGGTGCTTTCCCTTCCAGCCCAATCTTTGTCAAGATCTGTAAGACTTCAACAACCTAAATACAAGTAACTCATGTCAAAGGTACTGCCTATCTAATTTTCATGTTGTTGTATATTTGTTAATTTTGATTGTAATTTTTTTTAGATTTATTCCACAAGAGTCTTGTGTTTTCAAAATCTATAGGTTTCACAAAACCTTTACAAAGGAAAGAAACGGAATATGGATAATGATTCTCTCTTTCTAGAATTTCAGAAAACTAATTCATTTTCTTAACCTGTGAACTCGATCCCCTTTACTTAACACGTGAACTTGTACTTTCTCACATTCCCTTTATCGACCACCAAGGAAAAAGGAAGAAAAGATCCCCACCCCCGTCCCAATGGAAAATAAAAAAAAATAAAAGTTGCTAAAAACTAAGTTGAATATACAAAAGTTGCGCGATATATACTCTCTCAAAATTTCTATGGCTTAAAATATATCTAATAAGGTCAGGTTAAAAGTGGTTGTGCATAAAAAAATTTAAGACGACTGCATGTTGTGGGTCTCAAAACTCTCAACTCACCATACCCTTTTACTTTGTATTTAATATTGTAGTTTTGGTGGAGAGACTAGTAATGATTTTATGCTACCCATAGCATGGTTATGATGAGATATGTTTTTTACTAGAGCTGTTTGCACATTTTACATTGATGCTCCTTGACACGTATTACATATTCTCCTGTCAGTTCAACATTTATGTTGTGCATTCAATAGCACATTCATCGAACAATTTATATATATAAATTCTGAAACTTAACATTCTTATTACATTTATTCTTGCAGAAAAAAAAGCATGAAGAAACGCATCAGGATATCCTAACTATCGATCAAGGACAGGTCTCATTTTTGTACCTCACCACTGTTCATATTCTTTTGTAATTGAAAATCATTCTTGTTCTGTCCGCTTATTTTTTTCTCATATATTAGTATTTATATGGTATGATTTTGTTTTGGTGCCTCCATAATTTTCTGAATGTGCTTTTTATGTAATGCATTTTCAATTTCATTCATGTTTGCTTCATTATATTCGCCATGTCAATATGACATTTCTTTATAAATGGATACTTTGTATTTTTGGGTGGTATATTTAACTAACACTAAAGTTATGACTACTTGGAGTGGATGGTGGATGGATATTAAGGTCATAAGTTCTATGTTCATCATCTTCTAAGGAGATGCCTTTCGATTTTCATTTGTTAAAATTATTCTTTGTTGCTGATGGTTTCTTGTTACCGCCGAAAACATCAGCCAAACTTTCCAGAAAGTTCTCATTATGTTCATTATTAAACCTTCATTCCTTAGCAAAAATACAAAAAGTTGTTCGTTGCACAAACGTTTTGGAAGCTTTCTAGAATTTCAAATCACTACTAATCAGGTTCTATGTCAACCAACTATGAATTTGAAGTATCAGTTTTTATGTTACCCAAATAAGTAATAGTAATGAAGTATTTATCATTATCTCGGATGTGAATTTAATATTTTATTTTAGCTCTAATGTTCTCTAGGTTAATGTAGATTAAAAGGTCCATCCGACTAGTTTCAATTATTCTTTTTTCATATTTTATGTAATCATTATTATCATGAAGTCATGGATGATGAGTAATTTGGTGTCCTTGCAGGTTACAATTAGTTCTTTTCATATAAATCCACGTGAAGATGAAGAAATAAAGAAAAAGTTTAAAGAATAGCAAGCACATTAGTTTGCTACTGATGTCTTTCAGTATTTTTTTCTATTATACTTTTGAAATAAAAATGGATTGGATACATGTTCTATTGACATTGATCAAGATGGTGCAACTGACGTAATAATTTATGAAAAAACGTAAAACTTATTTTTGATAGATGATCTTTTGTAGTAGGTTTATGTATTTTGGACATGTGTGGCTTTGGAAGGTTAAATAATATTGTGCAAAAACTAAAGACCAAAAGGAAGTTTGGCAAATTATGTAATGCCAATTTCGCATGTATTATTCTACAGTAGGACATACTATAAATCAATCTATTTTGCTCGACTTTCACATGTTTTGATGCTTGAACTTCATTTACCAACTTACTTTAAATCTGATGTTATCGTTCCCTATGAAACTATCCTTTTTAGTTATATTAATAATATTTCCAATGTGAACAATTCCTTGTAAACTGGTATTTCTTTCTTAAAAGCTAACCTTTTTAGTTATTCTAATATTTCTTCTACTAGGATGAATATATTATTCAAGCAAATTCTACTTAATAAAGTCCACAACTAGTGCAAAATGTATCACTTAAAAATTGAAGGTTAACAGTGAGTACATGATTTTCTTTTATAAGGAAAGCAAAAATGATCTTGACTATGTTTATGAAGTTTCTGAAAGCAACTATCTGAAAATTTTGAGTGCCCTTCTATACATCTCTAAATTTTTTTTTGAAGGCACTCTTATGTTATTCTGCTTATCGAGTTTCGTCATTGGTTAACTAATCTTACTCTGTAAACATGGAATTCTGGAATTTACATATCTTGAAAACTTAATATACTTATCTTATAATTATACGTGTCATCCTGCATGGTTTATACAAAATAAAATATCGTTTAAGAAATATTGAAAAGTAATAACTGATTCCCACTTATGTTTGAGCCATTATGGTTATTTATTTATTTACTTACTTATTTATTTATATATGTTGAAATAGAATCTATAGACGAAATTACATTAGTTCTACTTTTGGATTTTGGTTATATTTTGCATCACGTATTAACTCCATTGTTTTAACTTGTTCGAATTTGACTATATCTAGGAATTCAAATGTGATCTCATTGTCAACTAATGTCTTGTGTATTAAAATTGTTGACACTTGCCGAAGAGTGCATGCCTTTTGAGGCACTCTTAATGTTTGACATAAACCTTAAAAAGATGTCTCTATATCCTTGATTAGATGCTTCTTTCTTGTTTTCGTTTTTCTTGGTAGTGGGTTGGGGATAGAGGGTGAGGAGAGTTGACCTTTGGATTTATGTTAGTCAAACATGATTCGTTGAATCCTAATGTTTGGATTGCATTTTATAAATGCCTATGAATAGGATTATGTCTATGAAAAGAAGTAGTCAAAGTTTTTCTAATTTGGGGCTTATTTGAAATATGCGCTTAATGAGGAAAACCAATAATAAGCTGCATTTTTAAAACCCCTCAAAAGACTACAGATCATCTTGTATCACTTGAAAACAGAAGAACTTTTGTTGAAAGAAAGCAACAATAAATGGAAGAAAACAGAGAAAATGATTCTTCTGCTAATGATTTTATATGGGTTCTTTCCCTTGATGCACAACCTCGTAAAAAAATGAAGCTTCTAAATGGTACCGGCTCTCCAGTTTTTATTTGGTTTTATATTTGTTGATTTTGATTTTTTTTTTAAACGTAACATTCTTACATTTGTTCTTGCAAAAAAGAAGCCTAAAGGAACACATCGGGATATCCTGACTATTGATCAAGGACATGTCTCATTTTTGTACTTCTACAGTGTTCATGTTCTTTTGGACTTGAAAATCAATCTTGTTCGGTGTGTTATCTTCTTCTCTAACATTAGTCTTTATCTAATAATGCTTTTGTTGATTTGTTCTAGTGCCTCCATAATCTTCAGAGTTCTAATTGTCCTTCTCATGTAATGTATTTCCACAAATCTGCTTCTATCTCCTTGATTTAGTTTACTTTATGAATGGAGACTTTGTATTTTTGGGTGGTAAATTGGACCAAGGAGCTGAATTATGACAATTTTCAGTGGACAACAGATAAAGACTAAGGGGGCGTTTAGTAGAGTGTATTAGCAAAATTAATAATACATGCATTAGCTCTATGTATTAGTAGTACCTTGAGGAGTGTATTACTAATATCATAAAATTCTAGGTATTAGTAATTCAAAGGGATCTAATGGATGCATTAGTTTGGTTCTCAAAATTTCTCTTACATCTTTTCCAACATAATTGTGGAGGATATTTTTATACAATGCATGCTATTTTTTTTATACACCAAACCAAACAATGCATAAGAAATAATATATGTATAACTAATGCAAGCATAACTAATACAAACATTACTAATAAACTTTATTTAGCATTATTTTTATACATTCTTCCAAGCGACCCCTAAGGCCTTAAGTTTTATGCTCATCATCTTATAAGGAGATGCCTTTTGATTTTCATTTGTTCTAAACATTCATTGCTACTGATGGTTTCTTCACACCAACAAAACTTAAGTCAAACCTTTCATGAAGTTCTTATCTGTTCTTAAAACCTTCAATTATTGGCCAAAACACAAAAACAACGTTGTTTATTGCAATGTAAACATTTATGAATCTTTCTAGAATTCAATATCACCGGGAATCTGTAACACCTCTGAAATTGGAAAGTCGTATTTAAAAAAGAAAGTTCAGATTTTTGCATTGGTGTAGGAATTACGTGTCCTATCTACGGGTCGTAAGAAGTCCAACAGGCTGTATAAAGGAAGTAGTTGGACCATGGTTGAGTTTTGGAATTTTTATGTCCTAGTAAACTGACATACAAGTGAACAGGACGGGTTGTTGTTTGGACTAGGTGTCGTAGATGGTTTCCGTAATAGGGTTCTAGATTTAATGAAATTTTTGGCTTGAACATGGATTCTATGAGTTGGCTCTAAGAAATGTAGAAAGATTTACTGGCTGTAGAAAGGTCTTGTGGAAGTTGGCCAAATATATGGCCCCAGTGAGTAGTTCTACGGTTGACATGTATGGGTCGTAGAAAGTTTTATGGACCATAGGTAACTTCACAAAGATTTAATGAAAGTCATTTTTATCTTTTCCTACCTACCTAACGGCTAAAATACGTCGTTTTGGACCTACAACTACCTTATAACCGTTGACACTCCTACAAACTAAGCCTAATCTCTCCCATTCACTTAAATTTCTCCAAATTCTCTCATGTCCTCTTCCTCAATTATCTCTGAAGCTCAAGGAAGAAAGGTAGGGTTTCAAGATTCAACTCTCCTCTTTTCACTTGCTTTGTTAGGCTTTGATTATCAAGGTATGTGGGAATTCACCAGTGGATACCATTCATCCATTGGGTCCCAAAAGAATCTCAATCTCTAATTGAATTTTCACCATATTCGAGTAGGGTTTCATGCAATTCAATTTTTACCCAATTTATTATGATTTAATTATTTGATTTCAATCTTATTATGCATTATTTGATTCAATTACAAGGTTTTTAATTGATTTCATATGGACCCATGCTTTTTACTATATTTTAATGATGGATTTAGGAAGAAAGCTTTAGAATTTATGAAGTATGATTTATGAGAGCTATGCATGTTTTTATGAAAATGATGCTTATGAACTAAGGATCTTATGAGATAAGAATCAATAAATTGTGAAAGGTTGTCTCACATATTATTAAATCATGGGTGTGAAAGATTTTCTCACACATGTATGAATCATGATTTAACGGAGCTAATCTATAATGACTTTATGATTGGATTGGTAGTTTAATTATGTCTTTCCAAGTATGATGATATAAATATTCTTATGATCAATTCCGTTGGGTTTTTTACTTCGCACCAAGAGGATATTGAGAGGGAGGCTCTCTTGTTGGTAGAGGCCGGGTCTCTAGTAGCAATCTCCTTGTCCCAAATTACGTGCCCGGTAGGATAATCTTAAGTGACTAAGTTGGTTGATCCACCTAAGCTAGGAGTATGGTCCTTACCTTGGCAAGTTGGACATCTCTTTTTGGTTTGGGAGTAAGTCACCGAATTTCATGTTATAGCTCACATGGTCTATGCCTGTTAACGGTAAATATCCCACAAAAGAACTATGTTTTCATCAAGGGTTTTACAAAAACTTTCATTATGTTTTAAGATGCATTGATCATGTTCATGATTTGTGATTTATCCTCAAAAGGCGTTATAATGTTTTAGCTTGGTCATGCATGTCATGTTTAAATGTCCTTAGATGATCACGTTTATGTTTATGCATTTATCTCATACTTAGTACATTTCATGTGCTAATGCATACTTATGCCTACATTGTTTAATAATGTAAGGTCTGATGCTCTTTCTCTTCTAGCTCGGGGCTAGGTGTTTTCTTGATCATTCGAAGACTTGGCGATCTTCATGTTCCAAGGACCATGTCATCTTTACTATGCTTTTTTATGTCTTTAGTTTGCGGACGTTTTATGTGGTGTATGGGTTACATCCCAACCACCTTTTTGATGTATTTGATTGGCTTGTCAAGACTAATGATTTGACTTTCGCTTTCATGTCTAAATCTTTTACGATATGAGACTTTCTACTTAAATTTTTTATTTTCTATTATATTGTGTTGTATGCATGTCAAGTGGCTTGTGTAGGACCTCTCGGGGTCTTATATGCCATGTCACGTCTAGAGTTTACTTTGTATCGTGATAGGATTATACGTTTGGACATATTTGTCTGATGTCTATTCTAGAAGCTTGAGCTTAACCTACGGGTATCTTTTTCATATAGCTCCTCATGTTGTTGACAATAATTTTAAGGAGGTTAAAGTACATTGCAGTCCTTGAGAACAATTTCATTAAAATATAACATTGGTATCTTGGCCAATGTACGTGTTCCATATATGTTTCCATCGAGTACTTGCATTCTCCCACCAGTATAGGTACTCCATAAATTTCCCCAAGCCTTAGGTAGATGTAAAAATTGGCACTTAGCTTTTTTGCCCATGTTGAGATTCAAACTCTCATCTACCATGGTCGTCATTCCAATACCCTTGATTGCTCTCAAAAACACAATTCCACTGCGGATATCTTTACCACTTACCAATTGTATGACTTCCCAGTAGCAAGTCTAACTATTTCTCCTATGGCCATGACATAGTTCTCACCTGTCAACATTTTCTATATTAGTACAAACCCATACTCAGCATTAGGAAATCTCATATTATGTGGCCATAGTAAGACATATAGTTCTTTTTGGAGTTCTCATCTCATAAGGGAACATGCTAAAGATGTTGGCCACCTCTTTTTGCATTGTGGAGTTACTACCCCGTTGTGGAGCATGTTGTTATTAATCTTACACATGTACTGGTTCATGCCAAATTCCACTAGGAGCAATAGATATGTTGCAACAAAGAAAGGATGTGCGAGAAATCACAAAAGACTTGGAATACACTACAAGAAAGTGGAGATACAACGACATTTTCTAAATGTCGTATTATGGTGTTTAAATGTCACAAATTTATTTACTGACATTTATTTTACATTTGGACCAAATGTCGTAAATTTTAATGTCGGGGATTTTTTTGACATTTAGGTAATTGTCGAAAAGAATTTGTGACATTTATTTTGTGACATTTAGGTAAATGTCGAAACGAATTTGTGACATTTACTTTCCAACATATAGGTAAAATGTTGGTAAGATTATTACGACATTTATTTTTTGATATTTATGTGTATGTCGATAAGAAATTTCGACATTTATTTTTGACATTTAGGTGAATGTCAGTATGAGATATATGACATATATTTTTGACAAATAGGTAAATGTCAGTATGATATTTATGACATTTATTTTCGACTTTTAGATAAATGTCGGGTATGAGATATATGACATTTATTTTCTATAATAAGGTAAATGTCAGTATGAGATATATGACATTTATTTTTGATAATTAGGTAAATGTCAATATGAGATATATGACATTTATTTTTGACATTTAAGTAAATTTCAATATGAGATTTATGACATTTATTTTTTCAACATTTATGAAATGTCACTTAAAATTTTTGACATTTAGCTTAAATGTTGGTAAAAAAATTTCAAGACACTTATGACATTTATAAATTGTCACATTGAAATTTCTGACAATTTAGTTAATGTCAACAAATACTATTATTGAATGTCATAAAAATTGGTGACATTATTTTAAATTTTGCAAAATGTCATATAAATATTTTCTACATTTAGATAAATGTCGCTACCAAGTTTCTTTAAACATCCCCGGAAATTATATATATAGTTTTTCTCAAGACACAAATATATATAAACAATTCCTGCATTCAAAACTATCTTCTTTAAAACAAACAAGAAATATTATAAAATGCAAATGCTTTCTAGTATTATAACCAAAGAACAAAATAGCAATATAGTAAATGTTCTATAATCTCAACATAATACCAACTAATTAACTCCTAATTCAAATGGAATTAAAATCTCTACTAAATCTGCAATAAATCTTTATCAACTCTCTAATAAAAATCTATCCACGAGTAGAACGTGAATCGCCTCGTCCTACACCAAAGAAGTTAATGTAGGCAAGAGTATGCGTTAGTACAATCGAGTACCAAGTATGATAGAAATGCACATAAACATGTAAATCATGCTAGAGCGAAATATAATCATGACATGCAATGGCTAAACTTAAAACATGATAAACCTGAGAAACATGAAACATAAAGCATCTATCAAGGACAAGACAAGCTAAATCATCTTTCTTTCTTTTCTTTACTTCATCATGAGAACACTTGATCATTAACTTGTGCGGAAAAGACTTAACTGACATATAAGACCATGTGAGCTATCAATATGGAATCCGATGTTTGCCCTACACTGAAAGAGGGTTGCCCTACTTGCCAAGGTAGAACAATAACTTCTTAGCTTACGTGGATCCTTTAGCTAGTGTCTAGTAAAGAGCGTCATCCTATGGTGGCACATAGTTTATGGGACATGGGGACTCGCCACTCGTCCACTCGGTACTAAGCATAATTCCCACGGATTAATCATAGTTCATTTATCATAGGTAGACATGGGTGATCGCCTCTTGTCTACGTTAGGGAACATGGGTGATCACCTCTTGTCCCTTCATTAGAATAGCTCCTTAAGAACATGGGTAATCACCCCTCATTTATATTAGGGAATATGGCTGGTCACCTCTTGTCCCTTTCAAAAATCATGGTGTGAGCATTACGTGAGAAACCCTTTCACAACTCAACAATAACATTATCATGCCAAAACTTTGGTACTTCACTCTCAAATCACCCTTAACTCATTATTAACTTCATATGAGACATGCATAAGCTCATTAGCTTCTTCTTTACTTAGCTTCTCATGCTTGCTATTCATAGTTCATAGAGTTCGTATGGGTTCATGCAAGTTCAACTCATATCATGCAATTCAATGCAAGCTCATGCTTAGAAATCCATAATTAAGAGAATTTACCCATATTTGAAGGAACTCACTTAATAGAGGAAATCATGTTTTTGACTTGAAAATGCTAAATTAATAAGATAATCCTCAATTTATTCATAATTCATACATAATTTCGTAGAGATTTTATAAGTTTCATCAATTCATAGTTCAACCCAACAATCAAGCATAGATTATCAATTTAGGGAGAATTAGCTTGGGATCATAGGGGTTCATGCAATCTTTTATCAAATCATGTAATTCACGCTAATTCGTGCACTAAATTACTTTATCACGCTAGATCGTGCACTACAAATCATAAAATCAATAATTGAAATCATAATTGAAGAACCCACAATGATTAATCAAAACCCTAATTCAATTAGGTTAAAGTAAACCTTTGAAAATCATGAAGAAGAGGGAGGACACATTGGAGGAAAGGACTCCTAATGGTGAACACTATCATACCTCAATGAAATCTACAAGAAATTGGAAAAAATTGATGGTCTTCAATGGAGGATCCTAGCTTTTTTCTTCCTTGAAGCTTGATAGAATTCTTCTTAGAGAGAGAAATATTTGAGAGAGGAGAACTTAGGAATGAGTTAGAATGAATAGAATTAGGCTTAGGAACTTTTCATCGGGTCTGGGTTAAGGGTATAACCAACATAGATTAGTAGTTAATAAATTAGGGTAAAGACCAAAAATCCCTTAATTAATAACTGTCGGGGGCAATCGACCTTGGGGACCTACGGTCCGTAGGTCAAAAGACGGACCGTACTGTCCTTCCATCAATAATTTCAGAGAGTATCAATCTTGGGTCCTACAACGATGACTCCAATGTACGGCTCGTAGGTCCATCGATGGACCGTACATTTAAGTAGTAGGTCAGACTTCTGAGTCAAAAATTAAAACTAAGTCTGGGGGACACCTATGAGACCTAGCTATGGACCATCAACTGGAAGACGACTCATCCTTCTGCTCCGTAGGTCAGGGTTCAGAGAGTTGGAAATCCTGAAGTACTCATTGCCATCGACGGTTCCCTACCTACGGCCCGTCAATCCTCCTACGGTCCGTAGGTTGCCTCCGTAAGTCACTGGTAACAGTTCAGCATTCTGCACTTTCCTTTCTTAAAAAAACTTGGGGTGTTACTCTACTCGACACGGCTTATGAGACATCCTAGGATATTTCTAAAACCTGGCTCTGATACAAAAATTTTCACGACCCAAGGTACCCCCTAGATGTGACATGGCGTACAAAACCCCGAGAGGCCTCATGCAAGCCACTTAGCATACATTACATACAAGATAATAGAGAATAAAAGTTCAATAAGAGATTTCATATCAAAGCTTTTAAAAGAAAAAGCAGAAGTCTACATCTCATGTCTCAAAGCCAATCTAATATAAAGAACAAAGATTGGGACGTAAAACAATACAATCAAAAAATTGAAAAGAAATATATGAAAAAGAAATAAGAATTAGGCTATGTACTCGGATGAATGAGGACTTACCAAGTCTTCTATCAACTCTCTAATAAAACTCTAGCCACGAGTGGAAAGTGAATCGCCACGTCCTACGCCAAAGATGTTAATGTAGGCAAGAGTATGCGTTTGTACAATCAAATACCAAGTATGATAGCAATGAACATAAACACGTAAATCATGCTAGAGTGAAATATAATCATGACATGCAATGGCCAAACGTAAAACGTGAGAAACATGAAACATAAAGCATATATCAAGGCCAAAGCAAGCTAAATCTTCTTTCTTTCTTTTCTTTACTTCATCATGAGAACACTTGATCATTAACTTGTGGGGAAAAGCCTTAACCAACATATAAGACCATGTGAGCTATCAACATGGAATCTAGTGTCTATCCTACACTGAAAGAGGGTTACCCTACTTGCCAAGGTAGGACCATAACTTCTTAGCTTACGTGGATCCTCTAACTTGTGTCTATCAAGGACCATCATCCTATGGTGGCACATAGTTTATGGGACATGGGGACTCGCCACTCGTCCACTCGGTGCTAAGCATAATTCCCACAGATTAATCATAGTTCATTTATCATAGTTGGACATGGGTGATCGCCTTTTGTCCCTTCATTAGAATAGCTCCTTAAGAACATGGGTAATCGCCTCTCGTCTATATTAGGGAACATGGATGGTTACCTCTTGCCCTTTTAAAAAATCATGGTGTGAGCATTACGTGAGAAATTCTTTCACAACTCAACAACTACATCATCATGCCATAAATTTGGTACTTCACTCTCAAAGAACCCTTAGCTCATTATTAACTTCATATGAGACATGCATAAGTTCATTAGCTTCTTCTTTACTTAGCTTCTCATGCTGACTATTCATAGTTCATAGAGTTCGTATGGGTTCATGCAAGTTCAACTCATATCACGCAATTCAATGCAAGTTCAACTCATATCATGCAATTCAATGCAAGCTCATGCTTAGAAAGCCATAATTAAGAGAATTTACCCTATTTGAAGGAACTCACTAAATAGAGGAAAATCATGCTTTTGACTTGAACATGCTAAATTCATAAGATCATCCTCAATTTATTCATAATTCATGCATAATTTCGTAGAGATTTCATAAACTTCATCAATTGATAGCTTAACCCAACAATCAAGCATAGATTATCAATTTTTGGAGAATTAGCTTGGGATCATGGGGGTTCATGCAATCTTTACATCAAATCATGTAATTCACTCTAATTCGTGCACTAAATTACTTTATCATGCTAGATCGTGCACTACAAATCATTAAATCGATAATTGAAATCATAATTGAAGAACCCACAATTATTAATCAAAATCCTAATTCAATTACGTTAGAGTACACCTTTGAAAATCATGAAGAAGAGGGAGGACCCATTGGATGAAAGGACTCCAAATGGTGAACACTATCATACCTCAATGAAATCTACAAGAAATTGGAGAAAATTGATGGTCTTCAATGGAGGATCCTAGCTTTCTTCTTCCTTGAAGCTTGATAGAATTCTTCTTAGAGAGAGAAATATTTGAGAGAGGAGACTTTAGGAATGAGTTAGAATGAATAGAATTAGGCTTAGGAACTTTTCATCGGGTCTGGGTTAAGGGTATAACCAACATAGATTAGTAGTTAATAAATTAGGGTAAAGACCAAAAAGCCCTTAATTAATAACTATCGGGGGCAATCGACCTTGGGGACCTACGATCCGTAAGTGAAACGACGGACCGTATTGTCCTTCCGTCAATAGGTCCAGAGAGTATCAATCTTGGTTCCTACAACGATGACTCCAATGTACGGCTCGTAGGTCCATCGACGGACCGTACACTGAAGTCGTAGGTAAGACTTCTGAGTCAAAAATTAAAACTAAGTATGGGGGACACTTACGAGACCCAGCTATGGATGATCAACTGGACGACGACTCGTCCTATTGCTCTGTAGGTCAGGGCTTAGAGACTTGGAAATCCTGAAGTACATATTCCCATCGATGGTTCCATACCTACGGCCCGTCAATCCTCCTACGGTCCGTAGGTTGCCTTTGTAGGTCACTGGTAACAGTTCAGCATTCTGCACTTTCCTAAAACTTAGGGTGTTACAATCATGTCCATTGGACCTTGAATGTGAAAAGCTACCATCACCGGTCCTAGCCCTCTTAGTCTCTCGAGACCTCTCCTTGAGCTTTTTTTCCTTTTTTTGGTGAGCATACACCATGAGACAAGAAATATCCATGTCATTGAAAAGCATAGCAGTGCGACACTCTTTAACCAACATTTCAGACACTCCCCAAACAAACTTACTCATTCTTGCCCTAGGATATGCAACTATCGAAAGAGCTTATCGAGACAATTGTGTGAACTTCAAATCATACTTTTTCACACTCATGCTTCCTTGTCGAAGATTGATGAACTCAAGCATCCTTGCCTCCCTCATCTCAAGGGGAAATAACCTATCAAGGAAAGCAACCTTGAATTTCTCCCAATCAAGAGGACCCTTATTAGCCGCCCTTTCACTCTTCCATTGATTGAACAAAATTTGAGAAACACCCTTGAGTTGGTAAGCGGCCAACTCATCCTTTTCCTCTGGCGTCACACCCATAATCATAACACCTTGTACATTTCATCGATGAACTCTTGAGGATCTTCCTCAACCTTAGAGCCATGAAATTCTTGAGGGTTCATTCTAGTGAAGTCCCTCACTCTTGATGCTGTCGTACCCACATTTGGGTTCACATGAGCCACAACCTCTCTACTTTCTTGATTCGTCACCGCTTGAGCAAAAACTTGAAAAGCAGCCCTAAACTCCGCATTGGTCACTTGTTCGGCCAAAAGGTTGGTCGAAACTTGTGGAGCTTGAGGAGGAGCTTCTTGTTCCATATTCTCTCCCATATTTCTTCTAGCATAAGTTCTTCGAGTCACGATATCCTGAAACGCGTAGGATAGTGATTAGGAGAGAGACATATAGAGTTAAACTCTAAGGCACTACTTAGGAGTAATGAAAGAAATGAAGTTTCTTAAATGTCTTATAGCCTCTTATTCATAAATGTGGCGTGCTTCACAATCATGAACAAGACTCTACTTGACGCGGCTTATGAGACATCCTAGGATCTTTCTTAAACCATGTGCTCCGATACTAAGTTTTTCACGACCCAAGGTATTCCCTATACGTGACATGGCGTACAAGACCCCGAGAGGGCTCATACAAGCCACTTAGCATACATACATACAAGATAGAAGAGATTAAGAGTTCGAAAGAGATTTTCATATCAAATCTTTTAAAAGAAACAGCGGAAGTCTACATCTCATGTCTCAAAGCCAATCTAACATTAAGAAACAAGGTTTGGGATGTAACCCAATACAATCCTAAATGAAAAGAAATACATGAAAATAAGAACAACTAGGCTATGTCCTCGGATGGATAAGGACTCACCAAATCTTCTATCAATCTTCTACTAAAGCTCTAGCCACGAGTGGAAGGTGAATCGCCAAGTCCTACACCAAAGAAGTTAACGTAGGCAAGAGTATGTGTTATACAAGCAAGTACCAATTATGATAGAAATGCACATAAAACATATAAAACATGCTAGAATGAGACATAATCATAACATGCAATGGCCAAGCTAAAACATAATAAAACATAAGAAGCATGAAGCATAAACCATGGCCAAAGCAAGCTAAATCATCTTTACTTTACTTTACTTTACTTGAGATCATCATAACGACACTTTTGTTCATTAGTTGTGGGGAAAAGCCTTAACCGACATATAAGACCATGTGAGCTATCAACAGGGAATCCAGTGTCTACCCTACACCGAAAGATGGCCCTCCTACTTGTCAAGGTAGGACCCTTTACTTAACGTGTAGCTTACGTGGATCCACTAGCTAATGTCTTTCTAAGACAATCATCCTATAGGGGCACATAGGTAAGCGATAAGGAGATTGCTACAAGAAACCCAGCCTCAACTACGGGGGAGCTTCCATCTCAATATCCTCTCGGTGCTAAGCATATTTCCCACGGAATAGTTAATTATCATATTCATATCATTATCCATAGAAAGGTACAACTAGGGTTACCAACCCAAGCTAAAGTCATGTTTATAGACGTTTCATCTTCCATGGACTAGTCCAAGCTTACATCATTAAAATAACTCCTTAAGAACATGGGTAATCGCCTCTTTGTTCATTAGCTCATAGTGTGAGCATTACGTTAGAAAACCTTTCACAACTCAACACAACATCATCATGTCTTAACTTTTGTACTTCACTCTCTAAGCACCCTTAACTCATCATTAAACTCATATGAGACATGCATAAGATCATATGCTTCATCCATACATAGTTCATCATACTCCTAATTCATGGATCATAGAGTTCATATGGGTTCATAAAAGTTCAACTTAAATAATGCAATTTGATGCAAGCTCATGCTTAGAAAGTCACAAATAAGACAATTTACTCACATAATAGAGGAAAATCATGCTTTTGACTTGAACATACTCAATTTCATAAAGTCATCCTCAATTCATTCATAGTTCATGCATAGATTCATAGAGATTTCATAAAACTATTCAATTCATAGCTCAACCCACCAATCAAAGCATAGATTAGTAAATTGGGGAGAAATAGCATGGGTTCATGGGGATTCATTCAATCTTTACATCAAATCATATAATTCAGGCTAATTCGTGCACTAAATTACTTTATCACGCTAGATCGTGCACTAGGAATCATAATATCAACAATTGAAATAATAATTGAAGAACCTCCAAGAATAGATCAAAGCCCCAATTCAATTGGGGAAATTGAACCTTGAAAACATTGAAGAAAGTTGAGGACCCATTGCAGGAAAGGGCTCCAAATGGTGAACACTATAATACCTCAACAAAGCCCATAAGAAATTGATTAAAATTGATGGTCTTCAATGGAGGATCCTAGCTTTCTTCTTCCTTGAGAGTTGAGAGGATTTTCTTAGAGAGAGAAATATTTGAGAGAGGAGAAATTTGGGAATGAGTTAGGATGAGTGAAATTAGGCTTAGAAATTATATAAAGGGTTTGGGTTACGGGTATAACCGACTTAGATTAATAATTAAACACTTAGGGAAAATACAAAAAAGTCCTTACATAAAAATTGTCGGGGCAGTCTACAGTCAGGACCTACGGTTCATAGATCAATCGATGGACCGTCCAGTCCTTCCGTCAATTGATTCAGTAACTTCATTTGGGGCTGAAAAATTGGCTAAGTATGGAAGGGATGTACGGGACCCATTTATGGACCATTAATCTGTCGACGAACCGTCCTGTTGCTCCGTAGGTCAATGTTCAGAATCTTGAAAATCTTGAAAGTCCATAGTATCAACGACGGTTCCCACCTACGGCCCATCATTCCACCTACGGCCCGTAGGTGACCTACGTAGTCCCTGGAACCAGGTTTAAAAATTGAAATCTCTTTTCTTCGAAAGCTTTGGGGATTACAACCAGCCACGGTTCAGTCGGACCCTTTGGACAGGGTTATGCCACTCTGAGAGCAGAAGATGCTCCGGGTGTTTCTCACGCTTTCACCGCCGAGGTTTTCAGGGGATGCAGGGGAGGATGCCCATGACTGTGTCACTACTTGCCGGGAACGGTTACAGACAATGGGCCTAGTGGAGTCGAGGGGAGCTGACTTCACGGCAAATCAGTTAGACTGACCGGCCAGACAGTGGTGGCGTACCTTTTTTGAGACTAGGCTAGCTGGGTCACCACCAGTATCGTGGACAGAGATTTCAAAGGATATTTTTACCCGATTTATTCCACGGAGCATCAGGGATCGTCTTCATGATGAGTTATTGAGGTTGGAGCAGGGCTCCATGACAATATCTGAGTACGAGGCCAGATTTCTGGAGTTGTCCCGTCATGCCACCATGATTTTGCCTACAGAGGAGGAGCGGTTCTGATTTTTTGTTAGAGGTTTGAGGCTGCAGCTGAGGATCGAGTCGCAGCCCATGTTATCAACAGGCCGTTCTTTTCTAGATGTGGTGGACCATGCCCGCACCACTGAGCAGATTCTTCACGAGGCCCACGGGGGCAGCGACAAGAGAGCCAGACCAGATGATAGCTTCAGCTAGACCCGTCGTAGGCTGAGGGATACCCGAGATATGGGATATCAGAGGTTCCAGTCAGATTATTCTAGTCGCCCATATCAGGCAGCATTATAGGTTTCAGAGGGTGACCAGCACCAGTAGAGTGTGTATAATGTCGGCTAGAGTCAGGGCCAAGGTGGTTTCCAGTCATGTGCATCAGGTCGGGGTGGCCGGCCTTCAGTGGTGAGCTTATCGTCGAAGGGTTGCTTCACTTGTGGGGAACTTAATCATTGGGGTAGGAAGTGCCCTGTTTCAAGGTTAGCTTACCAGGTCTTGAGGCGGTGACACCGGTTTCAGCTGTAGCACCTCCAGCTAGGGGAGAAGGTTAGCAGCAGGGTGCTCGGGGAGGTTCTCAGGGAGGCAGGAGAGGCGGTCGAGTGGATGCGCGGGGTAGACGTGCCAAGGGCCATTTCTATGCAGCTCCAGCTAGACCAGAGGCCGAGGCATTTGATGATGTGATCACAGGTACGGTTATTTTATACCATCAGTCCACTTTAGCCTTATTTGACCCTGGTTCTACTTATTCATATTTGTCAACTTTTTGTGTGCCTCGATTGGGAGTGAGTCCTGAGCCCTTACTTGTGCCTTTGCGTGTTTCGACCCCAGTAGGGGATTCTTTAGTAGTGGATCGGGTTTGTAGATCATGTGTGATATCTATTCGGGGGCAGGACACTCTGGTCAATCTTATTGTGTTGTGTATGGTAGATTGTGATGTGATTCTGGGTATGGATTGGGTATCTCCTCACCGGGCCATCTAGGACTGCTATGCCAAGACCGTTACTTTAGCCATGAGTGGTATTTGACCGGTGGTGTGGCAGGGCTCTCGCAGTCTCACACTAGTTGAGGTGATTTCTTGTATTCAGGCCCAGAGGCTTGTGGAAAGTGGCTGCTTGGCATATTTGGCGTATGTTAGAGATGTTAGTAGGGAGGACCCTACATATGATTTCGTGCCTATAGTCCGAGAGTTTGCTAATCTGTTTCCTACCGACCTTCCTGGCCTACCCCCAGAGCGAGATATTGACTTTGCCATTGAGTTAGATCCGGGTACCCATCCTATTTCTATTCCTCCATACAGTATGGCACCTGCAGAGCTTAAGGAGCTCAATGTTCAGCTTGAGGACCTCTTGGGTATAGGGCTCATTCGGCCTAGTATATCTCCTTAGGGTGCTTCAGTCCTATTAGTGAAGAAGAAGGATGGCACCATGCAGATGTGTATTGATTACATGCAGCAGAATAAGGTGACGGTAAGGAACCGTTACCCCATGACTCGCATTGATGATCTATTTGACAAGCTTCAGGGTGCTGCCATGTTTTCGAAGAATGACTTGAGATCTGGCTACCATCAGCTGAGGGTTAGAGCAGTGGACATCCGTAAGACGGCATTTAGGACTCGTTACGGTCATTGACGTTCATGGACTTGATGACTCGTGTATTCAGGCCGTATCTGCAATTCTTCATCATAGTCTTTATTGATGACATCTTTTTATACTCCCGTAGCCATGGTCAGCATGAGCAGCATCTGAGGATAGTGCTCCAGAGTTTGAGAGATCATCGGGTTTATGGAAAGTTCTCAAAGGGCGAGTTCTGGCTTGAGTCTATAGCATTCTTGGGGCACATGGTGTCCCAGGATTGCATTATGGTAGATCTAGCAAAGATTGAGGCTATCCGTGATTGCGCTAGGCCTAGTTCTGTGACTGAGGTTCAGAGCTTCGTCGGATTGGATGGATACTACAGTCGCTTTGTCGAGGGTTT
The DNA here is from genome assembly GCA_018342035.1 of Solanum appendiculatum. Lineage (NCBI taxonomy): Eukaryota > Viridiplantae > Streptophyta > Magnoliopsida > Solanales > Solanaceae > Solanum > Solanum appendiculatum. The sequence goes on along the minus strand of JAGDQO010000386.1, from coordinate 1,009 downwards.
CTCCACTATAGAAGCACCTCTGACTCGGTTGACTCGCCAGGATGTTCCCTTTGTGTGGTCGGAGGAGTGTGAGAGGAGCTTTCTTAGGCTTAAGGAGTTGCTGACCACTGCTCCTATATTGAATCTTCCAGTTGAGGGCGAGGGCTTCACGGTTTATTATGACGCATCTTGTATTGGTTTGGGTTGTGTTCTAATGTAGTAGGGCCGGTTTATTGCTTATGCGTTGACGCAGCTTAAGCTGCATGAGCGCAACTACCCCACTCATGATCTGGAGTTTGCAGTGGTAGTTTTCGTGCTTAAGATCTTGAGGCATTACCTTATGGAGTTCATTGTGAGATCTATACACCGGAGCCTTCCTAGGCAAGGTGAATGTAGAAGCGAACGCCTTGAGTCTGAGGGCAGGGAGTATGGGTAGTCTAGCCTTTCTTTTAGTTTCGGAGTGACCTTTGGCTATGGACATTCAGTCTTTAGCCAATCAGATAATCAGGCTTGATGTTTCAGATTCCAGCCGAGTGTTATCTTATGTGGGGGTTCAGTCATCTCTACTTGATCAGATCCGTAGTCGTCAGTTTGAGGATCAGGCATTGGTGGCACTCAGATATAGGTTTTTGGCAGGTGATGTCGGATAGGTGACCTTAGATTCAGATGGGATTTTGAGGTTTGCTGGCGGTTTGTGCATTCCTAGAGTTAGTGATTTGATCCAGCTGATCCTTAGCGAGGCCCATGATTCCAGATATTCCATCCATCCAGACACAATTAAGATGTATCGTGATTTGAGGCAGCACTACTGGTGGAGCGGTATGAGGAGGGACATCTTAGACTCTGTGTCCCGTTGCTTGTGTTGCCAGCAGGTGAGAGCTGAGCATTTGAGGCCTGGTGGAGACTTGCAGAGATTACCCATTCCTGAGTGGAAGTGGGAGCGCATCACCATGGACTTTGTTGTAGGATTGCCACAGACTTCTAGAGGTGTGGACATCATTTAGGTCATCGGATCGATTGACCAAGTCAG